>JAZDUA010000018.1:0-307500 GCA_038098605.1 Gryllus longicercus | reverse complement strand
TACGTGAATATTTCAGGACTTATGCCACGCTTGCTGATGTAGAGGAGGTACTCTAACACTGAAAAGAACCCACTTTTACAGGTCTGGATACAAATGAACGTCATGCAGGGCTGTGATATTGCAATAGTGATCAAGCCATTTAAAAATGATGTAGCTGTAAACGCACGCACTGACAATGAGTGCATGTACATAACCTGCAGTTATATTACCAGCAGAGGCCAAGAAATATCTGTCAATCGGTCCCTTCTTATAGTAATCTCTGTACGTTACTGTGGTTAGTTGTGCGAAGTGTGCTCGAAGAGTTTTGTGTAATTTTGTAATGTTAATTAGTTAGTTAATGCTTTATTTTACGTCGCGAGAGTCCAGCCATTCGGCCCGTCTTTTCGCCTGTTCTCTCAAATTTCGCCGCGCAAATTTGACCATCTAGCGGAGAAATAAGGTATGGGCAACGGAACAGGCAATTTTGAGTTTAAGTCAGAAGCTTAGTTTAGGCTTGAGAATCTTTTACATGCAATAAATCTACAACATGAGACAGCCGGCTTTACTTCCCCACCGAAGGAAGGCGTACGAAGGATATTTTCGCTCCGAGAAATCCACTGGTTCGATTGGGTTCGAACCCGCAAACTTGGGTACAACAGCCCTATGCGCTAACCGTTTACCACCGAACTCGCTTTCTATCCTTAATGTTGGGTAGTTCGTGGTGTTTAGAGGCGGCTGATGCTCTCTATGGCGGTGCCCTCCCCGGGAAGGCACCGCCATGGCAACAGTTGTACTATTTAAACTTCTACTAAATTGACTCTTAATTTCAGCTTACCACCAGCGCAAGTTTTGGGAGAGAATTTAATATCATGCGCCGGCCTAAGTGAATGATCAATGTGTTTAAAATGGGACTGTATCGCGGACTATCGCGTCGCCGCCCGTAGCTTGTGCATGCTAGGCAATGGAAGTGCGGGTACAGGGAGTTTGATGGGGGCTGCGTGTTTTGTTCGGCACACTCCGTGCCTATTAACTAAGCTACGAAAATTAACCGTCTCTCTTGATTTCATAAATTACTTTTTCGTTTGCAGCAAATATTATTAAAAATCTACTTTTGTGAGCACCAATATCTTCCGTTATCAACGTAAGTGTTGATTTAATTATTAAAAATTAATATCCTGTTGTTTGAAGACAGGTCGAACATTGTACGCTATAGTACACTCTCGTTCAAGAAATATTCCGAAGAGACAAAATGTATGCAATTGTCCGGACATACATCCCGCCCCTCCTAATTCGCGACCCAGCAGTCGCCACTGGTGGGGTTGCAGAAATGGCGCTGTAATACGAACATTTTCTCGTCCAATTTCCTAATTTATGTGAATCTCTTGTGTATTATTATTCCCTTTAAGCTTGCTCTTGAGCATACGCTCTTAAAAGCTTTACATTATTTTAAATATTATAGCAAAGATGGGGGAAGGCAGAACTTTACATTTTTGGAAATGTAAATTAGGAACCATTTCGGCGTACGACTTAAGCGATTGAGTAAATCCGCACAAAAACAAGTGAAGAGGGAGGCTTAAAGGCTGAGGACATTAGCAAATTAAGACACTGCAAATAAACACAGACAGAGCAAAAACGTAATTCATTGACACAAAAAATAAACAATATGAATAAGCAATAGGAATAAAAAATAGAATAATATTTGAAAGTAAAGTATGTAGCAAGAACAATCGTGGTGACATAAACGTGTACTTCTTTTATGTTTTCCATCTCTCCTACATTCTTCATAATTTCCTTCTTTTGTTATTTGTAATATTCCTTTACTTTTTTTAGTTAATTCTCACTTGAGGCTCAAGGATGTACTGCTTCTAAGCTTTCCTATAAACTATTCCGAGGAATTGGGGTGCAGAGAACTGAAGTCAAAGGAGATGCACAGAGCAGAGGCGGTCGTAGTTCATAACTGTGTGCAGTTCATGCGGAATGGGTGGAAGTGGGAATCGTGTTGAGGATAACTGGGCGTATCGGGCACATAAAAGATGTAGGCGGTGTCAACAAGAAGCGTGAACCTGGCGAATATTTTAGTTAACGCCATGGCAAAAATTGCATTCGCTTATTGAAGTGAACACGATGCGTGCGGTAGAATGAAATATGACAAGGAATATTGCGGTTCGTAAGGAGTTCAATAGTATAGTACTCTGGTAATAAACGTAGACAGCAGGCACGGAGGCGATGGCGGTAGCAGAGATTATATGGAAGCAAACTTTGTGTTTATTGGTCCTCTTCATTCGTTATGAAAATGCGGGCGCACGGGCAATTCCTACATCTACCCGCATGTTCGGAAGCATCTTTCGTAATACACCTTTCCCTTGCGTTTTTGACTAAGAAAGGACTGCGACAGACATTTGTTGCATGTTATTTTTTCACGGTCTTAACGTTGTTAAACGAATAATTATATCATCGTCATAATATTTTATACTAAATTTACTTCAGTAAAAGATGAAATAAGAACTAAACCGCTTGCTTTACTTGAAAATATCGGAGGAAGGGCATATGTATCCTATTCTCCTGCTAGCAATGCCGTGTTTTGGGTCACGAGTTATCTTTCCTGCGAGAGGAGTTTTATACTGAAAACTTTGGTGTTTATGGCAGGGCATCAACCTAAATTGTAGGTTTTGTTCAGTTCTTTGTCGCTGCCACAGATTCTTTTTATTAGTAGTTTTCTGCAAAGTAATATAAGATGAAGATACGAAATCCAAGTGACAATCTCTGACTCGCGCAGTCGAGTCTCGTTCGGGTGGCGCGATCTTCTAGTCGTGACAAGGAGGACACGTGGTAGCCACGTGGATGCCACGGGTAAAGTAGACCCCAAGCGAGGAGTTCGGAACGCAAGGGGTGTAAGTGCATTTTGAGTTAGTGTTGTGACCAAAACAACAAAGAACAAAAGAAATTCCTTAAAATTCTATTTATTCAGCAATCCAAAAGAAAATCCACAAACAAAAGCCAAGTTAACCAAAATTCCAGAAGATATTCCGTGTGCGTCGCGTAGTTCACAAGTTCTCAGTCGGGGCAGTCCTAGTTCGTATGCACTCTTCGTAACAGTGTATAATTCGCTATCGGCTCACTGACGCACGCTTCTCAACTGCCGGCTGCTTGCCCGAGCGGCGCTTTTATACCCTGCTCGGGGTGAAGGTTCGCCGGCCAACCCCGCGATACGGGTGGATTCTTCCGCGCCGCTGCTTGCCCGAGCGTGACGGAGATGCCGGGTTGCTGATCGGCGCCCTCTCTTGAGCGGTGCTGGTACTATCTTCTGGCGGCAACTTCAATGGTGCCTGTTCGACCATATCAGTTAGGAAGGGGAGTGTAAAGAAATATATCCATTGTATTTCATGAACAAGTGGTATTTCAATAGTTCAAAAAGTTACCGCTTTCTAGCGGTGGAAAGAAAATGCCTTCCATAGAGTTTTCTATAGTTACTAAACATTGAGATCGGATTTCTCAATACCACATTTAGAGCACTTGTATTCCTTGTGCTCTCAACCCCTCAAGTCACCCCCTGCTCTCATCGGTCTACAATAGATTTCTTCGTGTTTGACAAACAATCTATATTTCTAATCTCCGTCTCTAAAATGGCTCATGGCGGCGTGGAACTTACACTAGCCCAGGCACCGGGAACACAGTTAGCAAGCCGGCGATGTCGGACAATCCACCCAAAATGCCAAATACGTAAATACTACTATCCAGTGCGCGCGTAAATTGAAAACTTCTATGTAGCCTCCGGCCATTCGTGTTTTCGTTAGATACTCAGGAACTTGGGAAAATAGAAAATGTCTATATTACTAATTTCGAATGCGCACAGAACTTGAAAGGCAACGAACCAGCCTTATGTCACATAAGACGTGTTTATAGTGTCATTTGGCTCCCAGGAAATAATTATACAAAATCCTCAAATATACAAAATCGATAGTATCATTAGCAATAGGAAAGACGATATCGATGTTAAAATAGAAGAAACTGATGTGATAGCATAACGAATATTGTGCTCACACAGTGGATAAAAAATATTCGTCTGGGTCTCCTGACTGTGCTGTGAATACACAGAATACTAGAACATGGTCATAATACTGTGACTCAACTCTGTAACAAAAAGCCTTTGCAAATAACATTATATTCCACCGAGAGAGAGAAATAGTGAACATACATTTTCGTAATGTTCTGAATATCCACCATGGCTGTTTACATATTGTTGCTAATTTAACTCGAAACGTGCGTAATGCCGTTGAATCTATTTAACAGGTACGAGAAAACTCGTGGATGAATATTTGTTTGCCGGAGCTAGCACTCGCATTTCCAGCTAATGGATCTCGCGCAGTGCGCCAGCAGAAGGTTTCACTATTTATTCTCGTTGTTCCCGAAATCCGCAGGACATTACATGGAATGAGATCAGACAACCTTCATTCAAGTGATTGTAGCAAAAATTATGGTAACTATTTATTTTCATAACATTGCTGGTCAGAGAAGATGTCATATGCAATTGGTGTAGGTCACGTTCTATGCTAGCGTTTAAATGACTTACGGCGTAACTTGGAAGTACGGCTAATGTTCGTAGAATCGTATTAATTCACACATTACTCTGACTGTGAATAGAGACGTATAAATGACTATGGATCTTTTCGGTCGTTATCCGGCTAATGTCATTTACCGTGGGACACTGGTTAATGTGAGTGAGAGGCGCCTTCAGTATCCGCGAGTAGAATTTTTGGCAAAAAAAGTGCTTTGGTAATGATGCTTTGCATAGAAATAAATCACGAAGGCAAAAGCTTTGCCGCCAACTCTAAAATGTGTTGCGAAGCGTTAACTAAGGTATGTTGTGGGGTTAGGTTAGATGGTATGCGAATAGAAATTTACGACTGACATAGTGGAAATGGAAGCTACCCACCTTGTCTTTTACTAGCCTAAAAAACTTCCCGTCAACATGTATCACAAATTTTACTATTCCTTGTAACCACAACGAACATCAACTACCCTAGCCACCTCACATTGGTTAATGTCAATTCGATAATACTAGTATATGCATTTTAAACATCAGAGACATCTGATTTGGTATAAGGAAAATACAAAATTAAAAACAGTATCTGTTACAAAAGTTTATTCCTTTAATTACAATATGTACTTCGCATGTACATGTGTGTGCGTCTAACATGAACGGACTTAATATCTGAGTGAGGTGGTCATATCCTGAGATATGCTGGGTAGGATATGTGTTTCCACAGTAGTAAGACGTTTATTCAGGAAACTTTCTTATGGTGATGCGGAGGGAATTTGCACATATTCCTAGACGTATGTGAGGGAACTGCAATGTTAATTATTGAAACGGATGGTTGATTAGCTTTTGTTATTTGCTTGAGATACGCTTTTAGACACATAAAGAAATATTCACAGCAATGAGATGTGTGATCATATGATTTTTTTTTTCAAGGCTATAATAAGGATATTTGACACCTTCCACAGCATTGGCAGTGTGCGGTAGATGTTGAAAGTACGCTGTATGTTAATGTGATTTACTTCCTGTAATTAGAATAAATAAAACATTTGTATTTGAATGATTGATGATTTTTATTCTTATTTTTCTTTAACCACACATAGAATCTTCATGTTGTTTGATATGAATACATTAAACGTTAACATATGACTGGACCTTCCAATTGTATATTTTAAAATTTACCGTCAGATCCACATCATCATAAAAAAACACTACTGCCTTGACTTGGGCGGTTATCCTCCTACAACTGCGCTGCCAATGCGTTTATCTTTGCAAACGACGGCCTATAACGGCCAGCGTGTACCTACGTACATTAACACGTTGCCTGCCCACCTCTGGAGAGGCGGTGGGAATGTGTGAGCTGAATTATTACAAGAGGTGCGCGCGAGTGTGAATTGCTTCCAGTCCATTTGCAGCGCAATGTTTGCCATGCTTTACGCCAGGGGTGTCAGACTCGTTTTGGCTCAGGTCGTATTTCTGGCCAGAGAACCACGCCAGAGCAGGTGTTTACATTTAAGCAAAAGCTGACGATTGATCCAAACTAATTAACTGAAGGAATGAAAATGGTCATGTTGATTGAAGTACAGAACGCTCATACTTCAGGTGGAATCGTCATAGTTGTTATTTCTTGAGGTTACGTCTAAATGAAATAAATAATTGAAATGTAATGTAAACTAACAACTAAAAAAAAAGAATTTCAGATTTCTCTGAAAATGTCATATGTATTTCCACAAAATATCAGCAAACAAATGATTATTACAATATTACAATTCTACCTGGTCGCTGAATGTTCGATACTTGAATCCACTAGGTCATTTTCACCCCTGCTTCAGGTATTTACATTGTTTATCATTAAGCTTGTGGAATTTCTCATTTAAGAAACCCTTCATAAGGATACAGCCCAATTAGAACCTTGCTTCGTATCCTCGTACTCGCAGTGATTCGAAATCAAAAATAATACTTCATATACTTGGATTTATTTAAACTGCCTCTGACGTAAATCAGATCGTACGGTGCTATCCAATCACAAGGTTGACGTTACTGTAGTATCCTGTAAACTCCCGATTAGATGACACCGTTACAGCCGATGACCTGTCAGAGGCAGCTGTAAATAAATCGCAGTATAAGGCGAGAGTGTAAAAATTGCAGCTGGCGCAATAGCGCAAAGCTTTCAGGCACGTGTACTCAGGCGGTGTGATTTCGAATTCAGGGCAAGCCATGGACCTTGACAGGCGTTTCTTGTAAGAGGAGGTATTTCCAGTTCCTTATATACCCTTGCTAATTTGAATGCTTTTCTGGAGCCATGGCGTTACTATAACGCACCAGAAAAGTCCCTCCGCGCCGAGTCGCTCCTATTAAAAATTGCATTAATGTTCGTAACAACCGGACCACTGGGAAACAAGTGAAGGGGACAACACCTCCAGCATCTGTTATGATTGTGGCGAGTACGCAACTAACGTTTTCATTTGTTACAAGCTGCAGTTTGTATTACCACCATAATTTCTGTTGCCATCACTCTCTCCAGCCCCTGGTGCCACTGCGAAGAGACTTTACTGTCGCACTGTAGTAAATAGTGTGCCACAGAAGTTCTTTAACGCACTTAGGGACTTGTTCCTTCATCCCGTTAAAAGGTACCAGCTGCGAGATGGGCACGCGGGAAACAATTTTTCCGCAGGACTGAGATGTGCTCAGGGGTTATTTGAGGTTCGCTGAGTTAAGTGGCTTCTCCACTAGGTGGACTCTGCAATGTCTCTGACCTAGGGTTCGAGTCTCGACGGCGGGAGGATTTTCGACACCAACAAGAAAGCTAGGTCGAATTCAGCCGAATTCTAATGATCGGCTGCTTCGTTGGTAGTTTTCCGTGGTTTCCCCGATCAAACCCAGGTGAATGCCGGAGCAGTACCCTACTAAACGGGCCACGGACCGCGCGCCATCTTTCTCTACTCTTCCTCGTCCTATCCTTTGAATGAAATTTTTGCCAGAATCATGTGTAATGAATAGCACTAATCTACCGATATTTAAGTATTGTGTGAGTGCGCGGCCTTCATAATTGTGAAAAGATTATCACGTGTGATGGCTAATCGCTACAACTATAATCGTCGTAGAACACTTTAGCTGGTGAGCTGTTTATTGGTCATCCCTGGGTTGCGGTTCCACTCCCGAATGAATTTAAGATTACTCTAAGTTTGTTTAACCTATTCATGCGGATTGTATTATACATGCATTTTATTGGATTCATTTTTATACTCGTTCTTATGGACAAAAACCTTTTTGAACTGCAGCATCAATTGTTTCTGAAATAATGCGATCAGTAGGGTTCTTACTGAAACTCGTTCGTGTGTGCCGTATTGATGAATTATTTTTATTCAACCAAAAAATGAAAGTTTATTCATTGATCATCAACTTCCGTTAATTTGTTCCATCTTTCTAAGTGCGAAAAGAAATGTCCAAGTTTACTCTGAAGAAACGCAAACCGACTTCTCTCTGGTTATCGGGTGAAACGGAAGAACGGATTAATACAGATTAATAAGACGGATTAATAAAAGTAAGAAAATATGGATATGAAGGAATTCGAATTATGAAAATGTGTGGCACTGATATTGGAATTAATAATACAATCGTAAAGAAATTCGAAACATAAAGAAATTTGAGTTATCGAAATTCGAGCCCCCTTTATACGAATTATTAATGCAGTCACATCGAAAATATCTAGCAATCTGTATACGACAGATCCCGATTTGAAGAAATAACGCATTGGAATCCAAATATCAATGAATCCGCTTAACGAAGGTTCGGGGATTGGCAATTCGTGGTACGAAATGCGAAATTAACGCATCATACTCAAAATTTCATTGCGATATGCATTGTTCAACATTTCAAACCAAGCGAAAAATGGAAGTTCGAGTTATTGATGTTCGGAACACAAACGCAATCACGTCGGAATAATCGGGTACTTCATGTCACAGTTTGAGAAATTACATCGAAATATAATATAATAATAATGATGTTCGAAGGAAACCAAAGAAATGAATGTTCGGAAATTCGAAGTTGGAGATACAAAATTGAACCATATTCGAAAAATTGGAGAATGTAAATAATCAAACGATTCGAAATATTACCACTATTATGTTGGAAGTAGTGCCAATATTCTCCTCCAGATTGCAGCTGAATTCGACCTTCTTATGGTGCAATTATGCGCTTGGGTGGAAATACAACACACAAGACGCGATATCCTGCCACCGTCGGGAGTGGAGCCTAGGACCTCCGAGTCAGAGGCACTGTAGGGACATCCGTTGATGCCCTGAGCCACCTTTGCCGCTCCAAAGTTCTAGAAAGCGAAGCGAGGTATTCGCGTTGTTTATTTTACGAGGCAGCGACGTTGAGTGTGAGGGGGTGGGGAGTCTGCGGGGGTCGGTGACAGTGTCCAGATGGCTGCTTCCGGGCGACCGATCCGCGTGCCTTCTTCCCACGCGGGGGGAGACTTCGCCCCCCTCCGTCCTCCTCCGGGTAACGTGATAGCCCACGCACCATTTGCACCCGGACCTTCCCGGCGCTTCTTCCCCTCCCCGCACCGCGCGCCGGTTCTTGCGGCGGTTTTTGTTTCCAGAAGGCGCCTCCCTCGCCGCTCACATTCCGAGGGCCAATCCCGGCAGGGGATTTTCAGACTATTACGTTTCAAAGAGTTTACGAGTGTTATTCTATGTGTGTGGCCAAACATTTTTATATATGGATTGAATAAAAATCATCAGGTATCAAAATCATTGATAGCGTCTCTGACCTGGTGGTTGCAGGTGTCGCGCTCTGACGGTAGGCGCTTTTTTGTAGACGAATTCACCCGCTGACTGGAGGAGAATTGTAGCTGTCAGTTGCTTTGAGCGATAATTTTCCGACGTTTCTGCTGTTAGTACCATGCGAATGCTGGTGCAGTACCCTAAGCATGGAGGTACGAACCACTCGCGTTCTTTCCGTTCTCTTTTTTGTCCTATCGTCTCCCCTTGCACACACACACACACATTGACACACGCTTTACTATTGAGTTCACATTCACATGTGAGGAGGCCAGTCGGGAGCTTCGAGCGAGTCGAGATTCCAGGAAGAGACTGTCAGAGATGTAATGGTAAATGCACCTACGTACATGTGAAGTACGCATTGCTTAAGAAGAGCAATGAATATTTCTTTCAAACTGTACGTGAAAGAAATATTACCCTTCATGCTTAAATTAGGGTCGCGTCGGGAGCAGGCGCCCTGGCTACGGTCAAGGATGATTAGGTTCCCCGAACCGCTGTCAACGCTAACACGATCCAGGCGTGGAAACAGGGACGTTTGGGAACTTGTGAGATTTCAAAAGGGCAAAAGTCCTCTGACAGTTATGTCGATTTATGGCGTCCAGGGCATGCCGAGTTCTGGCGGGGGGGGGCGGCGTAATGGCCTCGTTAAACTCCCTGTTTCCCATATAAGGATCCTCTAGCGTTGAGATGCGGGAGACAGCCTAGAGACTTTGCTCTGTCAACTTCACGCTGCTCTGCAGCTCTATTTTTCAATTAAACTTCTTACTTCATCGGACTTGGTCTCTGTAAGTGAAACCTCGCTCACCACCACGCTCCTCCAGGGAACTTAGCTTCCCTGCGAACTCAACTTTTATTGCATCCTGTACTGGAAGCAATTGTAATTGCCTGCAATCGCTGCTAGTAGCACTACACCTGCAGCGAAAGGCATTACAGAGATACCAGAGCGGAAAGTTTGCAAACCGACGTGTAGGTCGGCGCTGGATCTCACGTTTCAGCCAGGAGATTAACACCACCACACCCCGGGAAAGAACATACAATATGCATGCAGGACCAATGACCTTAGCAGTTTACCCGCCTGCAAACAAAATAACCGGCGGCGAAACAAATTCAGCGGCGGCGATGGTGTGACGGTTAGCGTACCGGATTGTTATACCCAAGCTCGCGGGTTCAAACCCGATCGAAGCCGTGGATTTTTAAGGGCGAAAAAATTCTTCGTACGCCTTCCTTCGGAGGGGAAGTAAAGCCGGCTGTCCCATGTTATAGTAGATTTACTTGCATGTGAAAGGTCCTCAAGCCTAAATGACGCCTCTGAGCTAAATTCAAATCGCCTGTTTCTCGCCCAAGAAATACCTCCTTTCTCTGCTAGTTGATGAAAGGAGCGTAGGGAAATTTGCGTGGTCAGACGGAAGAGCGGGCCTGATGGCCCGAGTCTCGCCACGTAAAACAAGGCAAATTCAATTCAATTCAATTCAATTCAATAAGCAATCAAGCGACTGAGTATCTTCCGAGAATAAGGGTTGAGATGATTCCCCTCTTACAAAAATTGAATGGAAATCCGAGACACCTAATTCCGATAGTTTCGATACTAGTTTCCTAACTGGCGTCTAAGGTACGTTCCATTTGATACTCTAATGTAGGACCTCTCAAGTTTAAAGTTTCGGTTGCGGCCTAGGAAAAGCAGACTGTAGCACACTGTTTATTTCATTCTCGGAATCCTTACGTTAATTTGAGGGGTTATGATGTTGTAATTGGTACGTACGGTTAAAAATGAAGTGAAGTAGAATGTGATGGAATGAGTGCCACAAAGTGCGTCAAAAGAACCTAGTTGGTTGCTATGCCATTTTCCGCCCCAAAACGTAGGTGTAGATGAACCAATCTGTGTCCCGTAAACGGACGGCAATCAAACGAACTACTCACGACCAAATTAGTCTTTGATGGAACATTAAGTGGCACCCAATTATCAGGCTTTCTAATAATATGTAAATGTTCAACATGTATATTAAGGGGGAATTCAAAAAGACCCTACAAATTTTGCATTTTAAAAGTCAATTATACGAAGTACGTAATACGTAAACAATATTAATATAAAAGTACGAAATAAATATTGTCAAAAATTATGTAAAATTTTATACGTTACGAACTAATATTAAATGTCAAAACTTATGGGGGTCCGATCCAGAAGGTGCCGCAAGAACACCATTAGTATGCGTACACATTAACCACCCTAGAACCACAACACCACGAGCCACCCCATTGAAATTGGGCATTGCCGGACCTCAAGACCACTCCTCCCCCGGGCCTTCGCGCCAAGAAGCACTTGTTTGCGTATCTGGGCCGCTGGCGCCATGATTGATCCTTTGCTGTAAATCTGCAATTATTCAAATGGCGCGGGGCCTCTATGCAAATGGCGGCGGCGGCGGCGGCGACGCCGTTCGCTGTCTCCGCCGCCGCCGCCGCCGCCTCGGCATTTGACTGTATAATGCGCGCGATCGTAAATTGGCGTTCGGCGACGTTGCTCGGCGCGACACTCGCCCACGGACCACGACGACGACACCGGTACACGCATGCTGCCCCCCTCGCCCCCCGCGGCGCCGCCGACCACCACGGTGACCGCCGCACCGCCGCGTCGCACACGCGTACGCGGATTTAACCGGTGGCGTTCCAAGGTGACGGGCAGGGGACATTGCCACCCAATCGAGAGCTCCGACACAAAATTTACGTCTCAAGCTCCCTGTTACGAAATGAAAATGGAACTTGGTACGAGTGTATCAATTAGTAAGAGATCGAACAGTTAAGTAACGTAATGGGTTGCTAGGAACTTGTAATCAAATTTCGAAGAGGCTATCGAGAGTTCGAAAGATACGGAAGCGTGACGATTATGTCGTGAGATTCAAAGTGACCTACATACTTGTTTAAATACCCAGTTAGAAGTGTCTTAAAGAGATTAGGAAATTGGCGAAACCTTGGGGAATGTATTAGATAAAAAGTATTAAATATTCCCATGATCGCGGGGACCTACCGAAGCACAACTGCCGTGGAACTAAGTTCATAGATACTGATCCCGATTTCATACCCCCCTGTCCGACCCCCTGTCCGACCCCCTGTCCGACCCCCTGTCCGACCCCCTGTCCGACCCCCTGTCCGACCCCCTGTCCGACCCCCTGTCCGACCCCCTGTCCGACCCCCTGTCCGACCCCCTGTCCGACCCCCTGTCCGACCCCCTGTCCGACCCCCTGTCCGACCCCCTGTGCGACACCCTCTCCGACACCCTCTCCGACACCCAGTGTTAGTCCAAGTCTAGTTTCATATATTTCTATTTCTTCATCTCTTACTCCTACACCTCTCCTCTCATCTTTCCTCCCCTCCTTTTTTATCTTTCTTCAATTCTTCTTATCTACTCCTCTTCTCTTCTCCTCTTTCTCGGTGTTCCAGCTAATATTATTGTGGCTTGCCAATTCCAGGGGTCGCTACAACACGAAACTTGTAACGGAGAAACGTCGAGGAGGTTGCCTTATAAAACAGTTGACAAACGACAGCGATTCATGGCGCTCAGCTAAATTTATTAACAGATACCGAGGGAGGGGTAGGGAGAGATACTGCGAGAGATGGAGAGGCTGTGGAAGAGGGAAAGAGAGGAGAGGAGAGAGAGAGAGAGAGAGAGAGAGAGAGAGAGAGAGAGAGAGAGAGGGGGGGGGAGAAAACCCACGCCGTGTCAGTGAAAGAGCTCTAGCACCAAATCCATTACTCTTGTCGCTCCATCTTCTTTTCCACCCTTGTGTGTGTATGAGAGAGAGAGAGAGAGAGAGAGAGAGAGAGAGAGAGAGAGAGAGAGAGAGAGAGAGCGTGTGAGCGTGCGTGCGAGCTTGGCCGGGTCTTAGCGGGGCCGTCACAAAGCTTCTCCAGGAGCCATTTGTCGCCGCCGCGAATGCTCTGCGCTCGCGACTCTTGTTTCGCCCCCCTCTCCTCCCTCCCCACCCCCGCGTGATGCGCATTCAATGACGGCAGCGCCGCCAAACGCCGCCGAAAGATACTTTTCCCTCGTGACGTCGCCGTTAAGCCATCGGGCGCCTTATGTTCCTCGCAGACACGATGCGCCGCTCTTCGTCTTTTTAATTAAACCTCGTTTATCTCGTGGATGCCACGTTTTCTGCCAATTATCGTTGGAAATTGATGGCGATGTGACATGAATAATGGGTTCAAGTTTCTTTTGTATGTTACTTGTGGTTGGCATGTGGGTCTGTGTGTGTATTGTAACCATGTTTAATTGTAACCAATTACCCGACCTCGTACTTCATACTTTAAGTGACTCGCAATTGCCCTCTTGCATTGAAAATGTTTTCTTGAATACCTCTTGATCCTAATAGTTATAAAGAAACTTATTTAATGAATTCTGCAAGAGGAACCAGGATCTTAAAATATTCAATATCTTAAATCTCTTGACCCTCCCCTCCGATCATTTAGTTATTATTCTTTCGCTTATTTCTTATTCCCTCGCTCACTCGTCGCTCCTTCCCACATTCCATCTCTCTCCCGCGCTCACTCTTCCACTCACACCCACTCTCCCACTCACACCCACTCTCCCACTCATACTCACTCTCCCACTCACACTCACTCTCCCACTCACACTCACTCTCCCACTCCCACTCACTCTCCCACTCACACTCACACGCTCACACTTCCACTCACGCTCACTCTCTCTCTCACACTCACTCTCACACTCACGTTCACTCTTCTTCTCACGCTCACACTCACGCTCACTCGCCCATTCACTGCTACTTTCCCACTCACTCACTTTATCTCCCACTTACTCTCACGCTCCCAGTCACTCTCATTCTCACTCACTCACACACCCACCCACCCACTCTCCCATTCGCTCGCTCTCTCTCTCACTCACTCACTCTCCCACTCTCTCTCACTCCTCCACTCGCTCTCACTCCACTTACTACCACACTTCCTCTCCGACTCACTCTCTGTCCCTCTCGTGCACTACGTGCGTAGTGTTGCGTTGTGTCCAAGTGTCCTCGAGAAAGGCGAGCGCGCCGCCCGCTGCTGTTGTTATTAGGCGCCCGGGCAGCCGCACCCACACCCACACCCGCATCCCGCGCCCGCGACGGACAGACGGAAGCATTGGAGCCCCGCCCCCTTCCCTTTGCCGCCGGTTTTTGTCCGCCCCGGCCCTTCGAAGGGCAGCGACAGGGCGCGACGCAGCTGGCGCAGCCTCTCATGGCGAGCCTCCTCCGCGCTTCGGGTGCTCCCCCCTTTCTCTCTCTCTCTGTCTCTCTCTCAGTCCCTCTCTCTGAGACTCTCTGTGTCTCTCTCTGTCTTTCTCTTTCTTTCTTTCTCTCTCTTTCTCTCTCTTTCTCTCTCTGTCTCTCTCTCTCAGTTCCTCTCTCTGAGACTCTCTGTCTCTCTCTCTGTCTTTCTCTTTCTTTCTCTCTCTTTCTCTCTCTTTTTCTCTCTCTGCCTCCCTCTCTCTGTCTCTCTTTGTATCCCTCTGTATATCTCACTCTAACTATGCGTTTCTATCTCTCGCTGTCTCTCTCTGCCTCTCTGTCTCTCTCTCTCCCTCGTTGGAGCTCTTCTGTTGGTAGCTTCGTAATAACATTGCTTTGCTTAGTAGTTTATAAAAATAAATTACTGGACCCGAGCGTACATTTTACACTCTGTAAAACATTTGAAAGTGAAACTAACTTCAAATGTAAGCCAATGAGGAACGTTTTTGACTTTCGTGATATAGAGTGGGGACGTTGCAGTTTACAAAGCAGAAAATCTGATCCAAATACTGGCTGGCGGTTCACAACATTATTCAAATATTTGATTTTTAATGTATGGTATAATGTATAGCATAATTAGTGCTTAATTAAAATGTAGTTAATCTTCCTTGAATAAATTGATTTTGAACTTGAATAGTATTTATTCAATACATTGCAATAGCGAAGCATTGCCTGGTTCGCTTTCGTACCAATAGAAGGTATTGCGTTTAAACTTAACGTTTCCCCACATTGCGTGCGGGATTGCTTCTAAGCATAATGCCATCCCCATTAATAGCAGTCTCTCGGCCAGTTTTTTGAAAATCTTCCGTTTCCCCGCGCAGGGCCGCTTGCGTGGGCGCTTCCGGAGCGGCGCATTTCTCTCCCCCGTGCGTGCGTGCTCTGCATGCGCCGTGCCGCCGTGCTGCCGGCGGGGAGGCGGCTTGACATGGCCGCGGTGCGAGCTGTGACATATCCCTTTTAATTATTCTCTCCCGCTACGCGCTGTTTTTGTAGCTTTGGTGTAGGACGCAGGGGAAGTACTGCCTACGGAGCTAACAAGCCTGTTTAGAAAAAAACGAACCCCCTGCTGCAGCCGATTCTAAATTTCATTGCGTGATATTCGGAGGTTTTTTTCTGCGTGGAGTTTGTCCGGGTGTGTTTTCGTATACATGTCGGTCGAATTAATTTTTGTTTTTGGCTCTCGCTTAGAGACCAATTTGGTTCGACTGTTTGAATGAAATACTTTGTATAGATATACTGCTACTAAAGCGATGTTTACTTTTAGATGATTCGATACACGTATAATATTTTCATTAGATGACTGTGCGATTTTTGTATTCCAAAATGATTAACATTTTTAAAATTTGCTGTGTGAATGTGCATGTGCCGCCTTTTCAAGGTAAAAAAAAATAATTATTTTCCTACCATGAAAGCAAGAAACCAGCTGTAGAATGAGACATAAATGTACGATTTGGATGAAAACCAACAAGGAGAACGGGCAAGAATGAGGATAACGAGAGCGGCTTGGATGAAGATGTACCCAAGTAGGAGGATGGAGATGGTAACGATGACGAAGGAATAACGATAGAATGACGATGAAAATAATGATTCATGGTTTCGTTGTGATGATGCTGGCAATGTCGAAGCTGATAAATAGCGTGACGATAAAAATTTACGATAAGGTAGATGACAGGTGTGTCGATGATAGAATTAAGGATGCCGATGATAGAACGTGATGCGGATGATAAGTGTGTCAATGGGGAGGATGACGATATCGGGAAGGATGCCGATGCCAGATCCCTGCATGTGACGATGACAATTGCAGATGCAATTGCAGACGATAAGGATATTAGGGACGTTGACGTCAATAAGAATAACGATGGCGAACGCCGAAGTGGTAAGAATGACGATGGGGAAGGTGGCGATTGTGACGTTGGCGACGACGCGTGTTACGATTACTAGTGACGATGATAAGAATAATGGCGAATGTGGCAGTGGTAAGAATGGCGATGGCGAGGGAGAAGATAGTAGAGTTGGCGATGACGTGTTGCGATGACGAGGGAGACGATTATAAGGATGACGGTGACGAAGGTGATGTTGGTAAGGATGCCGATGACAGGTGTCTGTATGTGAGGATATTGACAGACGCACAGACGGTGTGGATATTGGTGACGAGGATGACAATGGCGATAACAAGTGACGATGGCAAGCACAATAACGGTAAGAATGACGATGAGGAAGGTGACGATTGTGAGGTTGGCGTTGACGAGTGTTACGATTACGAGTGAAGATCATATGGATCACGGCAAGTGTGACGGTGGTAAGAATAACGAGGGCGAGGAAGAAGATCGTTTGGTTGGAGATGACGAGTGTTACGAATGCGAATGACTATGATAAGGATGATATCGAGTGTTAGACTGGTAAGAATAACGATGACGACAAGGACGATTAGGTTGAGCATTACGAGCGACGATGATAAAGATGACGATGGTAAAAGTGACAGTAGTAAGGTTGATGATGGCGAGTGTTGCGATGATGATGGTAAAGTGACGATGACGAGGAAGACGGTTGTTAGGTTGGCGTTGAGGAGTGTGACGATGATATGGATGGTGAGATTGGGCCGAAGAGGACGGGGTGGGCGTGCTGGCGGAGGCGCTGGCGGTGGCGGGCGGCGCGCGTGTGGGGGGCGGAGGGTCCGTTACAAGCGCACGGCTGCTCCCCTCGGGCGTTTTTGCCCCGGCCGCGCCCCTCCCGGCCCACCAGGCGTCGCGTTCCGGCCGCGCCGCGCCGCGCCGCGCCTCATCCATCACCGCAAACCGAGATTTGATGAGGCGGACGCGCCGCGCAGCCACGCTCCGCGCGCTCTGCCAACACAAGACAAGGCGGTGGCGGGCGCTGTGGCGGTGACAGTGGCGGTGGCGGCGGCGGGCGCTGTATCAGCAGCGGCGGTGGCGGTGGCAGGGTCGGGGACGGAGACGTAGGAGGGGGCGGGCGCTGTGGTGGTGGCGGAGGCGGAGGTGGAGGCGGTGGCGGCGGCGGTGGCGGCGGCAGGGTCGAGGGCGGAGATGTAGGGGGGGCGCTGTGGTGGTGGCGGTGGCGGTGGCGGAGGCGGAGGCGAGGGCGGAGATGTAGGGGGGCGGGCGCTGTGGTGGTGGCGGAGGCAGAGGTGGAGGCGGAGGTGAAAGCGGGGGTGGTGGTGGCGGAGGCGGAGGCGGAGGCGGTGGTGGCGGCGGCGATGGCGGCGGCAGGGTCGAGGGCGGAGATGTAGGAGGGGCCGCTGTGGTGGTGGCGGAGGCGGAGGCGGAGGCGGAAGCGGAGGCGGAAGCGGAGGCGGAAGCGGAGGCGGAGGCGGAGGTGGAGGCGGCGGTGGTGGCGGCGGGGTCGAGGGCGGAGATATAGGGAGGTGGGCGCTGTGGTGGTGGTGGAGGCGGAGGTGAAAGCGGGGGTGGCGGTGGCGGAGGCGGTGGAGGCGGCTGCGGGGATGTGAGCGGCGGTGGTGGCGGCGGCGGTGGTGGTGGAGATGGCAGCGGCGAAGGCAGAGGCAATGGTGCGGGTATTGCCAGTGAGGATGGTAGTACTGGCAACAGCCGTTGTGGTAGCAGTGCGATAGCAGTAACGATGGTAGATGCAGCGACGACAGAGTTCACTAAATTTCATCCAGCCCAATAAAACTCACGTAAAGAACTTGAAAAATGCAGAAATGAATTTTTTTTAGTAATTTTTAAAATAATTTCAAATAAAATATCAAAACGTATATTTTTATGTATCGAAATATACACTAAAAGGCTTGCAGCACTTTATACTTTATACAATCAAGTACAACAAACCAATTAAAAATCAAACTGACAATAACATTCAAACTTCATATTTAAAGGAATAAATGAAAGGTCAGAATACTATTACAATTATAAAGTTCATAGGCTAGCATTGGAAACTGCAATTACATCCCAAAATCTTAAAACTAGAGATATAGGGGTTGGGGCAGTTAAACCCTAGACGCACTATTTATGTACTTAGTAATGCTGAATATAGTTATTTCAGTTTATTTATCTTATAATAATAATAATAATAATAATAATAATAATAAAGATAACGATAACGATGATATTCATAATAATAATAATAATAATATTCATTCCCATCATGTTATACAGAGATAATATATATTGTAGTTTCTTGGAATTACTAACCATCGATAAACGGTTGTGATGGTTAGCTATACAGAGTTTATAATTTATTATCTGTTTACTGCTAAGTAGATTTTTTGTGTGTGGCTTGATTATTTAATATTGGCTTGAAGTGGATCATTTGCTCATTACATGATATTTTTTCTAAATTTACGATCACAGTTTTTGTGAACATACAAAAAGTAAATAATAAAACCTTAAATAATATAACCTTAAAACATTATTAAACTTATTTCAGAATACCAGTGCTTAATATGATTGGAGTGTTTGAGTCCTAGCTCGAAATAACAGCAAATTCTCTAGTACACCATGATGCGTGCGTTCCGGGACTTCTCTTGTTCACCGCAAGCGGAGTGTGACGGAGTTACTTTGCTGAAGAGAAGAGGAGTTTACAGGAGGCGAACGCTGATCTCAGAGGGCAGCACCTGCTCCAGGTGAAGCGGTGGGGGGAGTGGGGGGTGAAGAAGTTAGCGCTCGGTTTTTGTTCTCTTCCCGACACCCCATTTGCGGTTTCTCTGCATGCCTTCATTACTTCGCACACGAAAGCCCCCTCTTAGCATTTAATTAAGTCGTTTAATAATTAGCTGGCTCCAAGTGGCTCATTTGCTCATTACATGATGGAGATGTTACTTTGCTGAAGTACAAAGTATGCGTCACACCTAGAAAATTGGAAGTAAGATCTTTTGTTGAATATAGGATAGAAGGATATGTTCATTCAAATACGCAAAAGGTATGCTTCTCTTTTTAAGCTAAATGGATATTTTTAACTTGTTGGTATGTTCGTCTTAATTAGTGTAATGAAGAAAGGTATTCAGGTTCGTTGCTTAATCTAACAAGATAAGCTGATAATGTAATACTTACTTCATGTTTTCTGTATTGATCTATTTGGGTGAAACTATGTCTTACTTTGCATTTACTGTGCACGAATTCATTTCTTACAGTATATTACTAACGTACTTTTTTCTAACATGAGATCCACTGTGTTCACATTCGCAGCAAATCCAGAGTCGCTAATGTTTAAAATTACGTCTTCACTTCATTTCTTCAGTGCGATAGCCTACTTAAATATTAATCATACGCTTCATTGCACATGTTGTAATACGTTGTTTTGTGGGTCCATATTATAACATGTTTTCTTTATTTCTTAATACGGGGAGAACATTCCCGTAGTTTTTCCGTCGAGTTTTCACACACCACGATTCTGAATGATGAGGACTCCAATTCTCATTACTGAGCACAGGCCACGGAGGGGAATTTATTTATTATTTACTGTTTCCGAGCTGTCAACTACTGTCATCAGTCTCATAAGCGCAGTGCATGTTCTATTCCGGGAGCTGTCGGTGTCACATCCTTCTCTCGAAATAAGTTTCATGCGCCTGGGTTCGTTGGTTTCTCGTTCCTGACTGTTCCGCTTTATCGAACCAGAGGTCTGTAGTTCGAAAACCAGCACTTACCACTCTTCTTTGCTTGGCGGGCGTTCCTTTGAACGTTCTTTGAACAAATCAGTTACGCAACTTTTAGCTCAGCGTCTGTGAAGTCTTTGATTGCTCAAACTGGAGGTGGCTGTGGCGCAACGCAGGTGCTGATCAAAGGAAGGAAATGTAACGTGTGCTTCGAATGTGCACTTGATCTCGTTTGATCTACAAATTCAGGGCGCTGGTTTTCACAGTTCGTACCTGCGCAACCAAATGTTGCCCTGAGTCGCCCTTCCTTCAAATGCGTTGATAATTGTTTTTTCTGTCTTTAACTCTATTGGTTTAGAAAATATCATCATTCCGTTGCAAATCAAAATAGCGGACTGCATTAATACTAAATACTCGTGGGAATATTAACACCTGAGGTCGACTCGGATGGTTGAACATTTTCCCCTGTAAAGTAGATCGTATTCTATTATCGGTTTCCTTTTTTAATGGTGGCCACGAAGAAAAGTAACGGTTTCATAGCTAAATAATGCACGCAACTCGTTCGAAAGTGTCTTTGATGTCCTCGTTTCAAAATTCCAAACTCGACGCCATACGTCGCGTCGCCCCGCCCGGAAAAAAATGTTTCTAGCGCCAGAATCCGTATTCCCGTATCTATACTAGGTACGTAAATGATTATTCTTTTATTATTGCCAACTTTTTTAACGTTATATTTGAAGATTTTATTTTATTTGATTATTATTATTATTATTATTATTATTATTATTATTATTATTATTATTATTATTTCTTCATGTCTCTCGCTTAGCGAGGTGCCCGTAGCAGACACCGGGACCTTTGTAGAACCAAGGTGCCTGCTTCACTTGCAAACTCGGCAGTCAGTTATATCAGTAAAAACTTCGTCACGACGCGTGTAGTACTCAGGAGAACAGCCTTTTTCATTGTTTTAATGTGACAGTTCTTAAGGCCACGCCTTGCAGACGATGAAATTAGTCCTTCAGAGATTATTATTATTATTATTATTATTATTATTATTATTATTATTATTATTATTATTATTTCGACTCTTAAGTACTGGGTCGTGTAGCGACCACAAGTGTTCACTGTATTGTTTCTTTCGCTCCATTGTCCACTTACATCCTGGCCTCGTCTGTGTTGTGGTGTCAAATGTATGTTTTAGATTGTGTTTCTGTGTTCTCCTCTATCTTCTTCTTCTGCTTCTTCTGCTTCTTCTTCTTCTTCTTCTTCTTCTTCTTATTATTATTATTATTATTATTATTATTATTATTATTATTTGCTTGTTTGCGACGCCAGTGCTTATTGCTACTTGCGCATTAGGCCCACCTGTGTAACGTGTGCCGGTGCAGAGCAGCGCTCGCCCTCTGACCGGAGAGCCGGGCGCACCTGCGCGCCTCTCGAAGGGCGAGTGAATGCAGCGGCTCTGGGTGGGAGGGGGGGGCTGACAAAGCGGCAGCGTGCGAATGGGCGCGCGTTCACACGCAGACACACGAGCGGCGCAGAGGGAGGGCGGCGGGAGCTTGGGTGCCCGCCGCCGCCGTCCTCGACGTAGGCCCTGTGGGCGGAGGCGAACCCGACCTCTGTTGTTCGCGCGTCCGTTGCGACGCCGTCTCCCGGTTTCGGTTCTTGCTCTGCTTATCATCTTATGCCTCGACTTCACTCGTGACGTCACTTCCGTCTTCACTTCCGACTTTAGTTTCGATTTCACTTCCGACTTCACTTCTGCATTCACTCCCGACTGTACTTCCGTCTTCACTTCTAACATCACGTTGGATTCCACTTCCGACTTGAATTCTGACTTTACTCCCGACGTCACTTCTGACTTCACTTTGGATTTCACTTCCGACTTCAATTCTGACTTCACTCCCGACGTCACTTCCGTCGTCACTTCTGACTTCACTTTGGATCTCACTTCCGACTTCAATTCTGACTTTACTCCCTACTTCACTTCCGTCTTCACTTCCGACTTCACTTTCGATTACACTCCCGACTTCACTTCCACATTCATTTTTGTCCTCATTTCCGCCCCCATTGCCATCCTTACTTCCAACATTACTGACGTACAACCCCTAACGTTCACGACCCGGATGTCACAGCCGAAACCACTGGTTCCACCCCCTCCGCCTCCACCTCTCTCTTCAGTAGCGTCTGCGCCGCTACTGGGAGTGGCTGTAGAACCTACAGCGGTGTGGTGACCAAGACGATGTCAGAGGTGGCGACGATGGCGACGGCAGCAGTGTGAGTGCTCGCTTTAAGAAAATCTCACAATCATCTCCTTTTACGTTCCCTTCCACAGCTCAGAATTCAATGGGAGTAGGGTGAATGGGTAGGTGTCTGTTCGGTCTTTATTGTGTTTGTTAAAGCTGTTCTCACGGATCAGCTACTAAAATTTATTCTTTGGTGGAAGCCAGAAAATATTGTTTTTGCGTGGACTTATTTTGAGTTGGAAACACATGAATAAATTACTGAATGTATTAACATTTATTCTTTAATCGCGAAATATTTTCTCATTGATGATCAATACTCGACGAATTCTGGTTTTATAACTGCAATTAGCGGCAGTAAATCACTTAAATTCTTTTCATTTGTCATTGGAATGTTCATGTCTTGCTCCGTTCCTTTGAAAGTTCATTTTTTGTTCTCTGTTTCATTCATTCGTTTTGATGTTCGGCTTGCGCGATGCGTGTTCAACGGAGAAAGCAAGACGAAGGGGGGGGGGAGATCGGACAAGGAAAGAGGCGAGGTTAGGGACCGCCGGGACATGCGAAGGACAGGTAGCTTAACGAGGCTCCCTATAGAATGGGAGAATTTGTTTGTGGAATAGCTGTAGCTTCGGTTTAAATTTAGTCATTCGGAATGTGCATTATTTTAGGGTCAGTTCAGTGTGAAAGACACAATATATGAAAAATACAAAGCGTGTAAAAATACTAAGTCACAACTTTTGGAATCTGTGCCTTCTTTGAACCTGTGAAGTTGGCAACTCCTTACGAATTTCACTGCAAATAACTCACTAAGAAAGAGCCTACCCATTACAATCATAAATATTTTGTTTTCTTTTGGTTTACCGTTTTTACACTGTCTTTAATTGTAAAATGTTGAAAAGAATCAATTACAGTGTGATTGTGTGGTGCATGTAAGTGTAAGTGTTTATAAGTAAGGGGTGAGGATAGGACAGCAAGGAAGAAGGAATGATCGCGCGCGGTCCGTGGCTCTTTTATTAGGGTATTGCTTCGGTCCTGTCGACATAGGAAAATATAATGAAAACTCAACTACAATGAAAAAAGAGATACCCCATATTTGCGCATATTAATGATTTCTAGAGGTGCTCTGTGAATTCCCTCGTCAATTGTAGTTTATATTAGATTTAGTTTATAAATTAGTTTTAAGTCAACTATACGAATGAAGAGTTTCATGTAAATTAACTTTGTAAATTAATCCTGCATAAAATAAAATAAAAAGTAAACATTTTTACGGTATTCGTCAGATAATGATCAGAGAAACCATGCGAAACGAGCGAAGAGATTAGTCGGCAGATAGAATCCTCCACCAGACAGCGGCTGAATTGGACCTCGTGTAGCTAGTGCGGAAAATCCTGCCGCCGTCGGTTCTCGAACTCAAGAACCTCCCAGTCAGAGGCACTGCAAGTGACATCAATTACTGCTTTGTGCCTCTTAAGTCGCTTTCTCCTATAAACCGTAGTATACACTCCTTGCACTTGCACGTTCTCGCCACCGCCTGACGTCGTGGAGCGGCTCGTGGCGACGGGCAGGGAGGCGAGGAACAGCAGCGGCGGTCGCCCTTTGCGTGGGCGGCGGAGGGGAAGGAGGGGCGCGAGGCAAATGTTTGGCGACGCCCCCGCCGCCGCGGTGCGCGGGTGCCGCCGCCGTAATGGGCGCATTTCCATCTCGTATATATGCATGCGCCCGCGCCGCGCCTCGCCCGCTCGCCGCTCGCCGCTCGCCGCTCGCCGTTTGCACAGGAGCCGCCTCCCACACGGCGCCTCGCCGCCTTAGCGCACGCCTTGCGCCGCTCCCCGCCAAACAAAGCATCGATGCTCAAAATAAAACATACGTAATAAAAAAGTTTTAAAAAATAACATAAAATAAAACATTAGCCGATCAGATGGCCGAGATCGCTAAGGCAGTAGTGCCGGAGTGGTTTCGGACCAGAAGATCGCGGGTTCGAGTCCCGCCTCGGGCATGGGTGTATTTGTGTGTGTTTGTATGAGTGTGTCGTCCTTTCATTCCTCATTATCATCATCATTTCATCTTTCATACCCCCAGGGCTAACAACCCTGAAGGATAAAAATCGGATTCAGTAAAAATACTGATCCCCCCCAATTGAAGTTACATGCACCTGCTACCGCGATACTGAGCCACGGTAAATGCAGGATGTATGAACGCGTGGTCCCAGTTGGCCGATTCGCGAGCAAAAAAATAAAAAATAAAAATAAAACATTAATCCACCATCGTCGTCGCTTACAAAACATCGATGTTTCCAAACATCGATGCTCAAAAATAAAACATTCGTAATAGAAAAGTAAAAATAAAAAATAACCTACATAATAAAACATCGATCCACCATCGACGTCGCCAACAAAACATATATGTTTCCAAACATCAATGTTAGTAAAACGTCAATCCAATCCCATCGATGCTATTAAAACTGGATTAGTTACCATTGAATTTCAGATTTCATGTTTAATTGAGTGTAGTTGAGTTAGAGAGTTCAATTTGAAAGTTGTCCCATTTATCAATATTTTTATTGATATTTAACTGACAAAACGAAGTCAGGGTTATTAAAAAAACTTGAATTATCTGACTTCATAATTCAAAAATAAAATAGTTATTTTTTAAATTTATTTTTCACCCTTAGTCACTTCGATTTGGTGAATGTTCCTGTATACTTGAACATATTGTAGAATTTTGTTATGATGGAATTGTTTCATTAAAAAAACGCGTACAAACGCTGAACATAAAACATCGATGTTAAAAACATCGGCTTCAAAAAATCGCTGTTAAATACGTCGATGATTTTTGTACACGTAGGCTTCCGCGGCTCGAGTCGATTACTTCTAGGCTGTCCGGGTGACGCCGCGTCGTTGGCAGATAGGCCGACGTTTCGCCTGTCATGTCGCAGGCTTCTTCAGGGCTACCCTGAAGAAGCACTACCCTGACCCCACACTACCCTGAAGAAGCCTGCGACATGACAGGCGAAACGTCGGCCTATCTGCCAACGACGCGGCGCCACCCGGACAGCCTAGAAGTAACGTCGATGATTTTGCAACACACCGACTTCGATGTTGCATCCCTAATGCAGAGTGGGGCGCGCCGACGGTGGCGCCTTTGTAATTGCGGAAGGTGGCGGCGAACTCGCCCGCTGGATGGCGAGATCTGGCGCCGACATTCACGTCGGCTAGCGATGTTTCCTTCAACCAGGCGTATCCCACCAGCGAGGCTCCGCCCCGGCCAGAACAAGCTCTACGTTGCCGAATAGTCTTCTAGCACGTGTGGCAGTGTTGTGCATGCGAGTGTGTGTATGGGAAAATGGTAGGACAAGGAAGAGGATGGAAAGATCGCGTGTGGTCCGTTTGTTAGATTACTGCTCCGCCATGGTGATGATCGAAGACACCACTAAAAACTACCGATCAGAGCAACCGGCCACTAGAATTCTCCCCCAAACAGCGGTTGAAATCGTCCCAGCTCTCTCGCAAGTGACGGCGGAGGCGCATTGTCTATACTAGGCCTACGTAGCAGCATAGCTAGGTCGAATCTAGCGCTCAATCTATGCTCTGATCGGGTTTGCACGTGGTTTCTTCCATCATAATCAGGCGAAGGCCGGAGCAGTACCCTAACGAACGGCCATCTTTACTCCCAATTTCTTATCATTCCCCTGTCATTACATACAGTTACACTTACATGAAGTACTCTACCTCACATACGCGGAGACCAGTCAGGAGCTCAGAGCTTGTCCCGATTGGAACGGTGGCCCGCTGGCAAGATGCCTGGAGCTATTACAAAAAAATCTTCTGCCTAATCCCCATCATTAAAAACGATTTGAAATTAATACCTAGCTCTTGTTTACGGAGCAGATCTGTAACAAAACGTACTATTATTGTGTACTCGAATACAGTCGGTTCATAAAGAAGAATTATTGTTATGATGAATTGTCCACAGAGAAAGATAAATCTCTTCTGTGAAAAGCAACAAGTGGCTGGCAACTTGTAGAGCGTAGGGAAAAAAGCTTGATGTGGAAGATGCCTGGTCTAGAGGTGCCTTTGTCTTGATCAAAATATATATTTTAATGGGTTAGAAGTTAGCTTTTTTTAAAAATATGGCTAACTCTCTGAAAATATATTTTTATTTTCTTGTATACGTACGAGTATATGTGAAATATAGATATATAATGCTTTAAAATATCGATGTTATTATTTTGGCGGAAATGCACATATTATACTGGCTTGTGGTTTTTTGTTTTAATTTTACTTTCTCCCTACGAAGTTGAGATTTGTTTTGCGAAAAAAATGGCGAATTATCGGTATAAAACTCTTATTACGGGGCCTTGATAACAAAAAAAGTGCCAGTTGCTCAATTTAGAAAAATAAATTCTCTAACACGTGATATAGCTAGAACTCGTGTATTGTGGGTTCTTGATACCGAACAATCGAACAAGGCAAAACGTCAGCCTGTCTGTGTGTGCGTCGGCAAACAAAGATACCGGCTAAACCGTTCAGCTGATTTTCTAGAAATTGGATATTCCCCAATCGATTGGCTGATGCCGTTGGCCCTTGAATTTTGAAAACGATTTTTTAAATTTGAGTGGTGGATATTTTCAATCCCCACCAGCCTTTGGGACATTTTCCAAATTTCCCCAAAAAAATGTTTCATTGTTTTTATTAAATTTTGTTTTTGGATAGTGTGAAGAGCGTTTAAAAGAACGGTGCAATTCAAAAGTTTTTTGGAGTCTTGCAATTTGCTTGTATTCTAAAAATGTCTGTAACTATTAAAACAATACTTCGTGCAACATTTCAATTAACTCTTGATAAAAGTGGGCATGTCGAGTGGGATCTGCTCTGCAAGATGTCATTCTGTCCCTGGCATAGGAAACCGGGCCAGCGTTCATCTCCATGACAGTTGAGGACGTTAGTGTTGTATCGTCCCTCTGAGTTCGTCTCTTGGGGCTGTGCAATTGGGAAGGAGAGGAACGAGGCGACGCGGGACCGAGTGGGAAGATTGGGAAGGCCGAAGGAACAGCGAGGGAATGGGGCGGAATGAAACGAGACGCGACGAAATGGAACGGGACGGGACAAGACGAAACGGCGATGGGAGAAAGGAACTGGTTGACGGAATAGGACGAAATGTGTCGGGATGAAACGGGACGGAATGGTTCGGAACGAATCGAGACGAAACGGAGGTCGGTAGTAACGGCGCGAAACCCAACAGAAATAGAAAGAATAAAACGGGACTGGGCGTGGTGAAAGGAACAGTGACAAACGGGACGACACAAATCTCGGAGACGCTCGAGAGATGGAGGAAAAACTCTTCGGGGAGAGGCGGAACTATGAGGTACGAGACGTCACGAAACGGGGCTGGACAAGTGGAAACGGAAAGATCCGTAAGAAACAGTGAGAGAAAAGAGACAGGAAGGAATGGTGAGAAGGGGGCGGAAGAAGGAATGACCGGAAGGTTTTGATTGGTGTTCCCGAGCGCAAACACAGCAAGGCAATTAGTCCCGTAAATGTAGTGCATGTTTTACGATGCATATCAACCTGGTACCTCCCACCAACAAAGTATCTCCCAATCGGAAACAACTCTAAGCTCCTGAACCGGTCCCCCGTCATGTGTGGTAGTGTTGTGTAAGTAAGGGGTGAGGAAGGGACAGGTAAAAGAAAGGAAATATCGCGCATGGTCCGTTTGTTTGGACACTGCTCCGACATTCACCTTAATTGATCGGAGAAACCACGGAAAAGTCGTGATCAGAGCAGTCGGCCGCTGGAATTCTCCCTACAGCGACTGCATTCGACCTCCCTATGTAGGTAGTGTCGAATATCTCGCCGCCCCGACGGAGAACCGTAGGACCCCCCGGTCAGAGACACCGCACCACAATTGAGCTGCCTGAGCTACCCATGCGGCAGAATCAGTGAGAGCCGGAACGGGGCGAGGAGGAGCGGAAGGGGGCGGGGCCGGAAGGCCCGGGGTCGAGGCCCGGCATGGCGCTGCGCGGCGCGGCCGCTGGCCCAGTGCCAGGGCGGGCGACGGCGCTTATTATAGAGCGCGTAACGGACCCCGCGGCGCCGCCCGCGACCACTCCGCTCCCTCCCCTCCGCTCCCATCCCTCCCCTCCCCTCCGCTCCGCCCCGCAGTTGGGCGAAAACACGGCTCTCCACCCCACGCCCCGCCCCGCTCCCGCCAACTTCTGCTTCGGGCGCCTCGCGCCACGCTGCGCGCTCGTACCCGGCCCTCGACACGGGGCTCCCACGCCCTTATCCATTCATTTATTTATATATTTATTTACATTTTGGTGTACTATAGTTAAGTGTACATTCGACTGTTAATTGAATCTTATCGTATCTAAAATAATGTAAATTTAAATAATCGTTAAAAATCTCTCTAACGACAGGCTTTGGTGGCTCAGCACATCAATTCTGTCACTGCTGTGCCTCTGACCGGGAGGTCCTGGAGGCCCGACGGTGGCAAGAATTTCCACCCTCCCTACACAGCTAGATCGAATGCAGCGTTTACTGAAGGAGAATTGTAGCGGTCAGCTGCTCAGATCGGTAGTTTTCCGTGATTTTTTTTTTTTTTGCGATCACCACCAGGCCAATGCAGGAGGAGTGCCCCGACAAATGCGCCACGACCCGCGCGAACCTGTGCTCTATCCTACCCCGCGCGACCCTTGTCCTATCCTCGCTCTTAACACACACTCGCAAGCACTACACTACCACACATTTTGGGTGACCAGTCGCGAACTTAGAGCTCGTCCCGGCGGGTAAGGTAACCCGTTGGAGGGAGATATCTCGTTGAGGAAAACTTCGAAATGTCTACGTATATGTCTGCAATGGATTTCGCCATCCAGCAAACAAGCACTATAGTTATGGGACGGGTTGACGCGCCCAGAGACACTAAGCAATGAACCAATGAATTAGAGTTGTGTGTGACGTATGGAAAAGAAGTAGAATCTGGGGGTGTCAAAACTCGTCGCTTCACACACGTGGTTCCCGATATGTCGTTGTCGACATATTGTCTTCTCTCTAAATCTCTTCAGTCCATGATCTTCCTTCCTTCCCTTGCGTGCTCGAGATCTCTCGGACCGCACGTTAACTCACCCTTTGATTGACAACGCTTCCTGCACTGCATGAAACCCCTTGTGGTTCGAGTGAACCCGTCGTTTGTGAGCCGTTTAATTGCCATGGACTCCTCGGCGATTGGCCGCGTGTGCGAGCGCCACCATTGCCAGTGGCTGCTGTGGTTGGGCGGCGAGGGGCGTGTCGGCGGGGCCGCGCCGTTAGCCACCGTGCCCCGCTCCGCCCCGCCCCGCCCCGCCCCGCCCCGCCGCGCCCCTCGCGCAGGAATCCTGTCCCGCGCTCTGCCCTCCGCCACCGCCTCCGCCACCGCCTCCGCTCGCGCTCGCCGCGTTGGCGACGCGACATTCTGATCGACATCAACAACAAAACAGCTGGGTCCAATACAGCCGCTGTCTGCAGGAGAATTCTTGCGACCGGCTGATCTGATCGGAGGTTTTTCGTGGTGTCTCCGAGCAACACCAGACGAATGCCGGCGCAGTTCCCTAACAAACGGGCCACGCATCACACGCGATCTTCCCTTTTCGTTACTCGTCCTATCCTCACCCCTTACACACACACTTGCCGTAACTGGACTACCACACATGACGGTATCTTTGGGAGGTGTCCCGCAGGTGGAGGATACCTGGTTTGTGAAAATCCCTGCAAGCGACTTAGGTCGGCGCCGGATCTCGCCAGCCGGCGTCGAAAATCGCCGACACCTACCGACTTAGGAATTGACGCGACGGTAATCTCGAATCAATCAAGTAGCTCCCAAAACGCTCAGTAAGAACATGTTGGCCGAAACGTCAGCCACCACGACAGAGACGAGGCTCATCCCGGACAGCCTAGACAAATCTTTTTTTAATAGTTCTCGCTCACCTCGAAGCTGGCTGGCATCAGAGCGCAGCCAATTCAGGCTGCGAAAGTAAACCTCGAACAATATATTTACATGCATATACATTTGTTTGTACGAGTATATACACGATTGCGTACGAATTTAAATTATTGTATCGATTGTAATTAATTTCAGACTTTTTAAAATGGTTTCCCAGCCTCCTTAAAGGTAGAATGGCGATCAGGAATAAGATGGAAGAGATGCACCTATTTCTTGACCCGTTGTTTAAGATATTGCTGTGACACCCTCTAGAAATCGATCTGAAACGGCGGTTCAGATGAATGGTGTACTATATTGAAATTCCAATATTTTGAAGAACCATTAATACAACATCCTTTTATTATAGGTGAATGTGTCGAGGTAAACAGGTTAACGCCCCTAATGTTTTATTTAATATAACATTTGAAACATAAGATCCGCATACCGGTCAGTATGGTGTGATGTTTATAGGTTTTATGTAATATTAAATAAAAACATTAATATGGTTAATTATAACCTCTATAAATTGACGTGTAATACGCATTACCGCAAGATCTCGGCCGAAACTACTGAGCAATCGTTAAAAATGAAGGAAAATAGAAGTTTCAATATGTATTACAAAATATCACCCCTATCTCGATCAGGTTTTCGTCCACTTTCCCTGATCTTTCGAGCGGACACTGAGATGGCCCCTTGATTTGCTTCTGGACGTAAATGTAATTTCACTTTCTGTTCACGTTTTCCAGAGATCTACTTACTCAAATTATAGTTCTCCATGCTCTCACGATAGGAAGTTGATTCCCTCACGAAGAGCACGATGAGGGATAAGACCCCAAATTTATATCTGATTTGCCTTAGCAAATAGTTTTTATTACAGTGGAGCAACTTTTTCTTATCAATTCTTGCCAAAAATGCTCACTTCCCTCTGTATTCATATTTAACTTGTATATGGGTTGGGATAAGAATCCCAGAATTTAAGAAAGCCTATGTAGAATGCACTTTTCCCTATAGTACGTCATACAGTTTTTTACTATTTCTAACGTTAAATATGTAAATAAATGAAATAACGAATAAATAAATAAATAAATAAATAAATTTGAATAAATAAATTTAAATAAATAAATTTGAATAAATAAATTTGAATAAATAAATTTAAATAAATAATTTTAAATAAATAATTTAAAATACATAAATTTAAATAAATAAATTTAAATAGATAAACAAGCATTAACAATCGTTCTACTTCAAGCGGGTTGTCCATTTTCTATAAAAAGAGCTAAAGCGTATCTTGGCCGCGAAAGGAAAGGCCTGAGCAGAGAGCGCTGGTCGTCTCAGCCTGTGGCGCGGGGTCGCTATCGCTATCGGGGCATTCCAGCGAAGTGCTACGCGCCGCCCTCAGCAGCAGCGACAAGAAGCTCAGCGCGCTCTCAGCAGCGGAACGTTTAGCCGTCCGGTTGTCCGTGATGCTGCCATTTCTGCGCTACGCGCCTTCTCCAAACGGATTTCTCTTGATCGTGGATAAGAACTGGAGGTACTTTGAACGGAATCACAACACAAAGCAATGTTTGGAAATTATATATTTTTGCATTAATAGAAATATTTGGCTCCAGGAAGTGAAATAAAGTTTTATTGCAGTGTACCAGAGGGTGCTAATTTTTACCAATAGTTATTTATGCACCAAGGGCGTGTGTTATAAGGGTTCTAACGAGCGGACGGCGGCAAAACACCCGAGGGCCTTTGCCTGAGAGTTTTTTGTAGCCCGAGATCATTAGAACCAGTTAAGGCCCATGGTACGTACATAATTTCATTTTTTACCTAATTTTGTCGATTCAGATTAACTTATTTACTAATCAATTAAATGGAAACTTGCTTTTTTATATTTTCCTTCCATAATTCCCTGATATAATTCACTCCGTAAGAGAACATTTAGCATCATTCAGTTGTTTTCATATTTCCGTCGTAAGCACGATCCTCTCAATTCAGCTTAGTCATGCAGAGTATGTCGAGCTCCATATCGAAGGCAATGTCAAGCAATAATGTATCAGTAAAAAATAAAATATTTTTACTCTAGTGCCCTGTATTCTCAAGGTAAAGGAGAGCGAACATTTTTTAATGAAGTGTCTAAATTTTAGCAAAATGATGCGGCAATATCATGGTAGAAAACATATAATATTTTTTATTTGTAATGTGGAGTTCAATAATAGATCAGATTTTGCTGCTACACTCCACAAGTTGGCTAAATAAACGCGAAAGGAAATGTAAAACAAGTATCATTAGTTCAGTGTATTTGATAGTCATTTGGGAGTATATGAGGTTATATATTAAAAAAATGTTAACATTTCGTGTTCTGCATTTGTGCATCTTAACTTTATGTTTACTGATATGGAACTTTCCGCAACGCTAGAATAAATATCACCCAATGTATTTCTGAATTACCATCGTACGTATTCGAAAAATAAACACGATAGCCGGGACAAGAAAACAAGTAATTTCCATGATTAAGCCATCCTCGCCCCTCAACATTCTTGCATCCGAATGCAGCCACAAAGACGTCTCCTGTTCCATTACGTGTGTGTTTCCGCCGCCTTTTATTCAAATGTTGTTCCTCCCGTCGCGCCGTGTCGCGCCTTGTCGCCTTGGCGCATTGAAAATGCGTCCCGCGCCGGGAGCCACGGAGGTTGCCGTTCGTGCCAAGGAGCCACGTGGAAAAACACGTGCGTCGGCTCATTGTGAGCCGCGGTGATTAATATTTTGAGACGGTCCTCTCAGATAGGAAGAGCGGCCGCCGCTCGCGGTGGAATGCAGCCGCCCCGCTGTCGACGGACGGTGACGTAAGGGAGAGTGTTCGGGTGTGGGACGAGGTACGTCGTGGGTGATGTTGTGCCGTGTGTTAGGGAGTGTATTTGCGCGATGGCAACTGTAGTTTTGTTGGTTGGGGGACTGCGATAGCTCAGAGACAGCACCGTTGGCTCTGCAGTGCCATTAACCGGGAGGCTTTAGGTTGATTGATTGATTTTCGGCGCTTCGGTTACTCAGGTTTTTAGTCCCGAGGTGTAGTCCATGTTTTTATCGATGGAGGTGGCGGTGATGATCTTTCCTCGCTGGATGACGAGGTCCGGCGCCCACGTAGCCGACGGCTTGCGGGGTTTTTCCTAACAAGGTCTCTCCAACTAGCGGGACATCAATCCATCCGGGACATGCACTAAGCTCCCAACTTGTCTTCCTATGGTAGTGTAGTTTGTAAGTGAATGAGAGTAAAGGTTGAGGATAGGATAAGACACGGGAAGGAAACATCTCGCGCGTTCCGTGGCTCGTTTGTTAGGCTATTACTTCAGCATTCGCTTGGTGTTGATCAGAGAAACTACGGAAAACTACCGATCAGAGCAACTGGCCCCCAGAATTCTCCTCCCGACAGAGGCTGCGTTCGACCTCGCTATCGAACAAGTGTGGAAAATCCTACCACCATCAGGAATCGAACCCTAGGACATCTCGGTGAGAGGAACTGCAATGGCATCAGTTGATGCTCTGAGTAATCTTTGGCGGTGGGTAGGTCGCAGGTTTTGGGTCTTGCGGTGGCAGGTTTTCGACGTACACGTGTCGAATTCCATCACAGTTTGGAGGAGGATTCTAACGGTCGGCTGATTTGATAGTTTCTCCGTGGCGATCTCTCCTTCCTCTATCGTGTTCCCCTCCCCTTCCGTTACTCCTAAACATTTACACTTTCGTGCTCTACCACACATGACGGGTGACGAGTCGGGAACTTAGAGCTTGTCGCGGCTGGAGCGGTGCCCTGCTGGGGAAATACTTGGAGAGAGAAAACCCCTTGAGGCGTCATATCTGTCGCCAGTACAAACGTACTATATCAGCCATGTGGACAGCGCTGGCGGAAGTGACGCTGGGCTGCACAAAGGCTAGGGAAGGGGAGCCGTGTCGTGGGTGCATACTTGGAAACCCCAAAGCCGGCGGAAACGCGTCGGCGGACACTGCGGGTGACGCGGTTCCGTCAGCCTGCCCAGAGGGTATATAAGCGGACTCCGACTTAAGAGCTTCCTTCTGTTCTTCTGATTCTTCAGGTTGGTCGCGTCGGTAGGGCGTCGTGTGGGTTGTGCGCGGCGTTGCATTGTAATGCATAGGCTACCGAGGCGGGGAACCGAAGCCGGCGTGCTACGTCGTGACGGTCGGTGCGGCATACTCTTACTGCGGTATGCTCGCGTAAGGTACTGGTGCATCACACCGGATATGGTAATTAATTATCGGGCCAGCGGTGGTGGTAACCAGGGAAGGTTCCTTCTTGTAACGGTCAAATTTATTTGTAAATATTGTATATAGTGTTATGGTGTCGGAGTATTTTTATTCTAATAAATAGTAAATATTTACAAGCCGTTCACGTCTGTAATTATTTGCCCCGGCAAAGACGCCACACCCTTAAGTCGGCGTGCAGCTCGCACCGAAGCCCTCGTTCCAGCGGTTATGGAACACCGCCACCTTCCGGGATATAAAATGCACAACACGCGGACTAATGACCATAGCAGCTGACGCGCCGGGAAACTCAGTCAATACACATTGTGGCTTTAAGTGTTCAAGGTTCACTGCCGTTCTTGTGCATTTATTGCCACGTGCACTACACAATACATAGAGGCAGTCATTGTATTTAAGAGCTTGTCCCTACCTGGGTGGTGGCCTGTTGACAGAGCTACCAGGAAGGAAATAAACCCCAGATGCCGACCTGTAGGACGGCGCCGGATCTCGCATTCCACCAAGAGGAGGAACACTGCCACTTCCCGGCTGTAACATGCACTAATCTCTCGGGATTAATGACCTTAGTAGATGCGGCGCTCGACAATCGAAAGGGGTTATAATGGGAAGGATTGAGGGGAGGGGGAAGAAAGAACAGAGATTGAGAGTGTTTCAAGGCAGTGCTCTCAGATAGGAAGAGCAGTCTTACCTGCGCAGATGGCACAGGGCATCAACTGATGTCACTACACTGACCGTGTAGTTCTAGGTTGGAGTCCCGAGGGTAGCAGGATTTTCGACACTATCTTGTCAGCTAGGTCGAATTCTGTAGCTGTCTGGAAGAGAATTATAGAGGCCGGATGCTTTGATAGATAGTTTTCCGTGATTTCTCCTATCAACACCAGGCGAATGCCGGAGCCGTCCGTGCCCGACCGCGCGCGATCTTTCTTACCTCTTTCTTGTTATACCCTCTCCCCTTACTCACACACACACACACACACACACACACACTTACCTAATGTCCATATCACATGCCGGGTGTCTGGTCGGGAGCATAGAGCTTGTCCCGGCCGGGGCGGTGCCCCGCTGGTAGGAGACACCTGGTTGGGGACAACTCCGCTAGCCGACAGGTAGGTCGGCGCCGGATCTTAGAATTCAGCGAGGAAAATATCACCGTTACTTCCCGAGCGAAGCACGCACTACAATTACGGGACTAATTACCCTATTAGTTGACGCGCCCGGAATCACTAAAACAATCAACCAATCTATCAAAGAGCAGTCTTACAAAATCCTTCGTACGCCTTCCTTCGGAGGGGAAGTAAAGCCGGCTGTCCCATGTTAGTAGATTTACTTGCATGTAAAAGATCCTCAAGCCTAAATGACGCCTCTGTGCTAAATTCAAATCGCCTGTTTCTCGCCCAAGAAATACCTCCTTTCTCTGCTAGTTGATGAAAGGAGCGTAGCGAAATTTGCGTGGTCAGACGGAAGAGCGGGCCTGATGGCTCGAGTCTCGCCACGTAAAATAAGGCAAATTCAATTCAATTCAATTCAATTCAATTCAGTCTTCGGCCGCAATGGAATGCAGCCTTCCCTGCGAGCTCACTACCTCACACTGGGACCCACCGCGTCACCGGCCGATGACGTAAGGGACGTGTCCCCGGGGAAGGGCTTTAATGTGTGGCGCTGCGTGTGCGAAGCGGGTACCTCCCAAGCGTCGGGTGCGAAGACGTGTCACTTGGACTGGAAGTGATTTATCGTCTCTTGTATGGAATTGCTGAAGCGGGCGGTGGAGAAAAAATACAGCGAGGTGTCTTTCTTTAAAGGCGCATACCTATGCAATTACGGGACCCGGAGAATGCTGTGTGGGGTCAACGGTGGTCATCAGAATAAATTGCGAAATAATTGAAGGAAGAATTTATATAATTAAGAACTGGTGGTACATGTATTTAGCAATGTATTATATATTTTTTTATATGGCAGTATTACAATATTTTCACTTTATTTGGTGTAGCATGGGTGTTTATATTTTTAACATTTTCATACTTGCAAACTACCCTGCCAGGGCATCATTCATATCCAATCCTTGTGAATGAGGAAAAATATTAATTTTATATAAGCCACGGTGTTTAAGATTATTACTTTTAATGTAATTGGTTCAAAATTTAATAAAATACTAACATTTTCATTCATTTTATTTTTAAGTAGGTTGCTATGAGATTAAACATGTTATCCTACACATTGCTAGTTGCCTCTAGCAAATACAGGAGTACCCAGTTCTGCTGCCCCGTTACTGGCGTCTGGAGGAATATGTTAGGAACCAATCTTTTATAACGACAGGCTAAAATATTGATCGTGGTGCATATACCATCATATTATTTAAATTATTTATTTTCTACATTTTTGTTGTATTACTTTTTACCAAACATTGCAAGAACATTGCGACAATTCTGAAGAAGAACATCGAATATCTATGGAATCTATACACCACCATACACTACTTTTTGTGGTATCGATGTCGGTTACATGATGTTGAATTCACTTTTATCGGTATAGATGTTTTAATTTTTAAATTTGTTCCACATTCAGTTTGTAGATCCGAATGCATAACTGTTCTCTATACGTGTTTACGCGCTGCCCTGGTTGTAAGAGAACGCTAGTTCCCACCGCATGGGACGGTTTCTAATTGTTTTGTATGCATCCCATAAACGTTGAAAAGTGAAACTATCCCTTATGGTTAAGTAAGGTTCTAGTACTGAAAGTCCTGGCCAATGAAACAGTATAGCTTTACCTAAACAAACAAACAAACAAACAAAAATACTACGCTGGTGTGCGTCACTGACCGCCCTTCCTCCTTTGGTGGACGAATGTTCATTGAGGATCTGCGCACGTTTCCCGTATGACTATTATCGAACGAAAACATAACCTTTTTTAAGACTTCGTCTCAAGGAAAATTTGAAATATCGAAATACTGGTTATAAGCTTGTTACTAATACGTGTTTCCTCCACTTGAGCTAAATTCTAGCATTGTTAAATAAAATAAGCATTTAAAGCTTCTTTTAAAATTAGCAGTAGAAATTAAAGTACATAGCTACATGGTGGGCACACCTCGAGTTAAACGCATGCAACATATCTTATTTTCGATTTCGCCTTTTTTACGAAAGGAATTTGAATGCAGCTCCATATGACCTGCCACATAACTCCGCCGTATTTCCGTAACACAATTCCTATTAAAATTTGATTGCTTAAAATTGTGTTCGTGAAGTAACTTATTACATATTATTATTAGGCAAATTACTAATAAAATTTTAATATATTCGTATGTGGCCGTTTTCTTAATGCACTTGGATGTCCAACATAACTTCGATTGTAAAGTTATTTTATATGAGCTATGAAAGAAAAACAGGAATCCGAAAGTGATGAAACTCTGCAGCAATGAACCGAATACACAAAACCCCTGCCATGATACTGTCATTCCGAAAATACTGCACGTTTTTTGTGTACACAACATATTGTACAATTATTTAGTTTAGTAATCCCTAAGATAATGTACACTCATCTTGAAGATCAATTAAAAAGTACAAAAAGACTTTTAAAAGCGCGAAACAGTTACGCACCACGAGAGCGCAAGACATTAATGGAGACTGAATCTGACGTAAGAATTACCATACCAATGTCACTAATCAATCGCCATCTCTTATTCCAAGAACTCGCGCAACAAGTAGCTTGACACTTCGTTGCCAGATTTCATATTTCACCTTCATCCCGTTCTTCCTGCTCCTCCAGGATGCGAATTGGCAATTATTTTCTTTAGAGGGCGACATTCAGAACTTCAGGAGGCGACGATAGAAGAATGGATAGGTAACGAACATCGTCTTACGCAACCCCATTTGAACGAATCCCAGAAACGCTCTCGGGAATGTTTTGTTGAATAAATTTTATTTTTGTGAATATATTACAACTTGAAGTCGTTTATCGCATCGTATATTTCATTTACTATGATCTTCAGAGACTTTTTTTGCAGGTTTTCTCCTTCCATCGCTTAAGTTACTGCATCCTTCCAGTGTGACCTCGGTCCTTACTCTTTGTTTTCTTTCATTCGTATTTTCCCTCATCCATTCGTCTCATGCCCCTACCAATCTATGCATTTTGCCTGTAGGTAAAATGTATACAGAGTATAGACTGTACACACTGTATGGATACTGTGTCGAATGTTGTGGTCCCTATGTTCAGTCTTGCTTACACATCATTTTTTGTCTTGAATCGTGTTACGAATAACCCATTTCGGTGACTCTTTCAATTTTACTTTTTCGTACATACTTCGTAAGATGTAATCTTGTAATCATGCACCGGAAAACACGGAATCTTCTGCAGAAAAACTGTTATTGCACTGCCCTGGCAACGATGAAGGGGACAAACCTCGATTCTTCAGTTGTTCGCTTGTTGAACACCTTTCTGCTCCAAAAGTGACAATGGATTCTAAAATTGACTGATCGTATCGTGTATCTGTTCTGCAACTTGTTTCCCATTTCTTATTCTTTCAATTTTAAATACAAATACGGCATGTAGTATGCATTAATTGTATTCCTGGCAAGAAGACATTAATGCTTTTCTATAGCTATTTCTATGTTTTCTATTTTTTTACAGCATGTGACATCCAATTCTCTGGGGAGTGGACGATATCCGGCTTATTCTCCTTCCCCTCAATTCGTCATCACTCCTCGCTCGTTTCCTAACCCCTTCCTCTCTTCCCCCTGCCCCTCCCCCTAGTGCGTGGGACGTGCGTAACTCGGCAGGAGCATCTGGCCTCCATGACGTCAGCGCGTGCCTTTTGTTTCGGCGGGTGGGGCAGGGGGCGGCCGACGACGAGCGCTTGGAAGCGGTGACGAGCAGGCACAGGAATCTTGCGCACAAAAAATATTCAGAAAGAGCGCTATGAATTAACCAATTCCGTTAAACAAACGAGGAACAAGAAAAATAATGATTCCGGACGTGTTAACTGCCAAGGTTATTAGCCGCGTACCTGTAGCGTATCGTTTCTTGCAGATAGTGGCGATGATTTTCGCCCTCTGGAAGACATCCGGCGCCGACGTACCCCAAGACTTGCGGGAGTTTCTCGCTACCAGGTATCGCCCACCAGCGGGACTCCGCCCCACCCACGGGTCAAACTCAAACTTAAATAATATTTACCTAATAATCTCTACCTAAATAATCTTAAACAAAAATCATTTCTACTTAAATAATTTTAAATTTAATTAATTGGATCGCTGGTGAGGTAGATACCTTTTTATTACGATAAATAAATAAAGATATTGTCTGGTATCAATAGTTACCATAAAGATATTGATACCAGACAATATCTTTATTTATTTATCATTTAAATTTAATCTTTATTTTTGTAGGTGTTATATTTATTGCAGTCATGTAATTATTTGCTGCAGACTTTTATCATTCATTACTAGGAAAGGTTTTCCAGATTGTTTTTCTTCGGGTTTATGTACCCATTTATGGGAGATCGGGCAAAAAAGTATGGACTTAAAATGATGGCTAAAACAGGGCGTACTTTCTCGCATTTTTTGTATGTTTTGCAATGTTCACAATTTCAGAGATTGCAACGAAAGTAAGACCTGTCCCGTTTTGTAAAGCATTCTTTGTTCTGTCAGAGGAAAAAGTGTAATAAATAAGGGAAGGTAATGTAAAAAAAAAATTAAAATGTTTTTAAGGCCTCAGGTAAAGTATCATCACAATACACGTTTCTAATTCACAGGACTTATGTATGATGGATTAGAAAATAAAGTGATAAAAATATCGTCGGTTTCTGCCGCAGCTTTTCAATACTTTCGTTTGAGAACGCAAGTACGTTGTTTAGTGAAGAAATGAAAACAAAATGTAATGGTTATGTCTTCTTCAATAAATTGAACTCAATCTGTTTAATAAATTTATAATTATGAAGAAAACGTTTATAATTATGATAATTATGAAAATTATGAAAAGATTTATAATTATGAAGAAAAGAATGTAGGTCACAATGCGTTTAATGATTAGGATGATACAAAATGCAATGATAACACATTTTAACGAAAACAACGTGCTACCTTACAACTGGGTATTTGGCTTCAGAAGGAAATTCCATCTATTCGTACCCTACATTCATGGGCTTAAATCAAAATCGTGGTTGAACGAGATTGATATTCTTTCAATTAATTTGTATCTTGTCTCGCATCTACAGTGTTTGTGAAACACTGTACGGCTATCAGTGTTACATTAATTTCGGTCGGTGTAATTATATGTCCTGTCTATCCGGTGAGGCTTGACTTTCCAGTTCCCAGGTTTCTCTCAACTTCACGTAATTGATTAGATTGGCCTGCACCTGGATCAAAGAAATTAATGAAAGAAAATCGTTGACAGGACAACTTGAGGGGACCTTGCGCTCTTAATAAATTATCGTTTTTATTACTTCTATTTTAGAATGTGCTCATGTTTTTTGCAAATTTACCTTGCTTGTGGGTATGGACGTTTTCAGACATGAATTTGCACTTGACGTGTAATTATTGCGATATCGAGATTTCATGATAACTAAATTGCGTGTGTTCTCTCCAGAAACAAATTGTGGCTTCGTGAGCAAAAAGCAGGTAATCGAAAACCTAAATCTCTGTCATCGTTCAAACACTGATCTAAATTTTCTCAGTGAAAAGATAGTATGTCAATCACGTGTCCATCTGAATTAGATTTTTGGTATTCATTTTTGAAATGAGAAAATAAAATTCCCAAAGTTCCAAATTAGAAATTTTACAGGGTTTGTGTCCCTATAAAAGAGAAAAAAAGATTTAATTAATATAGCACTTGAGGTCGTAAGCATGAAGATGTACAGGAGGAGAAAAATACAGTTGTTTCTCGCGAATTTTTACAATTGAAGACCAATTTCATTTTACTGGTGAATTATTTGCATCATCTTCTTATATTTTTCTTATGATCCTCAGTACTTACGTCTATTGGGTCCTACTTGAAATTAATACTTTGGAGGACGTGAGGAATGGCTTGCGTGAGCGATGGTGGACGGAATAGAGACAAAAGAAAGGAGAGAATCCGAGAAAATGCTTTGTATACCAAAAATTCCACAAAGATCGAAGGGAGTTTGTGCCCTTGATGCTTGAAAACGGAATGTTAGCGATAAGAACTATACACAAGTGTGGCATTACCATTTGCATCAAAAGGGCAAACAAGTGTACAAATTACGTTTTCGTATTTGAAGTGATGACATTTTGACATGGTGTGTAGTGATTACTGCACTGCAAAATATTTATTTCGTTACGTCTTGGTATTTGAGTATCTTAAAAGTGACGTTGTAAAATAGTTAATAATTATACGAACTTAATAATTCGCGCGAAATTCAAAATTATTGTATCTAAAACAACTTATGGTCGTATTTATTATTTTATTAATTACGAACATTTAGCGTATTAGTGAAAATCATAAGATTGTTTTCAACAACTTGTTGGTCCGATCAGGGTAGGACACGGCGCGGCAATATATAATTAATAATTTTCCTGTCTAATAGATTGTGATAAATATACGCCCAGGCAACGGCTGGTGCTTCATCTAGGGAAACCACAAAATGAGTATAACAAGCTAATAAAACATGCACGCAACTACCAACAGCAGACATTAGAGCTCTAAGCAATCACTACAGCTAGATAGCTGGATAAAGGAATTGAATTTAGCCGCAGCCTGGAGTAGAATTCTAGCAGTCATCTGTTCTGATAGGTAGTTTTTCGTGGTTTCTTCGATCAACAACAGACTAATGCTAGAGCAGTACCTAAACAAACGGGCCACGGATCGCGTGGTTTTTTTCCTTTATCTCCTTGCCCCCTCTCCCCTGGCATACTCCATTCCCACTTACACTTACATGCATTTCACTAAACTACAAGTAGGGAGATCAGTCAGGAGCTTAAAGCTTGGGCCGGCAGGGGCTGTGCCCAGCTGAGGGAGATAGCTGGAGGGGAAACACTCTTAAATATTCGGCAGAGGAGAAACACCGACACTTTCCTGACAGTACACCTAGGAGACTAATGTCTGCAGTTGACTCGAAAACACGAAATAATCAATTGGGAGACCAGTTTGGAGCTTAGAGTTGTATACACAGATTTCTCTAAGTAGGGACCGCTTTGGCAGCTACTGATTGGCTTCTGCTGGCAAATAACTGTAGGTTATGACGGTGTGCTCAATTCGCCAATGCGTTCGTATGCAGATGTCTCTCTTGCCGTTTCGGATAGTTCCCTTTTGGGAGGGACACCTGAAGAGAGAAAAAGTTACGAACTGACGGTAGATCGGTGTGGAATGCCACCTTCTGGTGAGGGAGGAACACCGTTATGACTTGACCTGCACTTACGGGACTAATGATTTCAATAGCTGACGTCCCTGCAAACACGAAATAATAAATGATTCATTCTAGAGAACAGTGAGGAACTTACTGCCTGTTCAGGCTGGAAACGGAAAAACTCCGCTAGTCGACGTGTATGTCGGCCCCGGGTCTCCTGTGTCAGCAACGCAGGAAAACCACTCTCCCCCGACACTAACACGCCCTCCACTCACGGAACCAACGACCAAATTTCTCGCCGCCCGTAAACTTCACATCTACTCACTCTCTAATCAAGCAGCGCAGCGTCGTCAATTACAAGCACGCAGAATCCGCACGCACGCGCGCGCGCACGGCTCGCTCGCGTGCCCCGCGCCTCGCCACCTGCGCCCGGCCCCGGCGGCGCGCGAGTGGGTGAGCGGGTGAGTGAGTCATCAATCGCGAGCCGAGCCGAGTCGGTTCGCTTCGCTTCGCTTCCCGCTGCGGGAACCGGTTCCCCGGGCGGCCGCTCGGCATTCCGGCGCCGCGCCGCGCCGCTCGCTAGGAATGGGGCCGCACCGCTGCCACCGGCAACCACAAACAAACAAACAAACAAACGAATGATGAACGAATAAATCAATAATAAATATATAATAAATAAACAAATAAGATATAAAAAATAAAAACAATAACAAAGAACAAAATGTAAAACAATGACGAAGAAACAAATAAATAAATGTATAAATGAGGGAACGACTAAATGAATAAATGAATGATGAATAAATGAATGAATGAGTGGCCGAATGAATGTCTACATGACTGACTGACTGACTGACTGAATGATTGTCTGACTGACTGACTGAATGATTGTCTGACTGACTGACTGAATGATTGTCTGAATGAATGGCTGAATGATGAATGACTGAATGAATGGCTGAATGAATGACTGCACGAATGAATGAATTAATGAATAAATGAATGAATATATAATTAAAATGTAAACCAAATATACAAACTAAGAGGTCATAGTAGCTTGAGTCTTCTGAAATCTTCTTGAAACCTCTAAAATGATGTGACGTGAATGTGTCCATGCAACACTGTCGAGTATTGATTATAGTTTTGAAATCTCACCAATAGTGTTGATGATTCACTCATGAAACAAACCAAAGAAATAATTGTGATGTTTTTTTATGAAATAGATATGTGCCTGAAGGTGGAGAACAGAATCTCCAAAACGTTGTACTAAGCTATGTGTGTAATGAAAGAGTAAAGAAAATAAATTTAAAACGCGTGTTTAAGAATGATCTAAAAAAAATGTTTGGTCTGTCTATAAAACTTCGGAACTGTAAATTTCAAACAGAAAATAATTGTAATGACAGTTTTCAAAAACTCAAATTCAAGTAACAGTCGGTTAGTTATTTTCTGTTTATCAATCTAACAACGTTAATAGCAATATCACGAATTTTCTAGTTCCTTTATCCTTCATTATCTGAGATTATCCTGAATTCAATGATCCGGAAAAATCAGTAATAAATGCATGAAGGGATGGATGACATTAATAAAGTGGGTGCGTTGCGCGTGCGTGAACCCGTTTCCGAGCACTGTGCGTGGCGACTGCGGGCGCCGTACCGCATCCCACCTGCGCCCCCCCCTCCCCCCACCCGGGCCTGTGCGGAACGGGTTCGCGCGGCGTGTGCACCTCTTGCGGGCCAGGCGGCGCGTTCCGGCTCGCGGGGGCGCTAATGGAATTGCGGCCGCGTCTTCTTCATTCGCTCGCCGCGCCGTCGGTTAGGGTGGTGCCTCTTCCGGTGTCAGAATAGTTTCCTTCTCTCCCTCTCTTCCCCCCCCCTCTCTCTCTCTGTGTGGGCCTCTTCTTCCTTCTCTTTCTCTCTATTTTCTTTTTCTCAAATTCCCCCCCCTCTCTCTCTCTATCTATCTCTATCTCTTCATTTCCCTTTCTCTTATCCCTGCTGTCCCTCCCTGTCTCTATCTTTCTCTGATTCTCTGTATTTCTTTCTTTCTGTCTTTCCCCCTTTCTCTTCCCATATCACTCTCCCCTATATCTCTCTCCTTTTTTTTCTCATTCCCTCTCTCTCTCTATTATTCTCTCTTTTCCCTCCTCCACTCTCCCCCTCTTTTCAATCCCTCTCTGTCACTCCCTCTTCCTCTCCGTTGCGTTAACATAGAGGGTACGTCGCGAGCTGGTGGCGTGGGCCTCCGGTTAACGAGAAAAAAGTGCTAATGGAATTAATAGAATGGTTCTTCATTGGCGCATCGCCTGTTAGGTCATTGCCTCTACCGGATATTAAGTTTCTCTTTGATACTCTCCTTCTCTTTCTGTGTGTGTGTGTCTCTCTCTCTCTCTCTCTCTCTCTCTTTCTCTCTCTGATTCCTTATCTTCTTCTGCCTCCTTCGCCTTTCTCAGGTTCTCTTTTCTTTGTCTCTCGTCTCGGTCTTTCTGTATCTCTCTCTCTCTCTCTCTCTCTCTCTCTCTCTCTCTCTCTCTCTCTCTCTCTCTCTCCGACTATTGGCTGAGTCTTGAGCGGCTCAGCTGCTCAGCTACAAAATCCGACAGCGGCCGAACACATCTCCGTTAGACGTCGTGGAGCTGCTCTTGAAACCGATGCTCGGTCTTCTTCGCAATTGGAAACTCCACATTTGCATCGCCCGTGTATTGAGAGCCTTTTCCCCCAAATGCAGAACAACTACTATCCACATAAGCGTGTTTCAATAAAATATTTCCACAGCGTATGTTTCTGAACATTGTTTTACCAACATTGAAAATTCTTACTCGTATAGAAATACTACAACCAGGATACCTAGTAGATGCCCTCCATCAATGATTACACAATCACATAAGGTAACATTATGGCTTTACTGCGTTATAAACTACAATATGAACAACTCGCTTACTACATTTTCGAACATAATTTGTATTTAATGCGCATGAAGTTGCAGTTCTCCAGGTTGATTAAAGTGTTAAAGTCTTCAGCCAGAAATTTAAAAAAATGTCATCAATTCATCATAATAGTGCACAATTATTTTGATTAGAGTCTTCATTCAATTTTGATAATAAAACAAAACTGATTACAACTAGGTTAAAATGTTTATATAAATTACTAACCAATAAATTGACAATTACAAACACGTTGTTCAAATTAACTGTAAATATAATTTGATCGCCGTATTCAAGGGTATTTACAAATCAATAACAATTTGGAAAGATCCATACAGAATAATGTTTAAGTCAAGAATTGGGATCCCTAGAATTAAAATTTTAATAAATACTAGTTACTTCCAAGTAGAAGTAATGATAGAATGATAAAATACCTAAAACTACGATAAAATTTAGCACGAAAATGAAATAACAATACAATTTGAAAACGCTTTCTCCTCATCACTTTGTTTTCCCGATCCCGGAACATCAAAAAATCTCCCATTTTCGGGTGAAAACTCCCCAGTTGGCAAGCCTGTGGGCCGCTGGGCGACGTCTGACCTTCCGCGCGCTATTTCTGCCTTGCGCCGGGGGTCAGGGCCGGGGTTCGTCCCCGGGGGCCGTCCTCCGGTCCAGCGCCTGGCGCCTTCGCGTAGGCGCTGTCAGCGCTCCCTGGCCGGCCGGGGGATGCAACAAAGCGGAACACTTACAACAACGCCCGGCTTGCTTTAGGGCTGCGATGCGACGACAACATCGAGGCTGCAACATCGATCACCGGAAGGTTCTGGGGTTCACGTCTCGACCGCCGCGGATCTTCGACAGTAGCTGCAGTTCGATTTATTTATAAAAGCACTTGACGTCTAATCAGCTGGTACGGTGTCATCTAATCGGGGCGTATACGTCACTCTTGTTACGTCACTGTGGTAACGATCAAGCTCCCGATTGCATTGATTGATTTATAGTTATGATTTATAGTTAGTGATCCCGGGCGTGTCAACTACTAGGGTCATTAGTCCCGTAAGCGTAGTTGATTTTTTGTTCGGAGGAGCCCCCACTGAGAGGCGAGGTCTACCGTCGGCTAGCCGGCTTTTTCCTCGACCGCGAATCTCCCACCAGCGGGGCCCAGTCCCAGCCGGGACAAGCTCCAAGCTCACGACCGGTCTCCCGGCATGTGTTGTGCATATTAATGTATGTGTAAATAGGCTGAGGATAGGACGAGGAAAAGGAAGGAAAGATCGTGCGTAGCACGTTAGTTAGGGTACTGCTCCGGCACTCGGTTGGTGTTGGACAGAGTAACCACGGAAAAATACCGATCAGAGCAGCTGGCCTCTAGAATTCTCCTCCAGACAGCAACTGAATTCGACCTAGTCGACAAACTAGTGATGCCATCGTCGGATTCGATCCTAGGACCTCCCGGTCAGAGGTACTTTAGCGGCACAGCTGGGTCGAATTCAGCCGCTGTTTGGAAGAGAATTCTAGATATTCATGATCAACAATGTTTAAGGCTCAGCTCAATTTGACGTATACATATACTATTTCCTTTTGACTGGATAATTGGTCCTAATGAATGGTTGAACATCACTTGAGATTTGTCTGTGAATGGATTACAAAATATTTCATTCTCTAGAAATTAGCAGATTAGCTAATTATTGTGCGTTAAAGGATTTTTGTATCGTGAAATCTGTGGAGAAAGCCACACGTATCTTAACACGTGACGGCCGCGAAAGCCACACACGACTCGGTAGAGCGAAGGCAAAGAACAGCTATTTGCATATTCAAGGCTCAAGACTATTCATTTACATGACAAATAACAGGGTATCTAATCCTACAATACAATTAACATCTCAAAGCTTTATCATAATATTAATTAAATTACAAATTCATAGCTCGTGCAGTAACTAATGATACCCATAAATCAGCAATTAACTTTTTTGTAAAAACATTCACTTAAATGTTAACAGCTCTATGGAGATACATGTTCGTTGTGTTTGTAGAATGCATATCCCATTAAATGTTCATAAAATTCTTTTAATGATTAATGTTCTTTGCTCGCAAACTTGGATTGTCATACTGACTTGCTGTTTTTAGAGACAATTTGTTTCACATTTGTGATGAATGCGTATTTTGTTTTCAGTGATATTTCATGATATTTTTATTCGTTGAAAACTGTTTGTTCTCTGCTGAAAGTTCTCTGTTACGCTGGTCACTTTGAGCTTGTTGAATATGATTCTCACGTTATACGTGATTATGAAAAACTGGTAACAAGAAGTATTATAATAGGGAATAACATTAAGTTGAATAATATTTTCATAAGTAATAATAATGAGAATTTCATCTCTAAACAGTGTCTGAAATTATTTTAACTTTTGTACTATCGTAGTGCTCGCGGAATTTTATACTTTAAACAGGTTATTATAAACAGAAAATACTCAGCATTTGATAGTTGTTGGAAGGTAACCATCACCTATTCTTCAATTCCTAATTAGCGTCTCTAAGAATAATGGTTTATTTGAAACCATGAGGCCAAATTTTCTTCGAATTTTACCGTCTACCCTGGATTGAAATGCTTGTGTACTCACCCTAATTAAAATAGAGTAGTATATTATTTCCTAGGAATGCGTAGCAAGCAAATTAATTTATATAAATGTAAGATTTATTTATTTCCTGATGTAGCATGTTTTGTTCTAATTATATTAATTACCTATGTAACATAATTTCAGCCACTACCCCGGAAGTCGAAGTAGAGTTTTTCAAGTGGTGATGAATGATTTTTCAAGTAGAGCATAACCTACCAATACATTCCTTAAATATAAATAATTTATCCTGGGATACTGCGCCGATACGTCTGGTCGTATTTTATTATTGAGTAAATTTGATACGTTTATAGTTTTCAAGATGATTGAAAAGGAGTTCTTATATTTTATTTGAAGGCACAATTATCCATAAAAGAACTGGTTTATTTCGACGTATTCGAGATATGTTCGATCTGTGAGTTGTGGATCCGTAGTAGATTTCTCATTTATGTAGTAACTTTTTGCATGCGCTCGCTGGAACATTATCGCCAGTTCCCCTTTAAAACAAAAGGTCGAGAGAGTCTAGCTGTTTTTAAATCTTCGTGGTGCTCTTGCGGATTGTTCCATATCCCAACTCACATCGGATCAGTGGCAAAGTTACAAAAGACCACTTGCATATTTCAGAAAGTCTAGATGGCCGGGGCCGCCGACATCCTGAACACCTTAGCACCCTCGGTTCGGAGGGTCGCGGGTTCAAATCTCGCCTCACAAATCGATGTTCTCTTGTGATTTGATTTGATTGATTAGTGATTTCGGGCACGTCATCTGCGAAGGTAATTCCATTTGCTAGCGGAATTTGCCCCAACCAGGTATTTCCCGACAGCGGGGCACCACCCGTACCTGGACAAGCTCTAAACACCCGATCAGTCTCCAATGTTAGTGTGTCTGTAAGGAGTGAGGATAAGACAAGGAAGAGGAAGGAATGATCACGCGCGGTCCGTGGCCCGTTTGTTAGGGTGTTGCTCCGGCATTCGCCTGGTGTTGATTCGAGAAACCATGGAAAATTACTTATTAGAGCAGCCGTCCACTAGAAGTCTCGTCCAAGCAGGGATTCGACCTAGCTATATGGCTAGTGTCGAAAACCGTGCCAGCGTCCGGAGTGGAACCCTAGGACCTCCCGGTCAGAGGCACTGCAGCGACGTCTGTTGATGCCCTGAGCCACATCTCCCGGTATTTTGCTTGTGGCACGGTGGTCTTCTTTCCTGCATCGCCTTTCAGCCCTCCCGCGTGCATTCCTCGGCGAACTGGATAGCGTAGGGCTTGGGGCCATTTGCACGGAAGTACCCGTTACATTCGGGCTGCCAGTATGAAACCCGGGTAGGGCTCGGATTTTGTGTGATTTGGAATGGTGTGTATTTCTAGCGTACCGTGAGTCACCCTTGATCTTGTTCTTAACACCTCCCCCACTAAGCTGTGGGGTTGGTAAGATCATCAAGTAAAACGGTGGTAAGATCAGATGTTCTACATAAAGTCCGTTTTACACTGCCATTTCTTCGTAATTTTTCTAAACTGAAAACGGATGGATAAGGAACGTTATCTCCTACGCGGTACTATTTCGGTACAAAACTGGATGTACGCATTGAAACGTTTTACGCTGCCATTTTGTTTTCTGCATGCAATCATGATGAAAAGTTCCTTTGAATGTCGTAAAAGCAGCTGAAGATCAAAAATTGAACCTAGCATTTTTGGTAACAAATTAAGTTAGATAATATTAGTACTGCCCCGGGTTCGATTCTCGGTGAGGCAAGATTATAGTGTGCGTTTTCCTTGCAATGCCCCAGTGTATGTTGCTGTGTAACGATGAGAAAATTCACTTCTCAGGTTGAGAAGACCGGAATACGGCTTGGGATGTCTACGGGCTAACCACACGTACCTCCTTAACACATAGCGGCGAGGCAGAGACGTCACTGATTGGCCTGAGTCGTTCACGGGCTGTCGCGCCAAGAACATACATACAGTATTAAGATTGATCACGGAACGAGACGACATTAGAACACAGTACATGTTGCATTTCTCACTTTACATTACAATCCATCATATTAGAACGGTCTCGAAGCTGTGGAAAAGCAACAAATAAAACCTGACGCATAGGAAACTCGAGAAAGTGACGAAAGTTGGTGGAGCGCGGTAGTGAAACTGCATAGAGTTTACATCGAAAAGTGTAGCATGCATAATTTTTTCTGTACAAATTACATCATGCTTGGTCCGTCTCTTTTCTGTACCGATGGAAAATGACGGAAAAATACCGTGCAAATCGGGCTTAATGATCTAGGGGCAGCGGCATCAGTTGCATTTAAAGTTGTTATCTGGCCCAACCAAAGTACTTACGCCCTAATATAAAGATTTATATAAATTTGAATGATACGTTTCATTAACGGAATTACAAGCAGAAGGGTATACTCTAGGAATGTAGTGTAGGAGTCAAAGGGTTTCTACTTGATATATCTTTGTGGGAATTAAGTACCCGCATGTGGCATTCTCTCTCTCTTGACAGATTTGCAATTAGGTATTTAGACGTACACAATTCAACACTGGAAGGAGTCAAAGAAATGTAGAGTTAACATATTGTGATATAATTAGAAATGTAATGAGAAAATTATTAATTAAATTTGTTCAAAGAATTGGTTGCACCGATTGGGATTCGAAGCCAAGCCTTCTGGTTTACGCCCAGCTGCTCTAATCACTAAGCTACCGAGACAACCAACCCTTTGAACAGAGAAAATTATCATTCAAATCTTTTTATAAAATGACTGAGTGCACAACTGTCTTAATTTGTTGTATACGGTATGGATGAATGAAAGGAACAATTGAATTAAAATTGGAGAGTGTACAATTCTACTAGAATTTGTCGCAAGACCTGTATTTCCTTCACTTTCATTTCCGTAGAAGAACTAGTGGTGCTAAACAGCACGCACTTACTCGCCCGTATTTTCTCGCAAAATTACGCTAAAAGCACTCAAATTTTCGAAAATTGTAAACGACCTTATTTCAAAATCTATCAGTGAGGAACAGTTTTTATTAAGGGTAAATATCTCGATCTTTAACATTTTAGATGTGGGAAGACTCCAAAATAATTTTGAACTTTTGAAATTTTTCGAAAAATAAGGTTTTTCAACGAATTTTAGACCTGCACATTGTCTTAAACTTCCTTCGCACTAACCAACAACAAAATTTAGTAAAAAACGATGGAGCAAACTGACCTCCACGTCTGAGAGGATTTATTTTCCAAATTTAGCAGCTGGATTTACCAGGACCCTTTAACAAGAGTTGTTTTTTTTTGCTGAAAATTCGCCGTTATTTCCCTCAGCATTACATAACTTTTTCTCTACTTTGTAACGAGATATTAAAAATGTTGAATGGGAAATATAGTTTACATGCAAATAGCTTTCTCGTGAGTATGAATGTTTGCGAGTTTCCATGAATATAAGCACGTTTATGAGCACCGTGTTCTTATCGCAACAGTATAAAATCCTTGCGACTGGATTAAGAATTTTACTTCATTTTTATTATTTTGTTTGCGTAATACGCCCATTTATTTTCCTAAGAAAGTATGTTAATCACTTTCTTAACATGTTCAGCCCCAGAATATGCAGTTTCTCCGAACTAATTAATATTATCATTTTAATTGGATTTTAGATGTTTAATTACAAATTCTGTAATACGCTTTAATTAAATTTCTCTGCTGAAGGACAAACCTCTTTCGCGAAGTATGAATTTCAACCAGGTAGGCTGCAGGGATTGCTTCTGGCCGGGAACCGGTTAGTTTTATGCAGTGTGGAATGAGCGAAAATGTGTTGACTTCTGTTTTATTTGTTTATTCTGAGATATTACGAAAAAAAGATAGTAGTTGAAAAAGGAAGCACAAATGTATTTTTACAATTGAACCGTTAAAATGGAGCACTATGCGATAATAATAATTTGAAACCAATCGTTCTCGTTTTTTAAGCAAAACGTTTGAGTGTGAAAGGCTCTCATGCTCTGCTTCACTTGAGAGTGAAGTGCTAAGGCGATACGGTGTGGCCATGATTTGCTGAGGAAAGTTTATGCTTAGTTCACAGATAAAAATTCCCTGTAATTCAAATTACTATGTCTTGATTTCTTAATTAGAAAAATATGTGAAACATCCACCACTACTGACAGCTCTAATTTTAGACATCTTTTTGAACATTTAAAAATTAAAAAAGAAAAATACATAACTAATAGCAGCTGTCCTAACTCCAATCTACCGCATACATCACACTTACTGAAGCAAACAGCGTTTTTGGCATAGACATTTATGGAAGAGAAGAATGTTTGTTTTGTTTATACGGTGTATATTCTAGTACATGATGAGAGTAGGTCATATATTTTTAATGATGAAAACAACATTTGATTCGCCATATACACCAATTGATATACGTTTGCGATAAGAAACCGTTTGCGAAAACAACCCTTTTATGAGCTAGAAAATCACAGTTCAGAGACTGAAAATTCATTATTGTTCCTACGCTATGTAAGCTAAATAATAATAATAATAATAATAATAATAATAATAATAATAATAATAATAATAATAATAATAATAATAATAATAAGAAGAAGAAGAAGAAGAAGAAGAAGAAGAAGAAGAAGAAGAAGAAGAAGAAGAAGAAGAAGAAGAAGAAGGAAAAGAAGAAAGAAGAAGAAAAATATGTCGAACGAAATGCTTATAAAAGTGTATGAAAATGAAGTCATGAATAAATACCTTGAGTCGTAATTTCAGTGCATAGAGTTCGGTTCCCAAAAATAACTTTAAAATATAATTCAGTTCAATTAACGGGGCACCCAAATATCTTTCTTTTGCGAAGAAAACCAAATCTATAAAGGTAGATCAGTACACGAGCCTTATGGCATGACAAGCAAATGAAGGAATTGTAGCAAGGGAAAAGAACATTAAGCAAACTTTAAAGTGAGTGAGTACTAAGTGTCCCCGGGCGTGCACTCGCTGCAACTTGCACTCACTAAGAACTTTGATTATTACTGAGTGCATGTTGTTAGATGTAGGTAACAGTGTTCCTTCCCCACTCAATTACGAGATCGGGCGCGGTCCTACACGTTAGCTTGCAGGGTTTTTCGCTTCAAGGTATCTTCTCCAGTCAGGCATTCCCCTAGATGGAACAAGCTGTTAGTTCCACACCGGCCTTCCGTTATGTGAGGAAGCGTTAGTGCACGGAAGTGTGTGTGTGTGTGAGAGAGAGAGAGGGGGGAGAGGAAAGGACAAGGGTAAGAAAAAGAAAAATCCCGCGACGTGACCTGTTTGTAGGGATACTGCTTCAGCATTTGTGTGGTGCTGATCGGAGAAACCACGGAAAACGACCGATCTAAGCAGCCGTCCACTAGAATTCTCTCCCGGACAGTGACCCAAGTTTACAAGCATACGAGCTGGCGTTGAAAATCGCCACCATCGGTAGTGGCACTCCTGCCCGGAAGCTTTCCAACTGGAATAATTGTAAACGTTGTCATTGCCAACAAAAGTATTTAATATAAGAGCAGCTTTCGATGGCTTAGCCATCATCATCAGTTGTCTGATACAAGAAGAAAAAAACAAAACATTAGAACGTGAATACAACAAGATTATGATAAAGGTTACAAATAATTTACAATTTTTTTTGAAAATAAATTTAACATTCTAGAAACTGGAAGAAAGAAAAAAAGTGGGGGGGTTAAGTCATTAATACTAAAGAAAAGCGAATGAAATAGAAATAGGACACGTAAAATTTCTTTAGTATTAATGACTTAACCCCCCCCCCACTTTTTTCTTTCTTCCAGTTTCTAGAATGTTAAATTTATTTCCAAAAAAATTTGTAAACTATTTGTAACCTTTATCATAATCTTGTTGTATTCACGTTCTAATGTTTTGTTTTTTTCTTCTTGTATCAGACAACTGATGATGATGGCTAAGCCATCGAAAGCTGCTCTTATATTAAATACTTTTGTTGGCAATGACAACGTTTACAATTATTTCATGAAAAATGCCAACGATAACGCACCACAACACCTATATTTCCAACTGGAGTTGCTGCTGCCCTGACCCATCCGAGCCGGCGCGAACTTTGCAGCGAGCAAGTTCGCTGCTCGTGGCTTGTGGAGCGACGGGTCTGCGGCGCCGCCAACCTGTTGGACGCGCAGGTGATCGAATTAGGTGTCGCCCGCCGAAGCGGCTCCTTCGACATCGGCGTTGGCGTTGGCGTCGTGCGGCGACTGAAAGCTCGCGAAGGCTCCTCCCCGCCGCCCAGCTTCACCTCTCAAGCGCTGTTCACGGCGGATGCGAAGTGCGTTCAGGAACTAGCGCTGCTCAAACAACACGTGCTTTTTCGCCCGTACTTTGACGCATAATTTCGCGAAAAGTATTCCAATGTTCAAAAAATTTGTTCATTATCTTTTTTCAAAATCTATTTAAAGGAACGGATTTCATTAAGGGAAAAAGTCTCTTTCTGCATAACTGTAGTTGTAGGAAGACTAAAATATTTTAATTTTCTGCAATTTTCAAAAAATCAGGCGTTTCATTCGAGATGAGAACTTCATTATCTTATATATCCTTCACACTAATTAACAATAACGTTTAATCAAAATTAGCCTGATCGATTGGGGAGTATCAATTTTGGAGAAAATCGGCTGAACGGTTCCATATTAGTTTCTCCATATCCCATATCTCCATTCTCCATATTAGAATCTCCATATTAGTTTAATCTGTATGTGTGTAGGAGAATCATGAATTTTAATTTTGTGTATGTCTCAAAATTATCTACCTACGATAACGCTCAGAGGAATATTAAGCCCTCTCCGTGCTTAGTATGTTATTCATTGCATATACGTCAAAGAAACTCCGCTCGTTGTTCACGGGCGGACAGACGTTTTGCCGTCATTCGATTTTTCGGTATCAACGACCCCCAAAAAAACATGGATGGCTACATGATGTGTTAGAGGATTTTTTTCTTCTAAATTTAGCAACTGGATTTACCCATTTTTCGTTACCAGGGCTCTGAAATAAGAGAAATTCGCCATTTTTTCGAGCATTACATAATTTTCTCTTCTTGGGAAGGCTAACCAGTCTAACTACTCGAGCGTTTTTCAGGTCGTTGATTCAGAAGAAGGAAATTCTTAGTTAATTATTTTTTATTTTTTTGGAAAAAAACTTATTTGTCGTGTTGTTTACTATTATACTGTTAAACACTTTAGAGGTTACAGTTTTGTGTCTTTAAAAACAAATTTACTGATGATATTATTTTTTTAATTGATGATATTTTCGTTGCCCTTTTCATGTATGATTTTTTCTTTGCTATCTCAGACTGGAAATCGAACAGGGCTGACAAAATGCATACCTTTAATGTTCTCTCGTTTCAGTAATTTCCTTTTCAATTAAATTAATATTTTATTATTATATATTTATTATATATTTTATATTTTATTATTTTAAATATTTTTTTCTCTGAATAAACTCAAAGTCATGAGTTCAAATTTATGTTCAATTTATTATCAGACGTGTGAATTTGTTCCTAAAATGGAGCGCATTACACACATTCTCCTGTTCAGTACACGCAACCTTCGGTCACAAGCTACTGTTAGTAAGCTTTTTCAGCTAAATTTTTACTGCATACTAATTTTCCTCTTAATATTTGTCTTGATTTGGTTTTTGTTCTCTTAAAAACGAACTACGAATTTGAAAACAGTCCGTAAACTCATTTAAGCACATATATTGAATCATTGTGGCTGTTGATTACTGCTACATCGGACGAGAGTGGATAATTCGATAACAATGCTGTTGCAAACGAAAGAATTACAACACAGGTAACGTCACATCTCTATAATTTCCTGTCTGTGGTAGCGCAATGGTGGAATGCGACTTTCTCTTTGTGTGTGATAATACACACACACACACACATTCGGTCGAGCTTCTCGAAACAAAATATGCTCTTCGTTGATGGTTACGTAAATTGGGTATAAGAGAATCTTTTTCATTTTATTTTAGGTATATTTTTGATATTTTTGTAACGTATCTAAGTCCGGAACCTGGACACACCTGGAACGGATGAATTACTCGGTGAAGAAGTGGTTGAAATAATTTTTAAAAAATTGAGAAAATTGTAGAATGAGAGAGACTATGAAACAAGAGAACGCCCAGTAACCTTGCTGCAAACCAGGTTTCTTCATCTCGTAGCCCGATGTGCATTAATGCATGAGCAGCCCGAGCTTAGGATCTCCGTTGCGTACACAAATACAATTTCTTTAAACATTATATATTATTTTAAACTGTGATGCAGTTTATTAACTATATGATAGTATATTTAACTGCATTAATTTAAAAACATTGCCGCACGAAAATGAAAACGAAAAATTAGAGATGGCTTATTATGTTAATATTATATATTTCAAAAGGTATATTTTATAATGGTATTCAGTTTGCTTATTCATCTTCCCGTATTTTACTCCTTGACACATTATTTCGGTTCTATCCCACATGGGATGCGTTCAGGGATTTGAACACTGGTGCCCAGAGTTGGAAGATGGAAGTGGTCCGCCTTCTACATCACAGACAGCCTCGAATCTGACATCTATTTACTAATTCGTGGAGGGAAAACTTTGTACTTCTTTTAGAGCATATTGCGCGCACGAAGGACTGTGAGATTGAGTTGAAGTTTGTATTGTTAGGGTGCACAAAGCTAAAATTGATATTTATTGTGTTATAAATATATTCAATTAAATAATAGTAGTTTATGAAATTAGTTTGTAATGTTAAGCTGTATTGCATGAATACATTTTTTGAAAAACTAGTATCGTTGGGAGCGAATTTTCAATTCTTTTATGACTACAATAAAGCAACATAATAGACGAGTTGCATACTTTCTGTTTTGTATAACAGCATTATAAATATATGAGAGGATCAAACTTAATTTTGCAAAACAACGTTTCTTGTGATGTCTTGGGTATTTGTCATCTGAGAAAACGGTGGTCGGCTGTTCCGTTTATCTCTATCTCCCCACGATTCTCTTGTTTCGATTGGCTGAACTTGTGATGCAATTATTCGTGTCGTAAAATGCTAATACGTCGTCATTTGTGCTGTAATATACCCGATTATGAGCGGTTTCTTGCAACAGAAAAGGTGGTTTATTATACTGGTACACAAAAAAATATTTAGCGTGCAGATGCAACCCGCTGAAGCACAAAAAAACTATCGTGCATAACACGAATACGACGCGTTTAGAGCCTTAAAACCTGCTTTTGGAGTCACGTAGTGACATAGGTTTTGTTTCTCTATCCCCTAATCGGCAAAATAATTTTTTTTAACGTTTTACCCTAATGTTAATGTAAAATAATGTGCTAAAATAATACAAAAAATCACTTATTGTGTTAAAGCAGATCCTGTTCAGAGTACTTCATTTAAAACTATAGATTTAAATATTATACTATTTCAATATCCTTTACGTGCAAAAATTTGCGAAATAATACATCTTTTTAACGACCCTTTGTCCCTAGCCTTTTCGGCCACACATGTTATGAATGGTTTTAGTGAATGGGAGGATGGGTAAATATATCATTTACAAGATGGAGCTATGGTGGAGGCAGCCGCGGAGAAAGAGGAGAACCTAGCGAACTCACGTCGCGAACTCACTTTGTTCACAGCAAATTTCATTTGGAAAGTTCGGGATTCGCAGCTTGGTAACTAGAGGTGAAAAATCTGTCGCTCTCTCTCTGCTAAGCTATGGCTAACCCCCGTTACCTTAGTGTTATTAACTTTTGTTGAACAGTGTACATCGACTCTACATGCACCCGTACAATGGAAATAGCACGAATAGCCCACATAGCCGGTTTGCATTCCTGGGTCTTTCGTTTTTCAGCAAATGCCGTTCTTCCGGTACGAGAGGATCAAGAGGCTCGCACTAGACCCGTTCGCGTTCCCGGCAAACGCGAGGCGGCACGTAATAACCCGTTCTAATAACCAGATCCGATAACCAGTTAGTCCTCTCCCAACAACTTGCGAGATCGAGGCATTACACGACGAGAAAACCCGCACCGCGTCTACTGGTTCGTAAATTTTGAAACGTACCCCCCTCCGAAACGAGGAAGAGCGAATTATGTTTGTCAGAAATAATTAAATATTTCCTGTTGGCACCCAGTTATCTAATTGTGGTGGAAACGTAATTGGACAGGCCTCGATTTATTACGTTCCGTGTAATCATAGAGGCTCGTGATTTTTGTCGCCTCCAGACATCTGTTTCAAAATCCCGAAATTCCCACTTTCTGTCTCGCATGACGTATCACGCAGTACGTAGAGTGTAATTTTGCGTGTTTTTAATGGATGCTGTAAATCTTCGTGTCGGCGACCTTCGGGCAAGGGATATACCTGTTTCTGTGGAATCGAAGTTGATCTGTGTGACGTCCAATAGCACGTGCAAGAATGAGCAAGTGGGACCTCACACAGGTATAATGATAGGTTTGCGTTTAAACGTTTTCAGGCGCGGATTAGAACTGGCCATCTGTTACAAAACTGCAAACATGTTAAATGTTATATCGAGTCGATGTTTCGTCTTTTTTCTTTGGATCAACAACCTTTGTTTGGTTTTGGTGACGGGGGGTACCCGGTCCGTAATCACTTGTGCTTACACCTTCTATTACTGGAGCCTCCGGTTCGATCTCCGACCAATTCATGTGGAATTCATGTGGTGGACGACGCGAGCTCTCGGAACGTTTTCTTGGGGTTCTCCTTTGATCCAGCAACATTTCGTTATCCACTCATTAGATCGTCATTCACAGACCGCGATGGCATCAGAAATTAAGGGGCCCTTAAACACAATTCAAGGGCTAGCTGGCTGGCTGGATGAATCGTAGACAGATAGATAGATAGTTTGGTAGATAGATAGTTTGATAGATAGATAGTTTGATAGATAGATAGTTTGATAGATAGTTTGATAGATAGATAGTTTGATAGATAGATAGTTTGATAGATAGATAGATAGATATAATAATGGGTGGATTGATGAATGGATTGGGCGTTTGATTTGATATACATCTAATCTCACTACTGTCGGAGTTTTATCATAGTGTGTGAACTAAGAACTGATGTGGGATCAGCACATCACCCGGCCCTAGAAAGGGGGTGAACAGAATGGGGAAAGAAAAAACCGAGCCGGTCTGCGGCCCGCTGTATCCTCTTAAGATCTGCCTAGTTAAGAGGAAACCATTAAAGCGACCAAGGCTTCTAGGGCGGGCCTCTGAAATTCTCATCCAGGCAGTGGTATTGTCCCACACAGTTCATGTCGAAAATCGACATTGTCGGTTCTCGAATTTAGGCCCAAACCAGTCTGAATACACCTGCTGTTTGAACAAAAGGTCTATAAAATAAAAAAATCTATAGTTCCTTTGCCGATGAAAAGAAAATTTCTTTTATTCCGGATTGAATATTTATTTTTGTCACGTGTTGCCAGCCATGCTTGTTGGTACCTCTTATAATAAATGAACTACAGATGGAAGAAAGTAGAGAGGGATAGGGATTCTGGAGACGAGATTCGCAAGAAAACGTGAAGAAACTATACTTCTGTCTCACCTCAGTCCTCCATAAGTAGTTAGTGCTTTTTGACAATAAATAATATAATAATAAGTAATATAATAAAAATAATGTGAAACTAGAAGTATCCACAAAATATTTAAGACAATCAATTATAGTTATTTTTGCAGATGAATCAAAATAATGCATTTTTTCACATATTTTATGAAACTCTTTAAACAAAATTCTCCACTCAATTATCCGCAGGTACTCTGTGTGTGATATATTTTATTGTGGGATCGTACGAACATTGAGTTAAAAGTCGTTGAAACTCGTGAATAGTAATTTGTGAATGGGAATCGTAATAGTAGTCGTTGAAAGTCGTGAAAGTCTGTGAATAGTAATCAAAATATCGACAATACGAGAATGGATTTCTTTTCGATAATATAATTTCATTCAATTTCTTCCTTCTCCAGTATCCGAAAACAAAGAATACATCAAGTCTCCTATAAATATGCCTACGAACATTTTACGCCACATAAACAATCATTGATTCGTTGTGTACCAATCATAATTACAAAATTAACAAAAATATAAAAACATTATGTATTTGTTGACGTTAACAACAAAAAATGCAAATTTTTAAAAAGAAAACAAAAAGCAATTGAAAAAATATGCTATTTATCATCGCAAGGAAATCCCCGCCGACGTGCGGTGCAAACGTGCGCAAGGCTTCGCAATGCGAGGCCCGTTGCGCCCCTAATGCCGCCATTGAGCGCGGGTGGAGTGGTTCCGCCGGGAGGCACTTAGGATTGTTTCGTCCGCGCTCCGCCAGGGCGCGCCACCTGCGGCCTCTTCCAGCCGCCGCCCCCGTCACCGTCTGCTCCTTCCGGAGCCCCCGCCGCCCCCGCGAATTAGCATATAAATAGGTTTCCGTTATCAATCGCACGTCCTAATGAATACATAACCCATCCGCCCCGCCCCCGCCCCCGCCCCCTCCCCCCCACCTCTCGCGGGGCAGGCGCCGCGCCGGGGCGTAACGAGCGGAAACAACATGGCTTCGCTCACGGCTCGCCTCGCCCCGCCCCGCCCCGCCACACCCCGCCACGCCCTCCCCGTCCTGCTCCAACTCGCCACGCACCGCCCCGCCTCGCACCGCCCCGCCTCGCACCGCCCGGCCTCGTCCCACTTTTCCCCGCCTAGCGCCGTCTTACTGTCCTCGTCCAGACTCTCCCCGCCTCGCCTCACCTCTCCCGAACCCGCCCCGTCCCGTCTCGCTACGCCTCGCCACGCTTCCCCACGCCTCACCCCGCCTTGCACAGCCCTGCCTCGGCCAGACCCGCCTCGCCCGACTTGCCTCGCCACGTCTCGCCCAGCCCCGCCTTGACCCACCCCACCTCACCCACCTCGCCCCATCTTACCCTGCCTCTCCTCGCTCTGCCCTGCCACGCCCCGCCTCGCTCAGTCCCACCTCGCCCAGCCCAACCCAGGCCCGCCTTACCCCGCCTTTCCCCATCTCGCCCCGTCATGCCACGTCTCACTCCGCTAGGGTTCTGCCTCACCCCGCTTTGCCCGATTCTCCCAGCCTCCCTGTCTCGCCCCGCCTCGTCTGGCCTCACCCCGCCTTGAATCGCCTCGTCCCGCTTCGTCCAGCCCCGCCTCCTCCCGCTTCTCCCAGTCTCGCCCCGCCTCGTCTCGCTTTCCCTCTCCTCACCTGGCCCCGCCTCGCCCTTCCTCGCCCTACTCCCGAACGCCCAGGCTCGCCTCGCCACGCCTCGCTCAGCCGCGCCTCACATTGCCCAGCCCTGCCTCACCCAACCCTACCTCGCCCACCCCCGCCTCACTCATCCTCGCCTTATCCAGCCCCCGCCCCGCGTCGCTCCGTCTCGCCCGCCTCGCCTCACGGCCTCGTCCCGCGTCGCACGTTCCTGGTAGTTGCATCCCGCCCGCTCCGAGCTCACCCACTCCCTGCACCCCCTTCGCTCGTGCTCAGTTGCTCTCACCCCCGGCCCGGCCTTGCACGTCGTCCCAGGTGCGGCGCTGCCGTAACCACATCCTGCCTCCTTCTCCCCCTTCCTAATCCATCCTAACTCTTCATTCCCCGTCCTATCTCGTCCTTTCCCGTTCTGCCCGACCGTGACCCTTTCTGCTCCCACTTCTCCCGTTCTACTCTGTCCAGCTCTTTCCTGCTATGAGGTGCCCCTGTCGTGTTCCACTCTGCTCCAGTCGACTTCATGCTACATCGTCCCGCGCATCTTCCGCCTTCTGCCGTCTATGCTAACTTCTTCTACTTTCCTCCGTTCCTTTCTCTTTTCCTTTAATCTTGCTATTTGTTCCCATTCACTTACGCTTTATATGATTGGTATTACGGTCCTAAGCCGCCATCCTGATTGAGGTTTTCCTGGGTTTACTCAATCGCTTAAGGCGTATGCCGGGATGCTCCCTAGTCTTGCATCCCAGATATAAATGTAAAATCTGCCCTACTTTTTTGCAATTTCTTTCACAATTGGGGAATTCGGATGTAGGAGATGGCTTTTGACATATGGCGAAAGTAAGATTATTGACGTAATGATACATCATTCCAGTAAATGAGATGCAAAGACTCTCTTTATATCATATTAACTGTAGAGTCCATAAAAATTGACAATGAAATACATTCATACTATATGTGCATCACATTTGCGTTAGTTAATACGATCATATGCACTTTCATTAGTAACGTTAAATGTCAGTTATCATTTTCCGAAAGTCTCAATTTGTAATTATGTAAATGCAAAACTTACAGTGGTTAGGAGGAAGAGCAGTTCTCAAGGCTTGAGCCTCGCCAGAAATAAAGACATTATTATTATTATTATTATTATTATTATTATTATTATTATTATTATTAAAAACTAATCTTATTTATGGTTTTCTGTTTGTTTAAGGTAATTGAATCTTCCATTGCGGCGCAGTGTTCCTTGGTAAGGTGAGAATTGGCTGTAGATTTCTTCCTTATTGTCGGTACGTGTATTCAGCATGATCTAGCTTAACCTATCCAGTGCTTTCTCAGTCTTCCCAAACTTCTTCAGTGCCCTGAGTTTTCAATAAGCGCAATTGAGAATCGAATACTGTTCATTCTTTAAACATGAGATCACAAGATTGTCTTACGTTTCTTCATTGTTTGATGAAGCATATTTCATTTCTGATTCTTTCGAATGTCACTGTATTATTTGGCATTTTTTCCTCAACGAAGAGATAATTAACGTAGTCTTAAAGGGTGAGTAAAATACCATTCAAGTAAATCATTTTGTGTGCAGCTACTGATTCATCCATGCTCTATTACTGCAGCTTATAGTAGAATCATACATTTTCGTATCACCTCTTCGTTTATATGTACTTTTCTTTCGATATTATCATCGCAAGACGCATTATATGTTGGCAAATTGCATTTTTAGCTGGTATGTCAGCGCACGAGTTTCTAATCTTCATCCCAACATTTTCCACGGACTCCATATTTTCATTTTCCCAACATATGCCCCCCTCCTCCGAACATCATTATATTCTCTCATTTCTCCCTCTCGCATCTCCTAAGCGTTTCCCAAGAAACCTGCCGGAACTTTTCCTCGAAGAAGTTCCCAGCGCGCACCAAAAGAGAGAAAGAGAATAAAAAATTGGTGACGCAGACTTTTCTCCTATGCAAATGATTATTAAGTACCGGGGAAGTTAGAGAAGTTTCTTTTTAAAAAATTGCTGAGGGCGAAATATCTTTATGAAATATTCTCGGTAATATCCCGGGAGCGTTTACGGGACCTACTCGCTCGCGTCGGCCAATGAACCCCTCGGGACGCGTGAGTGGGAGTGGGGGTGGGGGAGGGGACAAGATGGCGGAGCTGGGACGCGCTGGGGTCGGAGACGAGATGGGGCGCGTTGGGGTTGCTGAGAAATTACGATGAATGGGGCCGCGTTGGAATGACGGGAGGGGCAGGATGCGGCACAGTTGCCAGAGGGGGTCGGGGGGCTCTTTGAAGTGTAACGTGTTTGTGGGGACATTGTGATGAGGGTTGCAGTGCCTGGGACCGGGAGGTCCTGGAATTCTTTCTAGGGGCGGAGGGTTAATAAAATTATCTTAGACGTTACAAAACGACCACATTTATTGTGATGGCACAGGCTGAGATGTCTCTAGGCATCAATTGAGGTCACTGCAGAGCCTCTGACCGGGAAGACCTAGGGTTTGAGTCCCGATTGGGGTAGAATTTTCGAAATTAGCTGTGTAGCTAGATCGGATTCAGTCGCAGTTTGGACAAGAACTCTAGCGGGAGGCTGCTCTAGTTATCCTTGCTTTCTCGGACCAACACCAGGCGAATACTGAAGCAGTATTCGAACAAACGAGCCACGGTCCGCGCGCGATCTTTCCGTCCTCGTCCTTTTTCTTTCCTCGCTCATCAGTTACAAACAAACGTACGCGCACTACACTACCACACGTTTCAGGAGAGCAGTCGGGAGCTTATCGCGGCTGGGGCGATGCCGCGCTGGTGAGAGATACCTGGTTGGGGAAAACCCCGCTATCCGATGGTAGGTCGGCGCCGGATTTCGCCAATCAGCGGGAGTTCACAGTCACCACAATGATAAAACCTGCACTACACTTACGGTACTAATGACCTTAACAGTTCACGCGCCTGGAACTTCAACCAAACAGTCGGAATGCGGTCAGCAGCCCTCGAGACCTTGCGACAGCGATGTGGCAACAGGGTCGTTCACTGAGAGGTCCTAGGGTTCGAGACCCGATGATGTCGGATTTTGGTCACGAGCTTTTTCCTGTGTTCAATTCTGCTACGGTTGGGAAAGGAATTTTTTTGGTTGGTTTCTGTGGTTTCTTCCATCAATATTAGGCGACTGCCGGAGCAATACTCTAACAAACGAGCCACAGACTGCGCGTGATCTAGCGTAGCGAAATACATCCACTTCCTCTTAATGAGGCAATTTGTAATAGTGCACCCGCGCCATGTAGATGGACCGAAAATGTATACAATGTGAAGGAAAAACAATATAACTGTCTTAATGTACAATATGTGAACAACATCAAATAGAAAGAGTATAGATTCTCAATGCTTAAACACCGTTAGAAGGTAAGGAAAAAGTACAACATACACATTGACTTTGTTAATGGTAACAACGAATACTACAGCAGCTACAACATTGGCAGTAACACCGAAGATGATATAATGAAGTCGTAGATGACGATGAAAACTCCGTCAACGACGACGATGACAGTGACTTCGACAACAGCAGCCACGATAACGTTCCCAAAGCCAAGGACGTTAAAAATCGGACCCTACAGTAATAAACGATATCGACAACGTTGATCGGAACTACAACAACAACAACAACAACAACAACAACAAACAAATCAGGTTGTAGTAGATGATGGTGACACTAAGTAAGCAAAATAAGTAAACTGTAACTATTATTATTATTATTATTATTATTATTATTATTATTATTATTATTTATTATTTAGCTTAAAACATGAATACAATCGGACCAAGACACATAAATACTTTCTACATACATGCTGGAATATTCTTTATTAAACGAAACTAAACATCTGTCACTTCCCCACAAGTTATAAGAGTTCAAACATTGTGAAAAATGCATTTGCTAGAACAGTAGACAGATACCTAACTTCACCATTGCACTGTAACATCGGCATAGATGTGAAATACTCTGCCTTTGACTGAATGGTTCAACATAGACAGCATGTCAAGATTTCACTGTACCCAAGTGAATATATTGAACTTCACTTTGAGACTTTTGGCCTGGGGTTTTGAGGCCAGTGTGCTTCAGCGCAACGCAACGGCGGCGAGGGCGGGGGCGAGGGCGGGGGCGAGGGCGAGGGCGGGGGCGAGGGCGAGGGCGACGGCGCCTCGACCAGGGAGCAGAAGCGGCGGCAGCGGCGGCGGCGGCGCGGCGACGCGACGCGACGAGCGAAAAACTGAAACTCATAAAGCGCAGCCAGCGACGCGCCGGGGCGTCTGGGTCTTGGGGGGGGGGGGGGGGGCGGTGCGTGTCGCACGGGACGCGGCGTTTCTCGAGCGGTTGGCCGCCGCCAGATGGCTCTGCTGAAGGTGATACGAGGAACACTGCTGGGTGTATGAAATGAAAAAAGAAAAGGAAAAGAGAAGACAGATGAGAATAGAAAGGAAACAAAAAAGGAAAAAAAAAAAATAAACATGTCTCATTTAACCAAAAAAAGATGAGAAAGAAGTACAAGTCAATGAATATTCCTTTCCATTAAGAAATAATGTTTATATTAATTGAAATGTGAAGGATCACAGCATACTATTAAATTCAAAACTTAAATCTTACTTCTACGTAATAAACCCCAATGTAGCAACATATTTTTAATATTAGTTTTGATTAGCATGCTTTTTGTTTTCATAGACATACGCGTGCGCAATACAACCCCAGCATCACCACAGCGCGTACGCGAGTTCGCCAAAACTGTGGAATCGTTCGTCAAAAGGAAGCTAGTAAATCGGAATTACGTCTCATAAAAGTTGGAAGAATTCAGGTCTCCATAAGGGTGCTTTAGAGGATGAGTTTAAAAAAAATCTTTCTCCATTTACCAGACGCCCAGTCTCCGCTAAATGAATCAGTTGAATGAAGATGTGGTGAATCATGAACGAGAAACACGAAGTCAATGAATGATCGACAACACGAAAATGTACCTTCCACACTCAAGGGAGGCTTGCGAGCTTGGAGTTGTAAATAGTATGTCGCCGCCCCATTGCTATCAGAGGTTGTTCCGCTGTGGAAACAATGATGGAAACAATGACAATCGGCAGATTCACAATCGGTCCAAATCGCACTTTAACGAGGATTGGACCTATAAGAATAAAAATCAGTTATAGTACATATAGCAGCACCACATATGTGGTTTCGATGATGCAACGGTTAGCATATCGGGCTGTTATACCCATCTTTCCTTCCTCTTCTTTGTCTCATCCTCACCCCTTGCTTACTCACACACTAACATACACTACACTACCAAACGCGGCGGCGATGGTGTAACAGTTAGAGTACCGGACTGTTGTACCCAAGTTCGCGGGTTCAAACCCGATCAAAGTCGTGGATTTTTAAGGGCGAAAAAATCCTTCGTGCGCCTTCCTTCGGAGGGGAAGTAAAGCCGGCTGTCCCATGTTAGTAGATTTACTTGCATGTAAAAGATCCTCAAGCCTAAATGACGCTTCTGAGCTAAATTCAAATCGCCTGTTTCTCGCCCAAGAAATACCTCATTTCTCTGCTAGTTGGTGAAAGGAGCGTAGCGAAATTTGCGTGGTCAGACGGAAGAGCGGACCTGATGGCCCGAGTCTCGCCACATAAAATAAGGCAAATTCAATTCAATTCAAAAACATGCCGGCAGACCGGTCAGGCGCGTAGAGCCCAGGGGCGGTGCCCTGCTGGTGGGCAACCTGGTTAAGGGAAAGCCCGCTAGCCGACGGTATGTCGACGCCGGATCTCGCCATACAGGGGAGAAAGACTACCACCTCCCGAAGAAAATAAATTACTACACTTTCGGGATTTATGACCTTAGCAGTTGACGAGCTCTGAATGACTAACAGTCAATTAATCAATTTAAAGCAGTTTGAAGTTACATTTAGAATATTTAAGACAACGCTCTCCTTTCTGTTGCTGAAGCACAAAGTTTTTACATTAAGATCTACGTCCTAAAAATTAAATGAATTCCTGAGTCCAGAAAGCTACTATGGAGAAAAACAAACAAAAGTGCAATGTCTCGTTTCTCCGGCGGTTCGTCGCCGGTAGATGGATCACCTGAAACAGAAGACAGGCGTCTTGCTCGGAGTCGAGACAGCATTTTATTCCTTTTTTCTCTACGTAATGTTTAATGAAATATGAAAAGAGCATTTATTTACTTTAAATTGTTTTATATTTTTTATCGCGAAGGTAAAAACTTGTTGTATTTCTAAGTATTTTCAAGACTCGTAAGTAGTACAATTTAAATGTGCAATTTATTATTTCCAATATTCACTGTTGGGTCTTCATTAATTATCGGCTATTATTTTCCAGACATTTTTCCATCACCTGGTTGTTTTGGCTGACTGATAAACGCAAATCTACCAAAAATGACGTCATTTCCTTGTCTACATTTAAAACTTAATGAAATATGAATTGAATGTTTATTTACTTTACCGATTACTTTTTTGCCTGTTATTACGACAGATATTAATTACGGTGAAAGTAAATAAATATTTCAGGGCGTTCAACGTTCTTTATTGCAGTTTTTTTCTATTTCTACTTTATTTTCTGGCGTTCGCGTGAAAAAAACTGATCAAGAAATCTGTTGCACATTCATAATTATAATCAGTGGGCATTTGTCCATTGCAAAGGTATCTGGTTATGAAGGTAGAAAGATCGTTTTTAGCTATTGGGTCGGCATAACATCGTTTCTTTACTTAATATTTAATTAAATACGAGCCAAGAAGTTTTTTACTTTGCTGACATCTTCTTTATTTATTCCTTCTGAAGTCAGATGGTGAAAACAAAATAAAGTGTTTGAAAGAAATGAAATATAAAGCTTAATATGTTTTACTGTAATTCGTACTATACTTTATGTACCTTCATATACAAGACTGTGTTCACTATTTTTTTGGGCAGCAAGATGATGTCATTTATTATCAAAGCGTATGAACACAAGTTTATTGTTTTTCATCACGCATCGTTTTTCTCGTGGTCTTCACTACATTACTTCCCCTTGCCAAGATAGCGTTTTAAATTTATTGATTTTAAAAGTCACCTGTTTCTTTACTCTGCGTTTAATGAAATATGAGTGTTGCATTAATTTTTTTAATCATTTATTTATCCATATTACTACATTTGTGACGTCAGTATCTATAAATTAAAAGGGCTAAATAAACTTCTTGAAAGAAAAATTACACTTTTTTGTACCCTTTATTTATTGTACCAGTATTAGTGTATTAATAGAACACGAAAACAGTATTTATTACTTGACCATTTATTTGTTCGGTTTTTGTATGCTTATGATGTCAAATGTTATAAACGGTTTACGTCGGAAAGAAATAGTATTTTCAGATATGATTACGCATGGGTATAATTCATCGCATTCAACTGTTTATGTTTTTAATGTTGTTTGTTTATTTAATGTCTGCCTCCTTATAAGTATTCTTAAATGGGCATGACGCACTAGTGGCTACCGTAGTAAATGCAGTACGAATTCGATACTGCACAAAATTTATAGTTCTTATTTATTAATCAGGGTCACTGTAACATTTATCCATAAATTAGGTGATGTTTGTTATTTTAATTTTTTTTAAGAAATATTTTAACAAGGCTTTCATAAATCTTTTTATTTTCTGTTCTCCTGCATAAATAAAATCAAATTAGATACACTTTGTGGCTTTAGTTACGCTTTTTTCTTCCCCCGGTTCTTCGTTTGTACCTAGAGATAAATGATTCTTCCATCGTAGAAATTTATATTTATTTTATTATTTGATTTTATTTTGTACATATTGTAATATTTGTTCTAGTTGCATTTTGGAGCTGCTTCTGCTATGAAATTACTTCCACATAAAGGTTTATTTTTCTTTAGGCTTTCCTGTTTTCCCTCTGTACGTTACCAGGTGATATATACCATACGTTAACTGAGCATTTGTTCAAAAAAGGGAGAGATCCATTTATGTGATATAGTACCAGAGATGTTGTTAGTCGAGTAACATTATTCATGTTTGTTGGTTGTGGAGAATGCGTTTAATGGTTCTTTTGCAGAGATGGAGTAAAGTCTGCGGAAATCTCATTTGCTGGTTATGATTTGCTACATGAACTTCTGTTTACATGAATCGCGAGCTGAGTAATAAAATGCAACCCTTTGCTTCGAAGAAATGTTTTCTTTGTGGTTTCCCCATTCCTAGAAGACAAAATGGTTTCTCAGCAATTGATCCTCGTACATTTAAGACTGGAGTTTCTTTTGGACTCACTGAATTACACTCTGTAGTAGAAATATGAAATTAAACAAGTAGGAGACGTTTATCAGATTCTTCTGTGGGCTTTTGCAGTCATCTCGAGTGAATGCTAGAACAGTACTTGAGCAAAAGACCATGGATACTTTTGGGTCACTGAGTGCTTATGTGCATGCATTATAAGTATTATAATCACTTGTGAAAATTGTTTAATTTTATCTCCATAATTTATATGTATATTAGCAAAGTAATGTATTGTAGACATGGGTAAGTCGATTTAAAATGATTTATATTTTACACGAATCAAGAAAAAGAATAATAAGTAGGATGTACTACATATCATTTATCTTTAGAGTATGTAGGCATCTCCACCAGGTAGGCACCACCACATTCGGAACAAGCTCTAAGCTCCAGGCTGGTCTCCCAAATGTAGTGTAGAACATGTAAGTGTAAGTGTGTGTGTTTGTTAGGGGAGAAGGGGGTAAGGATGAGGAAGGAAAGATCGCACGCTCACCATGGCTCGTTTGTTGAGGCTTTGTTCCAGCACTCGTGTGGTTAATAATCGAAAAAAAAAAATATACGGAAAAGTAACATATTTCTAAAATATAAGCTATATTTCACGTAGCTACAAAGCTAGCAAAAATCCACCATCATCGGGATTCTAACCCTATGACCTCGTGGTCACAGACGCCGCAGTAGCGACAGTTGTTGCTGTGAGTTTCCTCATCCAGTGAAAAATCTTCGCACGTATTGCGAATGGAGGTATGAAGCCAAATTGCGCTGTAATGCAAGAGTAAGAAAAATATAAAATAACATTTTGTTCTATCACCAACAATGCGAAAGCTTGAATTGGGCTGGGAGCGCCGTAGGAAAATGAAGACATCTTGTTATTCCCGCACGCTATGTTCCTTTCCGTCGTCCCCGACGAGCCTTGCCTTCGCGTGGCGTCTGCGCTGGCTTGCTGCTTGTGCGCGCGACGTGTGGCGCAGTGCGACTGTCGCATGCGACTGTAATTGCGACGAGGAGCGCCTTATGAAGAGCCGTCGCGCGCAGCGAGGGGCCCCATAGAGGCGCAGCTGCTGGCGCCGCAGTGACCATTGCTCTGCCTTCTCTTGTTCTCCTGCTAAGCAGACGGCCCGCTAGCTTAAGTGCTTTTCCTCGCCCCACCCTCCCCTCACCTTACCCTACCTCTCTTCCACGCCCACACACCATGATTATCTGTGTTTCTGAGCTCTTCTCCGCTGACGTTCTGTTGGCTTTACAGCTGGTTTTCCACTAGCTATAGGTGTTGTGGTGCGTTATCGTTGGCATTTTTCATGAAATAATTATAAACGTTGTCATTGCCAACAATAGTATTTAATATAAGAGCAGCTTTCGATGGCTTCGCCATCATCATCAGTTGTCTGCTGAATGGAAGCCACAATACGACTACTACGACTACTAGTCGTTTTGTGGCTTCCATTCAGCAGGCAACTGATGATGATGCACGACTACTACGACTACTAGTCGTTTTGTGGCTTCCATCCAGCAGACAACTGATGATGATGGCTAAGCCATCGAAAGCTGCTCTTATATTAAATACTATTGTTGGCAATGACAACGTTTATGATTATTTCATTTCCACTAGCTGCCGGCTGCTCTGATCGGAAGTTTCCCGCGGTTTCTCCGATCAACACCAGATGAATGCCGGAGCAAACAGTCCACGGAGCGCGCGCGATCTTTACTTCCTCTTACTTTTCCGATCCTCATCCCCTACACACACTTACGACTTCATCGTTCCGTCTTAATCATCATTCACGTAATCTCTTCGCTCAAATCCGCTCCGCTCCTCTCGTTTCGCATGTTGTGGGTATTGTGTCCACACTTTTCTTTGTAATTATTGCTATTTTGCAAGTGCTCAACCAACCAAATTTCATTTATAAATTATTCCTCTTTCATGTCTTCCCGAGTAATGGTTATTCCTTCATAAACATACTTCAGTGAAGCCATTATACTTCGAATCTGAAGTCCAACAGAAATTTATCGAAGTTCTAGTTACTCATGTATTCGGCAAGGGAATTAGTCAATAACCTAGTTACTTACCTGATGTATTAGGCAGAAGAATTAGTACTAAATATACATTTCAGAGTTCGAATTATCGGTTCATTACAACAAATAGTTCCTCAGTGTACTGGATGCTCATTCAGAAAATGGGTAATTAGGCCCGTGAACAAGATGGGCAAATTATACTTTCACGATATGCTGTTGTTTGGGTAACAAATGCCTCAAAGAAAGATGAAAATTGCAAAACCATTATGTGTATGTTACTGTAATTACTGCATTCAGAAATTAACGTACTAAATGAAATATATTTTTTATTTACTGTGGGGTCTTCATATTGATCACAATCCATCGAAAATGTACCAACAAATAATCCAGGTTCTCAGCATTCTGGATTATGCGCGTTCAACCATCAACCATCCATGTCCATTGGCGAGGTCTCTGAGTTGAGCTGTTTTATCCCTGTCTCGTGTTCTTGTGGCTCCTGTTCTTGCTGTCTGCTCCCCCGTCACTGTTCCCTCCGCTGCCACAGACCCCACCGTTCTCTTCGCCCCCGCTCACATCGCCGCCCTCACCGCCACGCTATCGCCCCTACCGCCCACGCCGTCATTACCACCGCCGCTTCCTTTGCCGCCCAGACCTTTGCCGACTCCATCACTCCCGCCGCCCCCACCCCCACCCCCTTCCTCACCGTCATCGACAACGCTGCCCTCGCCGCCTCCACCGCCCCCGCCGCCTCCACCGCACCGTCGCACTTGCCGCCCCCTGACCTTGCCATCACTACAACCCTCACTGCTCCCATCCCCCCCCTCTCCCTCGCCCCCGCTGTCCCCACCATTTTCGCCGCCGCCGTCACGTCCTTCTGCGGACGCCCCGTGACTTGGCTCCGCGTACAGTGCAAGCGACGGCCCTTGTTCCCGGCCGAAGCCCATTTTCCGCTCCGCGGCTCCCTCCACCTGACACTTTCCAGAGCAGCCGCGACGGGCTTTTAAATAAAGCCAGCCACAAGGTCTTCCCTTTGCGAAGGGCGCCGTGGCAAGCGACATGCTCCCAAGGTCTCGCCTCCCCTCGGCAGATATCGAAAAATAACCGTCAAGGCTAGATTGATTGACGAGTATTCATTGGTTATTTCGGACGTGTCAACAGCTAAGGTCATTAGTCCCGTAAGAAGTGCATGTGTTATCCCGGGAGGTAGAGGTGATCTTCCTTCGCTAGAAGGCAGGATGCGGCACGTCGGCTTGCGGGTTTTCCTCAACTAGGTATCTCCAAGGTCATTATTATTTATGAGATTTGTAATGTATATTTCTTCTTTAGTAATTTGTTATAGAGATAGCTGTATGATAGGTGATTATAATTTATCTCGTTTTGTTATTTTGGTATTAATATTTGTAATATCTATAATGATTTTAATTATTAGTCCTAATTTAATTAGAATTTTGTTGGGATGAGATGGTTTAGGATTAGTTTCTTATTGTTTAGTAATTTATTATCAGAATGTCAAGTCTTATAATGCTGGTATGATTACAGCTTTTTCTAATCGTATTGGTGACGTAGCATTATTATTATCTATTGCTTGAATAATAGGATATGGTAGTTGAAATTATTTATGGGTAAATAATTTTGAGAATTTTGATATTGAAATGTGATACTTAATTATTTTAGTTATTTTAGCAGCTAAGAGAGTTGCTAAGATAATAATGACCAGGTGGGGCAACGTCCCAACCTGGACAAGCTTTAAGCTCCCGACAAGTGTGGTAGTGTAGTGCGTGTAAGTGTGTGTTGTTGTAAGAGGAGTGTGAGGATAGTATAGGAAGAGGAAGGAAAGATCACGTCAGTTTGTTACGGCACTGCTCTGGCATTCGCCTGGTGTTGATTAGAGAAACCACGGAAAACTACCAATCACAGCAGTCATCTTCTAGAATTCTCCTCCACATAACGCAGAGGCACTGCAGTGACATCAATTGATGCCCTGAGCCACCTAATCAGGTTCGGAAGTCGAATCCTAGAGTCTCCCAGTCAGGCTGTGCAGTGACACGTGCTTAATTTATACAATTTATTCATCTGTTTGAAATGAAAAGCAATAAAAAAACACTCGCGGCAACTTGTCTGCCCCCGGTGATTCGAATTGGCGACTTTTTTTCTAACCTACCTTCACTCACCTACCTAGAACGTGTCACAACGTATTGAATCACCGCGCATTATTGAACGCATCCTACACGTGTTCCATTTACCCTGATTTTTCAGCTGTTTGTATTTAAAAAAGGGGGGGGGGGAAATCGCCCTCGCGTCCCGCCGCCCCCAGCCTCATCGCACACTGCGTGGGGGGGGGGGGCGTATGCGTGCGCGCCCACTCTGACCCTTGGGTCGGCCGTGCGTCGCGGTGGGTCACGCGGCCATATGTCGCCTTCGCTTCTTCCGCGCCGCTGGCCGCCACTGCCCGCCACTGCCCCGTCAGGGCAGTGGCAGTGGCAGGGGTGGGGGACGGGAGGGGAGGGGGAAAGACTGTTCGCGCCGTATAAATGAAAGTCCCGGCGGAGAGGCCTATTGCTCCCGAAACGCTGTTGAGCAAGGGGAAGTGTGGAACGGGCGAAAGAAATTTATTTATTTAACTAATTAGTCACTGAAAGTGAATTTTATGGATTTTTGATGAAAAATTCGGGATGTGTCTGTTTCTGGCTTACATTTTGTGGATACACATTCTCGTAATAGTTTTCATGGACCCATCCAGGTCTTTTATTAGAGGGGAGGGAAGAAATAACTTTTGCTAGTGGCCTGCACTAGACAAATTGTATGTATGTATGTATTTTGAATGGTCCGACTTTGTCGACTAGTTAGCGGTGTCCTTCATGTCTGTGTAGTGTAATTCCCACGCTTGGGAGACATGAGGGAGACATGTGGTGAACATGACGTATTCCCTTCACCGCCTGCCTGAGATTTTCTTCGTCACACATTTACAGAAACCTAGACGGTTTTAAAGGAAAGCCACAACACAATTTTTTGCCTCGACCGGGAATCGAGCGTGGGCTCTCACCACTGGAAGCTAGTACGCTACCCATGCGCCATTCTAGAGGCATGTTACTGAACGTAACCAACAAAATGGTTTACCTAAAAGTGGCAGGAACACTGCTAATGATCAACACAGAAAATACTCTCTTATAACACTGCAACACATTAAATATTCTAAAACAAAAACAGTCTTCACTAATACCGCAATAACATGTTCTTACATCTTTACTTACCTCCAACGGAGAAACGTTGCTGTTCCATTACGCAACAGGTGAATATCTAATATATAATGGCGGACTGCCTCTTCGTTGAAGTCTTGGTGTCACATGATATAAGATTACGTAAGCAATGACGCACTCTGTGTGAAGAGTTTGTCGGTACGCGCAATATGAGAAGATGCAGAATAACACAATTCAGTATTTGCATTTTTCAGTCAGTCGAAACTGTTTCTCTTTTTTTGGATTGTTCGCAAGTTTCCGAGCATCTAAGTCTCCCTAAGACTGCGCGGATTACAAGTTAGTAATATATGAGATTATTTATCCGTAAATAATTTATTAATTAATAACATGAGTGACATAACAAAGTGAAGTCAATAACAAATTATGAATTTATGTTTATAAAATGAATAATCATTAAATCAATAACATTTACTGTAACATTTTTAACAATAAAAATTATAATTAATACGAAATCGATAAAGAAAGATCTTAAATTATCTTAAAATCAATTGATTATTAATAAGCAAAAAATCAAAGCATACAAGTACTATTTCCTTTGGATAATATTAACTTGTTATAATATAAAAAGTAGTTCTCCCATTGTTTCGAATGTAATTGAAGAAAAATTCTTTAATCTGTCACTTATTTTGTTTGATCATCTGAAAATATAATATTAAACATTTTATTTTAATATTTTTCTTGTTTCTTTCTTGACGAATCTAGTGTTTTCTCAGTAAACATACTCCATGAGTCACTTGTCTGCCGTTGTTTATCTTAATTACCATTTCACTCTACGTAAGGTGTTGAATCACCCCTCTACTCTTCAAGGAGTTGGAGCTAGAGAAATATTGCCTTTGAATTAATTTTAGAACTTTTTTTTTTCAAAAATATGTACTGAGTATTTTATGGAATATTTTATAAGGAAGAGGATAAAGTTCAAAGATTGAAGGGGGCGTTCCCCCCTGTGCCTTCGTCTCCTTGACAGCGTCCATGAGGATTTTGCCCGGGAGGTCGTCGGAAAATCAACAAGTAAATCAATTACTCGTGGACATTCAGTTTGTGTATACATACAAAATAATACAGATTAAAAAAACATTGATTTTTTAACTATGTAAGATCGTTCAATAGTACCAAATTTGGTATGTGTATTAAACCTTACAATAAGTCGAAAAAATGATATATTTTTCAAAATTGCGGAGCAGAAACATACAATTACAAAACATGATCTTTGAAAATAAATGAGGCGTTCAGGATAGTAACGGCAGATCCAAACCGACTTCGCAATTTCTGTTAGGAATATGACGGAATACTCCTTCCATGCCTCCCATCATGTGCTGAAATATCAAATGATTTGGAATACGTATAGCAATATTCTCAAATTCCATCTTCAAAAATTTGTCCGTAGTGATAGTGAACTTGAACAAAAACAGAAAAAGTAAATTTTCTCGAAAGGAACATCGGTTGAGATCTTCCATTATTATTACGAACGCGTCAAATATTGTAACAGAATATTGTGATTTTTTAGGAGAATGTCGTGGAATTTCAGGTTGAATTTGTGTGTCAAGCTCTGAAGGTGCAGCTTCAGGGTCGCTGCTCGTCGTGAAGGCGTGTTGGCGCCACCCCCGACTAACGAGAAAGAGGTGCGAAATCTCGTCTCGCGAGCAGACGAGAGGAAGAACGTTCGAGTGACGTGCCAGAAAAGAGGGAAATGAAGCGGCTGGAGCGGAGTTGGGAGAGGAGGTTCGAGATGAGCAGTTTAGTTGAAAGGGTCGACGAACTGTTGTTGCGACGCCGCCGTCTTCTTTCTGCCCGCTGCTCTCCTGCTGCGCGCGGGAACACGAACATTAGAGGGGACAGTGAGAAGCACACAGCTAGAGAACAAACATGTCAGGATGTCTAAATGGGAATAAATAATGAATTACCCCAACAGGTGAATTAAACATATTGTAACGTTTCTCGTGGTGAATTAAAACCAACACAATATTATTTAAACAAAAACGTTTATTCGTGAATAATTATACACTAAAATCTACTGACACTAAAAACTACTGACACTAAAAACTACTTGGTCTATTTACAGATATATTACACTTAATTATTTTTCTTTACACACGACTCCGTTCTCTTGATGATTTATTTACACAGTTCGCTTCTTACACACTATTTATTTACTCTGTTCTCGTCTTCTACAATATCAGCCAGTCCGATGCACAGTCCACGGTCCACTACACTTGACCCCAATTCCCTGCACAGACCACAATTCCCCTGCGCAGACCACAATTCCTTGCGCAGACCACACTTCACTGCGCACACCAGGGTCCACTGCACTGCTGTTTACCGCGATGCCCACTTCACAGCTCAGCTTCCACTGCAGACTTCAAACTGCTGACTGCTGTTTCCCCACTGCACCACTGCTTACCGCGATGCACCCTTCACAGCTCAGCTTCCACTGCAGACTTCAGACTGCTGACTGCTGTTCAACCACTGCACCACTCTTCACCGCAATTCACACTTCACAGCACAGCTTTCACTTCGGACACACTGACGGACTGCTTCTCGGCTACTCACTGACGTCTTACTGCTCATTACTGACTTCTACTCTCTTCTGCTAACTGACTCGCGGCCGCCGGCAGCGGCGCATTTATACCTGCCCGGCGCTTGTCTCCAGGCACCCGGCACATTCTCGGCGGCTCGCGAATAGTCCGGAACCGTCTAGTTCGGGGGGGGGGGGGGGGGGAAGGCAGATGACGCAATCCGCGCGCAACGAATTCCGGCAGGTGATGCAATATTCGTTACAATATGTTGGGAAAACGTAGGTGTGACATATGGTGACAATTTAAGATGAAGTAGAAGAAGAAGAAGAAGAAGATGATGATGATGATGATGATGATGATGATGATGATGGTGAAATGAAGAAAGGAAGGAATTAAGTGAAAAGATGGAACGAGGGCACCAAGATGTTCTACTCTCATTTGGTATTATATTTGGTAATATTGTTTTTTATAATTACAGTTTAGGTCACAAGTTAGTGCAATTCGTTTGTGACAGTTTAACGAATTCCCAGCAATAAAGAGATGTTTGTGAGGTTAGAGATAGAGAAGAAATAACGATTATCAATAGATTGCTTTAATACTTCGCCATTAAAAAGCTCCTTATTCATTCAACGTTCCAACGATATGAAGTAAATCAGCTAATTGTGAATCGCGAAAGAATGTTAAAATTTTTTTTCCTGCCGTTCAGTGCGCCACCACGCGCCTTGCGATCAACTACCGAACATTGCATTTCGTTGTCTTAAACGGATCCAAAAGTACTCCTAGTTAGTTATTAAATCACTCCTTAATGAGATCATATCTGCTAGGGATGACTCGATTAGTAGACATTAATATAAGATATTCTCTGTTGCGCACCTTAGTGAAGGGAGAGGATAATAGGGATTCATCCACTTCTCCCCAGCCGATGACATCACCCCCGCCCTCCCCCCCCCCCCCCCGCCCAAACTTAGAAAAGTTCTGGCGGTGCCACTGAATATCTGAAACGTGTGTATTTTCCTATATCAGGGCTGTATAAATCAAGAATTTCGGTGACATTACCCATTCCTGCGGTTGCCTAGGTGCCACTTGTTCACTATATTAGAGCCGATCGCGTCCGAGCGCCTCCCCTCCCATGGGACTGATTCAACAAACAGAAAACACCGTTGGCCCGCAATAAGCGCTGGGCCAACACCCCCCCCTCCTTGAAAGAGCCCAGCTCTACCAACGCTGTCACACTCCAAAACCCGCCAGTGGTTCCACTGGGCCACTCCCTCGTTAGCGTGCAAAAAGTCGCCGGGGCGTGGCCTGCTTCCCCGGGCCTGCGGTGCGGGCCACCCGCCGCGAGGCGCGCTAACAGGCGGCCGCCGCGCCGCCGGCGCGTTTTTCGCGCTGGGGAGGCGACGCGACGCGGCGCGGAACAATGTGTGGTTGCGGCCGCCCGCGCCGCTTCTTGCGCCGCTCCGCCGGCCACGCCCCCTTCCGCCGAAGCGGCGCGGCGCGGCGCGACGCGACGCGGGTATTTTGGATTCGCTACGCGCGAGACTCGGACGAATTCAGGAGCTACAGAACTGGCTGAGAGGACTCGGTGCTACATGGCGGCGGCGATGGTGTAACGCTTAGCGTTTCGGACTGTTGTACCCAAGTTTGCGGGTTCAAACCCGATCGAAGCCGTGGATTTTTAGGGCGACAAAATCCTTCGTACGCCTTCCTTTGGAGGGGAAGTAAAGCCGACTGTCCCATGTTATTAGATTTACTTGCATGTAAAAGATCCTCAAGCCTAAATGACGCCTCTGAGCTAAATTCAAAATCGCCTGTTTCTCGCCCAAGAAATACCTCCTTTCTCTGCTAGATGAAAGGAGCGTAGCGAAATTTGCGTGGTCAGACGGAAGAGCAGGCCTAATGCCCTGAGTCTCGCCACGTAAAATAAGGCATTAATTCAATTCAATTCAATTCAATTCATGGCGAAGTGTTTGTGGCGCCTCTGACCGGGAGGCCCTAGGTTCAACTTCCGGCGCGGGCAGATTTTGGAAAGTAGCTACGTAGCCTGATGGTATTCAGCGGTCGTCTGGAGGAGAATTCTGTCGGCCGCATACTGGAGCTGCACTCGAACAAAAGGGATCACGGACCGTACGCGATCTCTCTTAGCCCAACGAGTTACTGTCATTTCTCTTTGCATACACTACGTTCTCTTACATGCACTGCAGTGCCACACATGCCGGGAGCCCAGTCGTAGTTCGAGCATCGTCCGCCTGAAGCAGTGCCTCTAAGGCGGTGGTATCTGGAGAGGTACATCGCAAACGCACGGCCGCCTTCAGTGATTAAAAAAATGTACTACACGTACGGGAGTCGTGACCAAAGCTGAAAACGGAATAATCAATCCTATCCATCACTGCCCGCCTTGCTTACCGCAAGAAGCCGCCACTGCCGCACGGCCGAGCGAGTGGTGAGCGGGGCGGCGGCGGGGCGGCGCGAGGTGAGAGCGGATGGACGAGTTGGGAGTTGGGACAGCAACTATGCGAGCGGCGTGCCGGTGGCGAGGGCGAGGATGTTGGCAAGAGCGGTGGCGGGTACGAGAACGGGAGCGGGGACGATGGTGGTGGCGGGGATGGGGGTGAGGGCGGAGGCGAGAGCGAGACGAGGGCCGGGGCAACAGGGAGACGGTGCTTATGGACTTATGCTTGCGAAACCTTTGCGGCAGCGCCGGTCTCGACCCTACGCCCGATTTGGGCGGCCGTGAACCGAGCGGTACGGACCGCCACGCGGCCGCATCTCCCTCCTCCTCCTCCTAACCGCCACCATAGGAACAGTGCAACCTACGGGGCCCTGGGCGTGAGTCGGCAGCTGCCAGAGGAGATCCGCCGCAGGGCACACACGGCGCTCACGCGGGCACTGGGCCCGAAAGCTCCGCGGCTCTTGCGCGAAACCGGTCGGGCAGTGAACTGTGAGGTCCACCGGACGTATTTTGCGCCGAGAGGGCCCAAGCAAGTGGCCTCCACGTTCCGGGCGCTACCGCCGCAGCTTCTCGCAGAACTCTGCGAGCAGCGGCGTGAGGCTCCCAGCGGGACGAGTGAGGCTCATTGTGCCTAGCCGCCACGGACGCTTGGAGCAAAGTCGGCGCCGTGGCGCACATAGTGTAAATAGTGTAAATAGTGTTTAGGATGTATATAGTGTCGTGTGAAAGTGCGTATGTCAAGTGATCTAGTGTGAATGTGCGTGTGAATGAGGAAAAAAAATACCCAAGAAAACAAATACTAAAGCATGACGAAGAACAAAGACTTGTGTTAATCTTAGGTTGCCGGCCAAAGTGCCGGCTTCATCCATAGGTTAAGTTAGAAATAAGTTAGTAAGTAAGTTCTGCCCCTTTCTTTGCCGCATAAGCCATAGAGCTGCGGCGTATATATTGTACCCCAATAACTAAATAAACTCCCGCCTCGCCAGGGCTACTGGCGGGGGGAAAGTTGAAAAAAAAAAAAAAAAAAAGGGAGACGGTGGCGAGGGCTGGGGGCAGGGCAGCGGCGCAGGCGGGAGCGAGGCGGGGACGGTGACGAGGGCGAGTGCGGGGGCGGGGGCGGGGGCGAAGCGGGGGCGGCGAAGGAGGCTGTCGGCGGAGAAGCAGCCGCTCGGAGAAATTGGGCGACGCCGCCGCCGCACAGCCGACAGCGCGAGCCCTCCGCCGGAAATTTACGAGCCCCCCCCCCTCCCGCCCGCGCCCTCCACGGCCCCCTGGCGGCCGCTTCCAGCACTGCGCGACGCAGCCCGCCACTCGCCCGCCCGCCAGCCCTCCCACCTCTGCACAGCATGCGCTCAGTCTCACTTGAAGAAAAATTCAACCGGTACACTGGGTTACGCGGATCCACCGCCCTCCTCTTTTTACCTAGTGCAGGACTCCAAATCGTGGTGCTCATTGGATTCGATAGCACATTAAATTCGAGTACAAATCCGTTCCGTAGAACGGCAATAACAGTGGATTGCTGGAGTTTACAAATTCAACTTCTCTTCATCTATCATTGGCTATTGTTGAGGGATTTTAGTTACGATACGGAGGGAAAACAGAGAAGAACGTCTTATGATGCTTCATTAAAGCATAAAGCAGCTAACAGTAAAACAGAATCATTATGATGTATTCGATAATCCATTGTTGTATTACATAAATTTAAATAAAATACTGTACCCATTATCTGTCATTTATGAGCATTACATTCCATACAAACCTTATTTTTATGATTTTAAGTTTCAAGTATGAGGTACACATTAGAATTGATGACGTATGAAATTCCCGTAAATACGGTACTTACCATTTAAACTCGCAGAAATTTTGTGGAAATTCTTTTGTATACATTTACCTATGGGTTTTACCTACCTACACTTATCTTTTATGCCTCGAAAGCTATGAATTCTTCTTTACATAGCTCGGCGTCAACACTGTGACTTCTGCCGCATCAGCTTCTAGTATTCTAGTTCCGATGGTGGCGGACAGGTTGGTCCAATTCAGTGGCTGAATGGCTGTATTATGTTGCCGGGCGGACAACTGATGTGGTCATTTCTCCCGCAAGCGTAGTGCATGTTATAGTAAGGGAGGAGACGGCGCCGACCTGCACCTGGCGTTGCGGGGACTTCCGCCCTGAGATATCGCCCGCAGTGCGCTGCCACCCTAGCCGGGACAAGCGTGTTGGTGCACTGCTTTTCATTGGATGTGTGTGGAGGCGGAAAGGAAGTTATACGGATGAAGAAGAACAGATCTTACTGATATGGTCGAACACGCGCCATTAAAGTTGCCGCCAGAAGTTAGTACCGGCGCCGCTCAAGAGAGAGCGCCGATCAGCAACCCTACAGCTCCGTCACGCTCGGGCAAGCCTCGGAGCAGAAGGGTTCACCCTTCTCGCGGAGCTGGCCGGCGGACCTTCACCCCGAGCGGGGTATAAGAGCGCTGCCCGGGCGGGCAGTGGCCAGTCAAGAAGCGAGCGCCAGTGAGTTATCAGTGAAGTGTACAGTGCGACGTCGAGTGAATACGAACTTGGACTGCCCCAACGGAGAAACTGTAAACAACGCTACGCATACGGAACATCTATTGGAATATTGGTTGACATGGCTTGTTATTGGATTTTCTTTTGGTTTGTGGAATAAACAGAATTTTAAGAGATTTTGTTGTTCTTTGTTGTTTTGGTCACAACACTTACGGTGTGCAATGCCTGTTTTGTGGCATACTGCTCCGGCATTCGCCTGGTATTGATTGGAGAAACCACGGAAAACTACCAATCAGAAAGCCGCCCTCAGGAATTCTTCTTCATACAGCGACTGAATTTGATCTAGCTATGTAGCAAGAGCATAAAACGCTAATGTTTTGAATGAAAAAAAAAGACTATGAAGATCATCGCCAATCTAATGATTATATTTTTAAAAAAGCAACATTTTTTATTAAGAGTTAAGGACATTGATATTACATAATTACAAATTTAAATATCCTTTACCACTATAACCCTGTGGTTCCAATGTTCACACACATAAGCATAAACGAAATCATTCAACAAAATTATTCCCAATTAAATTAAGAACTTATTGAATAAACGAGAAATGTATACTCCCAATAAAACGATGCACGTATATGAAGCCCTTGTAAAATGAAATTATACTTGAAAGAAACATCAACTGAAACACATACTTATAAAATGATGTATGATTTTATTCTTATAAGAAAGTGGTATTACGAAATGTTTTGGACGACACGATAACACAATTAACAGACACAATTGGTTGTAAACTTCGACTGTCACCTCGGTTTACAAACTTTCATCGCGTATGTCGTAGTTTATCAAACGTTAATGATTATAAATCAACAATGAGTTATTGTTTAATTTAGTTATGGGTTGTTATTGGCAAGGAAGTAGTTTAAATAAAATGTATTTCTTTTCACTGACAGTTTTCGTCGCCAAAGTCTTAATCTTTGGATCTGGTACGAACGTATTTAAAATATATTGCTTCGAAATAGATAACAAACACGCGCGGCGATGGTTAGCGTGTCGGACTGTTATACCCAAGTTTGCGGCTTCAAACCCGATCGAAGCCGTAGGTTTTTAAGGGCGAAAAAATCCTTTGTACGCCTTCCTTTGGAGGGGAAGTAAAGCCGGCTGTTCCATGTTAGTTGATTTACTTGCATGTAAAAGATCCTTAAGCCTAAATGACGCCTCTGAGCTAAATTCAAATCGCCGGTTTCTCGCCCAAGAAATACCTCCTTTCTCTGCTAGTTGGTGAACGGAGCGTAGGCGTTTGCGAAGAGTAAGCCTCATGGCCTGAGTCTCGCCATATAAAATAAGGCGTTAATTCAATTCAATTTTTTTAAACATGTTCAAAATACTCGTAATAAATACAAATATACTTTTATAAAGATACATTAGTGAAATAAGCTACAAATTAAAAAAACTATAATTTAAAGAAAAGAATCTAAATAAACATAGTAGTACTAAAAAACAATTGAGGTGAGTATGTGTACAACAAACATATTTTTTATGGTACTGAATGCAATATTAAAATGAAAACGTGCGACAAATTCTTAGTTTAAGTAATCCGAAAAATGAAAGCGTTGATTCGAAAATAAAAGTTAGTATAGCAACTGAAAATCTAATTTTCCGATTCATGTGAAGTTATTTTCTTCGAGTTACAATTATGTTTTTGGGAAATCAACTCTGCTATCATATTTCGCTCACACTCGTATATCATTGCACTTGACGTGTATTTTTTAATCGCTTATGCTGACACATCATTATTATTACGTTGCAGTTTCTTAAAAATGATGAGCATTTCTTGCTCCTCCATTAATCATTGGAAACGTCTCCGTTCCGGAATGCAGGCTGCAGTCCCGTTAGGTATTGCTCAGTGCGGGTTTTACTTTTCCACTGCCATCAAATACCGGTTTAAATCCTCGGCCCCTCCTTCGCAAATACGTTTCTCTTTTGCTTGTCTTGCTCCCTCCTTATCCCTCTTGGTCTTTTCTCTTAATAGGGCATTAGGTCGAGATCCGCACGTAGTATCCGCGATGGAGAGACCTTTGTGCCTCAGCGTGAAGACTACGTTTGTGTGTGTGTATGTGTGTGGGCTCATTGCATAATGAGCTTTCCATCGTTGGGGACCGCGCCAAAAGCGTTCGCAGCTGGGGTCAATTCAATTCAATGATGCCTTATTGTGCGTGACGATACTCAGGCCTTCAGACCTGTTCTTTCGTCTGACAATGCAAATTTCCCTAAGCTCCTTTTTACCACCTAGAAGAGAAATAACATATTACTCAAGTGACGAAACAGGCGATTTTAAATTTAGCTCAGAGGCGTCTTTTAGGCTTGAGGATCTTTTTTATACAGTAAATCTACAACACGGGGCAGCCACGTTTACTTCCCCTCCAAAGGAACTGTCACCTTTCGTTGAAAGACTACTCAACTTTAAACGAAAATTAAGTGTACATTGGAATAGCTCATAATAGTCGATTGATTATCAACTCGGCACAAACTGAGTTTGATAATTCCCCAAACACTTGTCATCATAAAGTCGCTAATATCATAAATAACTACTAACGGATTATCTTTTGCAACATTTGTATGACCTTGTATGACCTTTTGAACTAATCGTGGCTGGTGTATGTAAAATATTCGTATGAACTTTTGAACTATTCGTGGTGCTCTTTTCCTCTCTGTGTTAAATCTGCTCATACTCTTTGTGAATTTCGAGAATTATTCCGAGCAAGCAGCAGTGGCGCCCAGAAGGGGAAGGGAGGCTGAGGCCCCAAGATCCAATCTTAAATGGGACCACACATTTTTTTTTACATGCTGTAACCACCGCCTCCCCGATTACCTGCTTCCTTCGGCGATCCAGCTTTGCCCGGCTGCTTCGTCGGCAGACTCCCTAAAGGGAGGCATGCATGCTTGCCTAACTACTTCAGAAAAAGACTCCAGCATTTTCATAAACTACTTTAATCACTTAGTATAGTGTGTGACCAGCCTGAACAGCTAGCCACTGTAATTCTCCAGCGAACGGATGAACTCGACCTAGCCGAGAACTAGTGTCGAAAATCCTGCTCCCCTTGGACCTTCCGATCAGGAGCACTGCAGTGCTATCAAGTGATGCCCTGAGCCACCTCAGTCGGTGTTTCGTTCGAAGCAAGAGGCCCCTGGGGATCTCCTGGTCCACTTCTCGTGTTTCCTCCGCGCGCCCTTGGGCAGGCGGTGGCCCTAGGAGCGACTCTGCATTGCGTCCCCCCCCCCGCGCCAGATGCGGCAGCCGCCGCCGCCGCCGCCGCCGCCGCGTCGCCCTCAGTCGCTAAGTGGCGCCGTCACATCCACAGACGGCGGCGTCGTCCGGAACACGTGCGCCGCGACATCAGCGCCCGACTCTCCCCCGCAGCCAGGAGATCCACTTGGGGCGTCGCTGCTTTCGAGGAGGTGGAACCGCCCTCCATTAAGTGCAGAATGTCGCAGTAATAACAATAAAGCTGTTATTAAAATTAACTGGTTTTGCCGTAGTAAAATTTAAGTGCACCTCATTGAAATGAACCAAACTATAATCATCACAATTACGCTAATTCGAAGGGTCGTTTAAATCACGCAACACTTAAGATTAAGACAAACATATTTGTTGAATGGTGAGGACAAGTGTTATAAAACATTATAATTTGAATATCCCATGAAATTATGATGTTTATATGCAAAAATAATCTGCATATTTAAAACATTGAAGGTGTTTGTTTAGAACAGAATTTGTGGTTTCTTCTCAACTAAATTTCGTGATTTTTTCTTTAATTTAAAGATAGTGGACACTAGATCTGTTATAATTTCTTTATTTATTGGATTTATAGTCAAAAAACTAAATTTGAATAATGTATTAAAAATAATTGAATGAACGCTTAAATACAGTCGTTTGTTAATTATATAATTTCAAGTAATCAAAAAAGATGTATTCGCATCTTGCGAAGGGAAGGTAGTGAGTGCTTTCAAATCGAAGGGGGTCTGCTTTATAAGGCAAAGATTAATTAGAATATATAAATAAACGCAATGTCTACCAATGGTCTGAAACACGTGTCCCTTTGTAAAATCTTTTTCAGTATTAATAATTATGTATTACGTTTCGTTTTTTAAGTTAAGATGGATAACAGGATATCCTACCACAGTCCGCTACAATACTCATCTACAAATATAGGTAAAGATACATTTTAATTACATTTTCAGAAACCTGTGCTACTCTGTGTTCACAAATAATAGTGATTATATTGTTACAGAATTTGTAACCTCCCTCAGTTCATCAGTTTTGGAATATAAGAACGACACGAGATATTTTTGGGGTATTCAGGACCGGCTTAAGCTTGATGTAGCCACAATTTTTTTGTAGGCTTCAGAAAAAAATATAGGATCGTATAATTAGAATTTTTTGAATTAAAAAAAACTATTTTATGGGAATATACATAAAACAATCCATTCGAAATTTATGTCGTCCTATGTGACCGAAAGATTTCTCCGTTTTTAATGTTTTTCGCTCTCATTTACAAACCTACGTTGAAATTGGAATTTAGAAACATTGTAATTTTTGTCAAACTAAAATTTTGAATATATGTGATTTCTTTATTTTTAGTACTAAAATAAACTTTCAAAAAAATGTTGTTAGGAGGCCCTGTCGTAGGCCATCCATGTTCTAAGGCCCTAGGGATTGTGCTTATCGTGCCTATTGGTCTATTGGTTAATTTTGCTTGTTGTATTCCACTTGTTGTATTTGCGGGATACTGATGAACTGTAATTGACGTAATTCGTGAACTGAACTCATCTTCGTTAATGTGGTAGATTTATTCAGTGATCTAGTAAGTTGACGAAGATGACTTCGGTTACTTCACCACTTGTATGTCAAGAGTTCCGAGAAGCTCCTGCTTGAACGTTTATAAAGGAGCTGTTACATTTGGAATGACAATATTTGATTTCTGGGGAAACAGCAAGATCCCTCGTAAGTTGATATACAATCTAACTAGATATGACCGAGAGGTCTCCAAAACGATGTTAATTTAAAATGACCGTGAATGGACATAAAATATTTGAACAATAAGCCATCGATATGTAGTTCTTTTTGTTTGTGTGGTTTCTACAGTTCTTCCTTTACTCCTAAAATTTTGATTTTAAATCCAATTTGAAAAAAAATAATTGTAAATTTACGGTTATATTAAACCACGAAACATCGTGAGGTGCTGCTTTCCATTATGGAAAAAATCTCATTTCCTATTTGTTATTGGTTGTTTGTAATTGCTCTGGAAACTTCTCTTTGAATCGTATCTTCTTCAGACAATCGCAGTGGTATCTTTATTTGATCAATTTTAGTATATATTTTCTCACAATTATAAGAAATTAGTGCATTGTTTGCATTAATTTACGCTAAAGTAAAACAATAAATCACAAGTTAATATCGTTTATAATTAATGTGAAGAAAATATTAATAATTGTGTTTGCTCTGCATTGGAAAGCATTAGTCAATTGCTTCATATATTATTAATTCATTTTAAAAAAATATTAAATTCATGTTGATTAGACAATACACTCCAGAGCATTCGGTTTTGGAGCTCACAAGCATTTATTCAATTATTATTTCTTTTTCTTAAAACGTAAAACTCATCTAAATTTCGACTTCAAGGAATATATGCCATATTTCGCATTGTTTGTGGACACTAACAGCGTTTTGTGATTTTTCGATGTAGTTTTTTCGATTCATCGATGAAAACGTACATCGATTTTCTGATCCAAATTTTTTGATTCATGATACAAATTTTACTTCTGTAATTCCTATTCTTAAAAACAATTTTTAATATTTTGAATTTTACTATGCTTTCTTTATTGTTCGAACATATGTAACTGATTATTGATTGTGTATAAGAAAATTGATAAAGAAAAATTTTATGTTCTTAAACATTTTGCCCTGTTGCTAGAAACTACTTTGAAAACCGCATAAAATGGGTCACGAAATGTAAATAAATCACTATCCTGTTGAAACCAGAAACTGCCAAGTTTTCTCCCGTTCTTGCGTTAAGTTTTTTTCTTCTTTGGTCAAATTCCTGCAACCGAATCTCCCACAGGGTCGCGACTTTCCGTGAAAAAGTGTGGATACTAGTGTCTGCATCACCTTATTAGAGGGAGACTTTGTGAAATGACACACCGCAAAAGTACGTTTGACTGCACCTAACGCGCTGCAACGGTCATTTCTGCATCGTTATTAATTTTTTGCCTCGACCGACCAAGCGCGTTTAGCAGCGGCTGACAGACGCGCAGTGGGCCGCCTGCGGCGAGAACGGGGCAAAAATGCGAAGCAAGTTTGTTAAGTGTTTTCCGTGTTAAAATGTTACAGACCATAAGCATATGCAAGGAACCCGTGTATGTTGCTTGGAATGATATACTCAGATTTAAGCAGAGTGTTTTCCGTGTTAAAATGTTACAGACCATAAGCATATGCAAGGAACCCGTGTATGTTGCTTGGAATGATATACTCAGATTTAAGCAGAGTGTTTTCCGTGTTAAAATGTTACAGACCATAAGCATATGCAAGGAACCCGTGTATGTTGTTTGGAATGATATACCCAGATTTAAGCAGAGTGGCGTTTCAAGGTCACGTCAAGGAAGCTGCTGGGTCACTATCGTATAATCTGGAGCTTCGTTACAACTTAAATTTTCAGTATTAGTGCTCCAGATTGGATGACAATGTCCCCCTCTCCTCTTGCTTGTGACCTTGAAGTGCCCCGAAAGTTGTCGTGAAGCGGGCAAACATTGGAAAAAAGTGAATATGATCACTACAGAAAAAGAAATCTCACATTACAAAAGTAATATATACTCGTCGCATCGCTCAAGGCACGTTTGCGTTGTATACTATACTGCTTCCGATGCTCCGTATGTTTTTAGCAGATCTTTTTACTAATGTAAAGATCACAATATTTAATTGAATAAACAGTTTCACCACAGCAAAAGTATTTTTTTGGTTCCTATTAACTTAAAATGTGAGTTTAATTGAATGTGAATTAAACTAACATACCTCTTATGGATGAATGGTTGTCAAGAATTATTTAAAGACAATTAGAACATACAAATAAGAATTATTAAGTTATTCAAAATTATTTTTTATAAATTTGTAAAGCTGAAGATGTGGCCACTTCAGGCCTTGAAACGTCTTTAATTTTGTATTTCGTCAATTGTATATGTATAATTAAAGAAGCTCACATGTATAGGTTTTGTTTATCTTTAAATTATTCTTGGGAACCACCCATTAACAACATTCCAATACTGAGAATCCGTAGGCTACCTTCAATCATTAATAATAGTTTTACATTATCATTAGTAATCATAAGTAATAATAACCATCACATAATCATTAGTAATAATAAGAATATACGTTTTATGAAATATAATGAAATGTTACACTACCGTGAAATGAGCCGTTCGCCGCTAGCCACTACCAGAGTTTCTTACCCGTGAACCGAACTTTTCCCAACAACACACAAGATTGCTTCAGCTCTACTCCTGATAAGACGAGAGGGCTCTTTGAGATAACTGATCGATTTTGTGGAGTCATCTGCATCCAATGATTCGAAAGAAAGATTCACGCATCGGGATAGTCTCTTGTTTGGGAATTGCTCGCGCATCCGTGATATTTTGAAATAAATATTGAAGCAACCAATGCAACAAAGGTCAGAAGTCCTGTCCCCCATTGATTCACCGAACGTTAAGCACTCGTAGAAAATGTATATTATTTCTTGGATTGACCTGTCGTATAGGTGTTTTAGAGAAGAAATTAAGGAGGGTCGGAGGGAGGGAGGGAAGGAAGGAAAAATAAGAAGACGAAGAAGATAGAAAAGCATACAGAAATCTTAATGTGCAATTCCCAGCTAGGCAAAATTCTCCAGACCGATGTTCGGAATGGCCGCGTCTTCTTCTCGTCAATTTCGTCTCCCCGTCCCACTGTGCACAGGGGTCCAAATGGACCCGCGCCCCAATCCGCCGCCGGGGGCAAATGAAGGCAATGAACGCCGAGGGTCCCTTACTTGTCTAAAAGAGTGAAAGTGCCCTCGAGATGCGCCGCTGTATTACACGTCCTAGTTTGCACCTCTTGTGTTTAATCGTACCTTTGATGCAGTCCATAGGCCCCCTGCTTTACTATTCCTGGGTTGCACATCTCTCTCTCTCTCTCTCTCTCTCTCTCTTTCTTTCTTTCTTTCTTTCTCCAACACACACCAGAACTAGCTCATTCTTTTTTCTTTCGCTCCACTGAGTTTTAGACTAACGTAATTTACGAGTAAATCTTCTACCATCGGGAGATCGAGAACAAAAAGTGAGGAGAGGTGTTAAGCTACTCTCCCCTTGGATTCATATATGCGACATCATCTGTGCGTGCTTCCACTATGAAGTCCAGTGTAGCTCCACATGGCGTGTTTGGAGTATTTCATGCTCTTGAGTGGAGACATCCACATCAATTCTCTCCCTCTTTCTCCTTTTCCCCACCTCATTCTCCTGCTCCTCCTCATTCCCTTTCCCCTCCACGTCCTCCTTTTGCTTCTCCACTTCCTCGTTCCCTCCTCCTTCCGCTCTCCTTCTTCCTGTCGTGCAACACAACCCCCTGTCGTTCAACCTGATTTCCTTCCCCCAAGCTCATCTTATTCTCCTCTCCCTCTCATTCCCCATGCATTCCTTTCTTCCACGCTTCCTCTTCTCACCCTTTCTGTCGGTTGTTGCCTCTCATTCCTGACCCCCCGTTCACTTCTTTTCTTTATTCACTCCCCTTTCTCACCCTCTTTTCCCATCCTCTCCCCCTGCCGCTGCTCCTTCTCAGACCCATCTTCTCTTTTTATTCCCACTCTTTTCTTCATTTTATTCCCCGCTTCTTCCTCCTCTCTCGTACTGGAAGAGGTGGCTCAGGACATCAACTGATGTCACTGCAGAGCCTCTGACCGGGAGGTTCTAGGGTTCCACTCCCGACGGCGGTAGGATTTACGACACTGCCTTCAGAGTTTCGTGAAAATCAGCCGCGTCACCTCCCGAGCAATATAACATGCACTACACTTACGGTACCATTGACCCAATCCGTTGACGCACCCGGAATTACTAGTAGTAAATCAATCAATCATCCCTTCTTCCCCTCCCTACCTCTCCTCGTCACTCCTTCACCCTCATCCCCCACGCACCCTCCCAGAGGCGGACGCGAGTGGGCTGCCGGCGGTGTTCGAGAAGAGGCCGAGTGAGCGGCGAGCGTTTAGGCGCGCGGTGGGAGCGGCGGGACGCCTGCACCGGCAATCACTTAGCCAAACAAAACGAGCTCCACACTCCGCACTCCGCTCGCCGCAACCGCAATGGGCTGCGCGCCCGGGGCCTTCCGCACTCCACACTCCGCACCTGTGCCTCCTCACGCGGTCGGGGGCGAGGACGACGACCTTGGGCAATTGCGCGATGAATACCAACGTGACGGGAATGCGATGACGATGAAAATGAAGATGTTGGTTGATGACAATGGTAAATTGTGACGATGAAACTAAACTCAGAAATTCAGGTAAAATAATGGCGATGAATACGTACTTGAAGGGAAAATGGTGACGATGAAAGGGTAAACGTCGTTTATTTGACGATGAAAGGGGGAGCGATGGTGTATTGTGATGATTAAACGAAGATCCAGGAAAAAATTAGCCAATGAACAGACGTAAATTATGACTATGAGACGGAAGATCATAGTAAATTATGGGGATAAGGACGACGTCAGTGGAAAATTATGGTGATGAACGCAACGATGTTGGCTAATTATGGCGATGCAATTGAAGACAATAGTAAATTATGACGATGAATACGAAGTTTCAGAAAAAAAGTTTGGCTCTGAAAAGAGCAAAGAGACAATCGTTAATTATGGCAATGTGAACGAAGATGACGGTAAATTACAACAATTAGAACGATGTAATGCAATAATTAATTAATAAACGAAGGCAAATGAAAAAAATATTACTACTTTTAATAGGACAACATTTGAAAATGATGACGATGCAGTGAAGGAACAGGTGGTGACAGAAAAGTATTTCTAACGACGACGATAAAATCTATCGCGAAATAATGGCGATGCAGAGGGCGGCCAAAGTGGTTGGGGCGGTAGGTTGGGCGCGGCGCCGCGTGCGTTCCGAACATATTCCTCGTGTGCGCGCCCCATCCGCGCAGCGCACCCGTCGGGCGACTCCCGCCCCGCCCCGCCCCGCCCCGCGCCGCCCCTCCCGGGGGCTAACGGTCGGGCGCTCTTCCGCCTGCGGCCCGTGGGCGACCGCTCGGACCGGTTGCCGCCCGCCCTCGCCCTCTCCGCCGACACCTTCTTCTTGCCTCCCCTTGCTGATGTCTTCCCTTCCCCGCTCCCTCTGCCTCTCCTTCCCTCTCTCCCTTCCTCCCTTTCACTCTTCAACTCATTCCTCATTCCCTCTTCTTCCCTCCTCCCTCCCCCCTCCCACCTTCCCTTCTCTCGCTTTCCTCCAACGCCTTGTTATTCCATCCCCCCTCACTGCTTTCCTCCTTCCTTTCATATCTCACTCCTTCCCTCTCCATCTCATCCCCCATTCCCTCTTCCTCCCTTCATTTTTCTCTTCTCACTCCAATTCCTTCCCTCTTTCACCCTCGTATTCTTCCTTCCTCTAACACTTCGACCCTCTTTCTCTCTTTCCACCTACACAGTCTCCCTCCCTCCCCTCACTTTTATCCTCCCTCCCTTCATCACTCACCCTTTCTCTCCTTTGCTCTGCCCCCTCTCTCTCTCTTTCCCTTTTCTCCTCTCCATCTCACTCCTCATTCCACACTTTTCCCTCGCTTTAGCTCTTTCCTTCACTCCCCAGTCCCTCCTTCCTATTCTCTTCTCTCCTCTCTTCTCTTCCCCCCTCCCACACTTCCTTTCTCTCTCCCGTCTTTATCGCTCCTCTCCAAAACAGACTTTTTCCCTCTTTCTCAAAACAACGTGCAACATGTTTCTTAAAAGTACTCACATGCGAATTTAAAAAAATCGCTGGATCAAAAACGTTTTGATTTCCGTCACAAATACGAGCACGTCCGTGCCGTGAAGCACAACTAGTGTTATGCCATTCAAACCGAATGTGTACAATGCATTTTTGGTATTAATTTTCCTTAAAAAACGGAAGATAAATCTATATATTGATCATGTAAAATATATTGATTAATTTTTAAAAGACAAAAGATTCAACTTGTAAGGTTGACAACTTGTAAGTTTCAAACAATATGTCATTAAGACTGTCAAAACTTCTGTACAACTTCGTCGTTAATGTCGTACTTTTTCATTTCTATACTAGATAATAAGTGTATAATAAATAGATATAGATAATATAATTAGTAGATAATAAATCTTCCCCAAAATGTCTAAATGCTGATCAAAAACGTGTCTGAAAGATAGCTTTTAGAGATATTTGTTGCTGATTTGAAGATGATTCTTTCATTTGTTTACACAGTTTCTGAAGGGCGTTTACAATTTACAACTTTTACCCTTCTTACCCCACATTCCCTTCTCTTGCTTCAATAGAGCTACAAAGTAATTTCATATTTGTATACCCCAATAAGGTATTCTTAACACTGAAAACTTAATCAAGCGATCAATTGCATCTCGTTTAGACCGATTCTTTGACTACCTTCCGAATGTACCACTACTTCTGTGTAATGAAAATTGCCTTTAATTTTAGGTTTCCCGTAGTTTATTTTATTACCTTTGGATATATGTGTTGTCTCAGTCGACATGATTTTGCATGGGAAGACATTAATCGCTTTATGAAATACAGTATTTCATATTTTAGACATTTTGAATCAACGTGTAAGAACGTTCAAACATATGGATATACTTGTGTAATCTACAGTACTAATTACTATTCGTATTTATGGCGTGGTTGTAAGCAAACTGACATCAAAGAACCGCTATCTCAGACTTTCGCTCTCGTAAAATAATAATTGTTTACAAGTCACTGCTGTAAAGCGTTAAGTCTAAATAGATATCATGTTTTACAGCATGTCGGCTCTTGAAGTTTTCTTACAGTTCGCTAACATTTCTTTCGCTTTCGTTTTTCGGCTTCACAGCTTGAACTTGTTACATTATTAAAGCGTGGGAATAGAGCCCATCCAAAGTTAATTAAAAAGTAGTTCGCGGCATTTACAATAAATTGTTGTTCCGGAAGTTTATTCTCGGAAGAAATTGCGCTAAAATAATCATGTAACCAGTTTGAATGACATCACCCTTTTCTACATGACAATTTTGTTAGATTGTACCATATCAATACGTTGTTCGAAAACGCAATATCAGTTTAAAAATTTCTGACTTTGGAAGATTATTAAACTGTATTAACCTATTTTATGCTTAATGTTTCTGACTCAGTAAAATTCCTTTCGCACTCCCTTAACTATTCACCTGAATCTTACATAATTGTGATTATTCTATATATTATATATAATACGACATTCGTTGGAAAATTATCACAAGCTTATAACGAAAAATCTTTATCGACTAAATTACTGTTTGTAGTAATACTTTAGTAGACTAGCTAAAGAATTTGGTAACTCATCATTTGTGTTGTCTTTACTGAATCGTTTAAAATTTGCTTAAAAAGAATGAACATACGATCTTATTTGAACAATATGTTGAATGACGCTTCGGTGGAAATCACATTTTCCCTCTCTGATTTCTAGTTATTGATATTCTGATGTGTAGTAATTTTAACGTAACGTAGGAAATCTAAACGTATAACATGCGTGGAGCAACAGTGCATGGTTACAACGGAATCTACACTTAATTGCATTATTATATTTAACGTGGGCGCCACGTGCAAAGGAATCTCTCTCGCACCCGTGCTCTTACCTTGCACGATCACTCTTATTGCAAAGTAGAACTACCATTTCTCTAGCTGCAATTACAAGAATATTGAGATTTTTCAATTTTTTTCTCGTTCATTTTTTATACCGTTCTTTACTGTATGTATGTCCTGTATGCATATGGAAATCACCAACCTGAAAACCTCATTTACTTGAATAATGCCACTCGAAATTTTTGTTCGTTTTCTGTCCAGATTCAAGTTATTACGACTGTACAGCGTCAGTAATGTTGAGAGGATATACATCCACGCGTGTATCTTCTCGTATATTCTGTTGCGTAATTTTATTAACGCGCGAGCGGCGACTCAAAGGCGTCCCTTTTGCAGCCACATGTGTGTGTGTGTCTTATGAAACGACTGCGGCCATAATACTTTAATTCGAAACGACTTTCTCCGTGCGTGCCTATCCACCGTGCGGTATGAGTTACTGGGGACCGGCTGGTTGAAAAGATTTGCTGCGAACAATGCGGGCGGGCGGGAGGTGAGGGGGCCAACGGCAGACAGGGGAGTGAGCGGGGCGGGGCGAGCGAGTGGGAGGTAGATGTGCGGGTGGGCGAGAGAGTCATAGGACGGTGAGCGGGTGGGTTGATTGATTGATTGATTGATTGTTAGTGATTCCTGGCGCGGCAACTACCAAGGCCATTCGTCCTGTAAGTGTAGTGTATGCTTTGCTCGAGAGGTGGCGGTGATCTTCCCCCGCTGTAAGGCGAGATACGGCGCCGACCTATAGTCGTCGGATAGCGGGGTTTCCTCTATCCAGGTATCTCCCACCAACGGGTACCGCCCCAGCCGGGATAAGCTCTAAGCTCCCGACTATTCTCCCGGCATGTGTGGTAGTGTAGTGTATGTTAGTGTGTGTGTGTGTAAGGGGGGTGAGGGTAGACCAAGGAAAGGGAAGGAAAGATTCCGTGTGTTAGGGTACTGCTTCGGCATTCGCCTGATATTGATCAGAGAAACCACACAAAATTACCGTTTAGAGCAGCTGACCCCTAGAATTATCCTCCAGACAGCGACTGAATTCGACCTAGCTGACAAGCTAGTGTCGAATATTCTGCCACCATCGGGACCTGAACCTAGGGCCACCCGATCAGAGGGACTGCAGTGCCATTAGTCGATGCCCTACGCCACCTCTCCTGGCGTGTGCGGGTGGGAGTGCGAATGAGAGGCTGGGCGAGCGGGTGAGAGAGCGGCGAGCAGGCGGGTGAGCTGATGAACGAGTGAGATAGGGAGTGAGAAGGCGAGTGGGAGGGGTGCAGTGACTGAACGGGCGGGTGAGCGAGCAGAACAGTGCAGGGTGAGTGGGAGAGTGAATGCGCGGATGGTGAGTGAGAGAGTTGGTGACGAGGTGCGGATAGGGCTACTGGGGGCATAAGAGATAGGAATGTACCTATTAACTCTACGCTAGGGCTCGTGGGCGTGGAGGATGGGCGGGAAGGGCGGCCCGAAACTGAGTGACAGGAAGGGCGCCCGGGTGAGTGCGAGGGCGGGCAGCGGTAGAACGGACGGTCACCTTAAGAAAGTGGATAAAAGAGCGAGAAGACGAGAGGGTGGATGGGTAGACGAGCGAGCGACGGAGAGGGCGGCGAGTAAGCGAATGGGCGAGGGAGTGAGCAGGCGAGTGGGCGGGCGCGCGGGCTAAGGAGGGGGGGGGCGGAAGGACGGGCGGGCGATTTCTGCCAAACCGGTTCTCAGTCGGTCAAGCGGTTCGGCGCCGCCCTCGTCCCGCCGGGGTCAGGGGCCAGACGCGCGACCTTGGGGAACGCCCCCGCGCCCGCCCTCCGCCCGCTGCCTCGCCTTCCGGTCTCGCGGGCCGTCGCCTTTGCAGCGGGAGAAATAAGTGGGCGGGTCGCTTCGACACGGCTGCGCTGCGATACATCTCCGTAACAATGGTAGTTTTGCCTCAATACGTCGTCAATAATGTGTGAAGAACTAAATATGACGAAAGACTGACTTCTGCTCTTCTGACCGTGAGCCAAAGATATGTTCTGAGGAGTATGACAATTCTATTGCTGTACTTTACATTGTATAATTCAGTTTTACATTTATATTCATTATGAATGCTATTTTACGTAATCGCTGATAGTCGTATCCTGAATGAAACGTTTTCTTCTCACTTCCAGTTTTCCTGCTTATGCAACGTGCTATAATGTATTATCGTAACACACATGCAGGACTTGGAAGATTCGACAGTTGACAAACGTTGTCGAGACACTACTAAAAGGTTGGGTTGATGGTTTTCGACGAAATCTTACCAATAGCATCAGTTTGGACCCTTCTGTTCTCCCCTTCTCTCCACTTTTACCTCTATCTCTAACTTCTCCGTTGCCTCAATCTCCAACACCATCACCACCACCTTTTCTAATGCCTCCGCCTCCCCCACTGCCACGTGCGATCCACAACGTCACCCCACAATCACTGCCTCTATCACCTCCACCTTCGGCGTCTCCTCCAACTGCAACAACACCATCACCTCATTCGTCTTCACCAATTCCATCCAAAATACCACCGTTACTGCCAACTCCAGTCTACAACCTTACCCCACAATCACCGCCTCTACCACCTCCGTCCTCACCATCATCTCCACCGCCACCACCCCTACCATCTCCAATAGCAGCGCCAGCATCAATCCACCACTTCCCAACCACAATCACCGCGTCCTCCTCGACCACCTCCACCATCACCACCCTACCATCTCCAATACCAGCGCCAGCATCAATCCACCACCTCCCACACACAATCACCGCCTCGGCGGCCCCGTCCGGCGGGGAGCCGGCGGCGCGGCGGCGGCGGCGGCAGGAGCGGCAATCCGGTTTTTATTGGCTCCTTTGATGGCGCCGCTCCCTTTGGCGGCACCGCAGCCTCTGTTGCGCCACTCCCCCTCCCCCTCCCCACCCCTCCCACACACGCGCGGCGCTTGCACTTCTTGCGCCCACCAGCGCCCCTCGCGGACGCCGCGCGCAGCGGACACGGCTCTTTTGGGGGAAGGAACGTGTTGTGATCGCTATCTATGTCACGGTCTCACGGCATTAATTGAGGTGAGTGCAGTGCCTAGCATAGGAAGGTCCTAGGGATCGAGGCCAAACGTAGGCGGATTTTTGACACTAGCTACAGAGCTAGTGCGAGTTTTGGCGTCTGGAGGAGAATTCTAGCGGCCGGCTGATATGATGGGTTGTTTCCCGTAGTTTCTCCTGTGAAAAGCACCCAGAGAGGTGGCTCAGGCATCAATTGATGTCACTGCAGTGCCTCTGACCGCGATGTCCTATGTTCAAGTTCAGATAGTGATAGGATATTTGACACCTTCTACATAGCTAGGTCGAGTTCCGTCCCTGTCTGGAGAAGAATTCTAGCGGCCGGCTGAAATGACGGGTTGTTTCCCGTAGTTTCTTCTATAAAGAGCACCAAGAGACGTGGCTGAAGGCATCTATTGATGTTGCTGCTGTGCCTCTGATCGCGATGTCCTATGTTCAAGTTCAGATAGTGATAGGATATTTGACACCTTCTACATAGCTAGGTCGAGTTCCGTCCCTGTCTGGAGAAGAATTCTAGCGGCCGGCTGAAATGACGGGTTGTTTCCCGTAGTTTCTTCTATAAAGAGCACCAAGAGACGTGGCTCAAGGCATCTATTGATGTTGCTGCTGTGCCTCTGATCGCGATGTCCTATGTTCAAGTTCAGATAGTGATAGGATATTTGACACCTTCTACATAGCTAGGTCGAGTTCCGTCCCTGTCTGGAGAAGAATTCTAGCGGCCGGCTGAAATGACGGGTTGTTTCCCGTAGTTTCTTCTATAAAGAGCACCAAGAGACGTGGCTGAAGGCATCTATTGATGTTGCTGCTGTGCCTCTGATCGCGATGTCCTATGTTCAAGTTCAGATAGTGATAGGATATTTGACACCTTCTACATAGCTAGGTCGAGTTCCGTCCCTGTCTGGAGAAGAATTCTAGCGGCCGGCTGAAATGACGGGTTGTTTCCCGTAGTTTCTTCTATAAAGAGCACCAAGAGACGTGGCTGAAGGCATCTATTGATGTTGCTGCTGTGCTTCTGATCGCGAGGTCCTAGGTTTAAGTTCAGATAGGATATTTGACACCTTCTACATAGCTAGGTCGAGTTCCGTCCCTGTCTGGAGAAGAATTCGAGCGGCCGGCTGATGACGGGTTGTTTCCCGTAGTTTCTTCTATAAAGAGCACCAAGAGACGTGGCTCAAGGCATCTACTGATGTTGCTGCTGTGCCTCTGATCGCGAGGTCCTAGGTTCAAGTTCAGATAGGATATTTGACACCTTCTACATAGCTAGGTCGAGTTCCGTCCCTGTCTGGAGGAGAATTCTAGCGGCCGGCTGATATGACGGGTTGTTTCCCGTAGTTTCTTCTATAAAGAGCACCAAGAGACGTGGCTCAAGGCATCTATTGATGTTGCTGCTGTGCCTCTGACCGCGAGGTCCTAGGTTCACGTTCAGATGGTGGTAGGATATTTGACACCTTCTACATAGCTAGGTCGAGTTCCGTCCCTGTCTGGAGAAGAATTCTAGCGGCCGGCTGAAATGACGGGTTGTTTCCCGTAGTTTCTTCTATAAAGAGCACCAAGAGACGTGGCTGAAGGCATCTATTGATGTTGCTGCTGTGCCTCTGATCGCGATGTCCTATGTTCAAGTTCAGATAGTGATAGGATATTTGACACCTTCTACATAGCTAGGTCGAGTTCCGTCCCTGTCTGGAGAAGAATTCTAGCGGCCGGCTGAAATGACGGGTTGTTTCCCGTAGTTTCTTCTATAAAGAGCACCAAGAGACGTGGCTGAAGGCATCTATTGATGTTGCTGCTGTGCTTCTGATCGCGAGGTCCTAGGTTTAAGTTCAGATAGGATATTTGACACCTTCTACATAGCTAGGTCGAGTTCCGTCCCTGTCTGGAGAAGAATTCTAGCGGCCGGCTGATGACGGGTTGTTTCCCGTAGTTTCTTCTATAAAGAGCACCAAGAGACGTGGCTCAAGGCATCTACTGATGTTGCTGCTGTGCCTCTGATCGCGAGGTCCTAGGTTCAAGTTCAGATAGGATATTTGACACCTTCTACATAGCTAGGTCGAGTTCCGTCCCTGTCTGGAGAAGAATTCTAGCGGCCGGCTGATATGACGGGTTGTTTCCCGTAGTTTCTTCTATAAAGAGCACCAAGAGACGTGGCTCAAGGCATCTATTGATGTTGCTGCTGTGCCTCTGACCGCGATGTCCTAGGTTCACGTTCAGATGGTGGTAGGATATTTGACACCTTCTACATAGCTAGGTCGAGTTCCGTCCCTGTCTGGAGAAGAATTCTAGCGGCCGGCTGAAATGACGGGTTGTTTCCCGTAGTTTCTTCTATAAAGAGCACCAAGAGACGTGGCTGAAGGCATCTATTGATGTTGCTGCTGTGCCTCTGATCGCGATGTCCTATGTTCAAGTTCAGATAGTGATAGGATATTTGACACCTTCTACATAGCTAGGTCGAGTTCCGTCCCTGTCTGGAGAAGAATTCTAGCGGCCGGCTGAAATGACGGGTTGTTTCCCGTAGTTTCTTCTATAAAGAGCACCAAGAGACGTGGCTGAAGGCATCTATTGATGTTGCTGCAGTGCTTCTGATCGCGAGGTCCTAGGTTTAAGTTCAGATAGGATATTTGACACCTTCTACATAGCTAGGTCGAGTTCCGTCCCTGTCTGGAGGAGAATTCTAGCGGCCGGCTGAAATGACGGGTTGTTTCCCGTAGTTTCTTCTATAAAGAGCACCAAGAGACGTGGCTCAAGGCATCTACTGATGTTGCTGCTGTGCCTCTGATCGCGAGGTCCTAGGTTCAAGTTCAGATAGGATATTTGACACCTTCTACATAGCTAGGTCGAGTTCCGTCCCTGTCTGGAGGAGAATTCTAGCGGCCGGCTGATATGACGGGTTGTTTCCCGTAGTTTCTTCTATAAAGAGCACCAAGAGACGTGGCTCAAGGCATCTATTGATGTTGCTGCTGTGCCTCTGACCGCGATGTCCTAGGTTCACGTTCAGATGGTGGTAGGATATTTGACACCTTCTACATAGCTAGGTCGAGTTCCGTCCCTGTCTGGAGAAGAATTCTAGCGGCAGGCTGAAATGACGGGTTGTTTCCCGTAGTTTCTTCTATAAAGAGCACCAAGAGACGTGGCTGAAGGCATCTATTGATGTTGCTGCTGTGCCTCTGATCGCGATGTCCTATGTTCAAGTTCAGATAGTGATAGGATATTTGACACCTTCTACATAGCTAGGTCGAGTTCCGTCCCTGTCTGGAGAAGAATTCTAGCGGCCGGCTGAAATGACGGGTTGTTTCCCGTAGTTTCTTCTATAAAGAGCACCAAGAGACGTGGCTGAAGGCATCTATTGATGTTGCTGCAGTGCTTCTGATCGCGAGGTCCTAGGTTTAAGTTCAGATAGGATATTTGACACCTTCTACATAGCTAGGTCGAGTTCCGTCCCTGTCTGGAGAAGAATTCTAGCGGCCGGCTGAAATGACGGGTTGTTTCCCGTAGTTTCTTCTATAAAGAGCACCAAGAGACGTGGCTGAAGGCATCTATTGATGTTGCTGCTGTGCTTCTGATCGCGAGGTCCTAGGTTCACGTTCAGATGGTGGTAGGATATTTGACACCTTCTACATAGCTAGGTCGAGTTCCGTCCCTGACTGGAGGAGAATTCTAGCGGCCGGCTGAAATGACGGGTTGTTTCCCGTAGTTTCTTCCATAAAGAGCACCAAGAGATGTGGCTCAAGGCATCTATTGATGTTGCTGCTGTGCCTCTGACCGCGATGTCCTAGGTTCACGTTCAGATGGTGGTAGGATATTTGACACCTTCTACATAGCTAGGTCGAGTTCCGTCCCTGACTGGAGGAGAATTCTAGCGGCCGGCTGGTATGACGGGTTGTTTCCCGTAGTTTCTTCTATAAAGAGCACCAAGAGACGTGGCTCAAGGCATCTATTGATGTTGCTGCTGTGCCTCTGATCGCGAGGTCCTAGGTTCCAGTTCAGATAGGATATTTGACACCTTCTACATAGCTAGGTCGAGTTCCGTCCCTGTCTGGAGGAGAATTCTAGCGGCCGGCTGATATGACGGGTTGTTTCCCGTAGTTTCTTCTATAAAGAGCACCAAGAGACGTGGCTCAAGGCATCTATTGATGTTGCTGCTGTGCTTCTGATCGCGAGGTCCTAGGTTTAAGTTCAGATAGGATATTTGACACCTTCTACATAGCTAGGTCGAGTTCCGTCCCTGACTGGAGGAGAATTCTAGCGGCCGGCTGATATGACGGGTTGTTTCCCGTAGTTTCTTCTATAAAGAGCACCAAGAGACGTGGCTCAAGGCATCTATTGATGTTGCTGCTGTGCCTCTGATCGCGAGCTCCTAGGATCAAGTTCAGATAGGATATTTGACACCTTCTACATAGCTAGGTCGAGTTCCGTCCCTGACTGGAGGAGAATTCTAGCGGCCGGCTGATATGACGGGTTGTTTCCCGTAGTTTCTTCTATAAAGAGCACCAAGAGACGTGGCTCAAGGCATCTATTGATGTTGCTGCTGTGCCTCTGATCGCGAGGTCCTAGGTTCAAGTTCAGATAGGATATTTGACACCTTCTACATAGCTAGGTCGAGTTCCGTCCCTGTCTGGAGGAGAATTCTAGCGGCCGGCTGATATGACGGCTTGTTTCCCGTAGTTTCTTCTATAAAGAGCACCAAGAGACGTGGCTCAAGGCATCAATTGATGTCATTGCAGTGCCTCTGATTGCGAGGTCCAAGGTTCAAGTTCAGATAGGATATTTGACACCTTCTACATAGCTAGGTCGAGTTCCGTCCCTGTCTGGAGAAGAATTCTAGCGGCCGGCTGATATGACGGGTTGTTTCCCGTAATTTCTTCTATAAAGAGCACCAAGAGACGTGGCTCAAGGCATCTATTGATGTTGCTGCTGTGCCTCTGATCGCGAGCTCCTAGGTTCAAGTTCAGATAGGATATTTGACACCTTCTACATAGCTAGGTCGAGTTCCGTCCCTGTCTGGAGGAGAATTCTAGCGGCCGGCTGATATGACGGCTTGTTTCCCGTAGTTTCTTCTATAAAGAGCACCAAGAGACGTGGCTCAAGGCATCTATTGATGTTGCTGCTGTGCCTCTGACCGCGAGGTCCTAGGTTCAAGTTCAGATAGGATATTTGACACCTTCTACATAGCTAGGTCGAGTTCCGTCCCTGTCTGGAGGAGAATTCTAGCGGCCGGCTGATATGACGGCTTGTTTCCCGTAGTTTCTTCTATAAAGAGCACCAAGAGACGTGGCTCAAGGCATCAATTGATGTCATTGCAGTGCCTCTGATTGCGAGGTCCAAGGTTCAAGTTCAGATAGGATATTTGACACCTTCTACATAGCTAGGTCGAGTTCCGTCCCTGTCTGGAGAAGAATTCTAGCGGCCGGCTGAAATGACGGGTTGTTTCCCGTAGTTTTCTTCTATAAAGAGCACCAAGAGACGTGGCTGAAGGCATCTATTGATGTTGCTGCTGTGCCTCTGATCGCGATGTCCTATGTTCAAGTTCAGATAGTGATAGGATATTTGACACCTTCTACATAGCTAGGTCGAGTTCCGTCCCTGTCTGGAGAAGAATTCTAGCGGCCGGCTGAAATGACGGGTTGTTTCCCGTAGTTTCTTCTATAAAGAGCACCAAGAGACGTGGCTGAAGGCATCTATTGATGTTGCTGCAGTGCTTCTGATCGCGAGGTCCTAGGTTTAAGTTCAGATAGGATATTTGACACCTTCTACATAGCTAGGTCGAGTTCCGTCCTGTCTGGAGGAGAATTCTAGCGGCCGGCTGAAATGACGGGTTGTTTCCCGTAGTTTCTTCTATAAAGAGCACCAAGAGACGTGGCTCAAGGCATCTACTGATGTTGCTGCTGTGCCTCTGATCGCGAGGTCCTAGGTTCAAGTTCAGATAGGATATTTGACACCTTCTACATAGCTAGTCGAGTTCCGTCCCTGTCTGGAGGAGAATTCTAGCGGCCGGCTGATATGACGGGTTGTTTCCCGTAGTTTCTTCTATAAAGAGCACCAAGAGACGTGGCTCAAGGCATCTATTGATGTTGCTGCTGTGCCTCTGACCGCGATGTCCTAGGTTCACGTTCAGATGGTGGTAGGATATTTGACACCTTCTACATAGCTAGGTCGAGTTCCGTCCCTGTCTGGAGAAGAATTCTAGCGGCCGGCTGAAATGACGGGTTGTTTCCCGTAGTTTCTTCTATAAAGAGCACCAAGAGACGTGGCTGAAGGCATCTATTGATGTTGCTGCTGTGCCTCTGATCGCGATGTCCTATGTTCAAGTTCAGATAGTGATAGGATATTTGACACCTTTCTACATAGCTAGGTCGAGTTCCGTCCCTGTCTGGAGAAGAATTCTAGCGGCCGGCTGAAATGACGGTTGTTTCCCGTAGTTTCTTCTATAAAGAGCACCAAGAGACGTGGCTGAAGGCATCTATTGATGTTGCTGCAGTGCTTCTGATCGCGAGGTCCTAGGTTTAAGTTCAGATAGGGATATTTGACACCTTCTACATAGCTAGGTCGAGATCCGTCCCTGTCTGGAGGAGAATTCTAGCGGCCGGCTGAAATGACGGGTTGTTTCCCGTAGTTTCTTCTATAAAGAGCAGCCAAGAGACGTGGCTCAAGGCATCTACTGATGTTGCTGCTGTGCCTCTGATCGCGAGGTCCTAGGTTCAAGTTCAGATAGGATATTTGACACCTTCTACATAGCTAGGTCGAGTTCCGTCCCTGTCTGGAGGAGAATTTCTAGCGGCCGGCTGATATGACGGGTTGTTTCCCGTAGTTTCTTCTATAAAGAGCACCAAGAGACGTGGCTCAAGGCATCTATTGATGTTGCTGCTGTGCCTCTGACCGCGATGTCCTAGGTTCACGTTCAGATGGTGGTAGGATATTTGACACCTTCTACATAGCTAGTCGAGTTCCGTCCCTGTCGGAGAAGAATTCTAGCGGCAGGCTGAAATGACGGGTTGTTTCCCGTAGTTTCTTCTATAAAGAGCACCAAGAGACGTGGCTGAAGGCATCTATTGATGTTGCTGCTGTGCCTCTGATCGCGATGTCCTATGTTCAAGTTCAGATAGTGATAGGATATTTGACACCTTCTACATAGCTAGGTCGAGTTCCGTCCCTGTCTGGAGAAGAATTCTAGCGGCCGGCTGAAATGACGGGTTGTTTCCCGTAGTTTCTTCTATAAAGAGCACCAAGAGACGTGGCTGAAGGCATCTATTGATGTTGCTGCAGTGCTTCTGATCGCGAGGTCCTAGGTTTAAGTTCAGATAGGAATATTTGACACCTTCTACATAGCTAGGTCGAGTTCCGTCCCTGTCTGGAGAAGAATTCTAGCGGCCGGCTGAAATGACGGGTTGTTTCCCGTAGTTCTCTTCTATAAAGAGCACCAAGAGACGTGCTGAAGGCATCTATGATGTTGCTGCTGTGCTTCTGATCGCGAGGCTCCTAGGTTCACGTTCAGATGGTGGTAGGATATTTGACACCTTCTACATAGCTAGGTCGAGTTCCGTCCCTGACTGGAGGAGAATTCTAGCGGCCGGCTGAAATGACGGGTTGTTTCCCGTAGTTTCTTCCATAAAGAGCACAAGAGATGTGGCTCAAGGCATCTATTGATGTTGCTGCTGTGCCTCTGACCGCCGATGTCCTAGGTTCACGTTCAGATGGTGGTAGGATATTTTGACACCTTCTACATAGCTAGGTCGAGTTCCGTCCCTGACTGGAGGAGAATTCTAGCGGCCGGCTGGTATGACGGGTTGTTTCCCGTAGTTTCTTCTATAAAGAGCACCAAGAGACGTGGCTCAAGGCATCTATTGATGTTGCTGCTGTGCCTCTGATCGCGAGGTCCTAGGTTCCAGTTCAGATAGGATATTTGACACCTTCTACATAGCTAGGTCGAGTTCCGTCCCTGTCTGGAGGAGAATTCTAGCGGCCGGCTGATATGACGGGTTGTTTCCCCGTAATTTCTTCTATAAAGAGCACCAAGAGACGTGGCTCAAGGGCATCTATTGATGTTGCTGCTGTGCTTCTGATCGCGAGGTCCTAGGTTTAAGTTCAGATAGGATATTTGACACCTTCTACATAGCTAGGTCGAGTTCCGTCCCTGACCTGGAGGAGAATTCTAGCGGCCGGCTGATATGACGGGTTGTTTCCCGTAGTTTCTTCTATAAAGAGCACCAAGAGACGTGGCTCAAGGCATCTATTGATGTTGGCTGCTGTGCCTCTGATCGCGAGCTCCTAGGATCAAGTTCAGATAGGATATTTGACACCTTCTACATAGCTAGGTCGAGTTCCGTCCCTGACTGGAGGAGAATTCTAGCGGCCGGCTGATATGACGGGTTGTTTCCCGTAGTTTCTTCTATAAAGAGCACCAAGAGACGTGGCTCAAGGCATCTATTGATGTTGCTGCTGTGCCTCTGATCGCGAGGTCCTAGGTTCAAGTTCAGATAGGATATTTGACACCTTCTACATAGCTAGGTCGAGTTCCGTCCCTGTCTGGAGGAGAATTCTAGCGGCCGCTGATATGACGGCTTGTTTCCCGTAGTTTCTTCTATAAAGAGCACCAAGAGACGTGGCTCAAGGCATCAATTGATGTCATTGCAGTGCCTCTGATTGCGCGAGGTCCAAGGTTCAAGTTCAGATAGGATATTTGACACCTTCTACATAGCTAGGTCGAGTTCCGTCCCTGTCTGGAGAAGAATTCTAGCGGCCGGCTGATATGACGGGTTGTTTCCCGTAATTTCTTCTATAAAAAAGCACCAAGAGACGTGGCTCAGGCATCTATTGATGTTGCTGCTGTGCCTCTGATCGCGAGCTCCTAGGTTCAAGTTCAGAATAGGATATTTGACACCTTCTACATAGCTAGGTCGAGTTCCGTCCCGTCTGGAGGAGAATTCTAGCGGCCGGCTGATATGACGGCTTGTTTCCCGTAGTTTCTTCTATAAAGAGCACCAAGAGACGTGGCTCAAGGCATCTATTGATGTTGCTGCTGTGCCTCTGACCGCGAGGTCCTAGGTTCAAGTTCAGATAGGATATTTGACACCTTCTACATAGCTAGGTCGAGTTCCGTCCCTGTCTGGACGGAGAATTCTAGCGGCCGGCTGATATGACGGCTTGTTTCCCGTAGTTCTTCTATAAAGAGCACCAAGAGACGTGGCTCAAGGCATCAATTGATGTCATTGCAGTGCCTCTGATTGCGAGGTCCAAGGTTCAAGTTCAGATAGGATATTTGACACCTTCTACATAGCTAGGTCGAGTTCCGTCCCTGTCTGGAGAAGAATTCTAGCGGCCGGCTGATATGACGGGTTGTTTCCCGTAATTTCTTCTATAAAGAGCACCAAGAGACGTGGCTCAAGGCATCTATTGATGTTGCTGCTGTGCCTCTGATCGCGAGCTCCTAGGTTCAAGTTCAGATAGGATATTTGACACCTTCTACATAGCTAGTCGAGTTCCGTCCCTGTCTTGGAGAAGATTTCTAGCGGCCGGCTGATATGACGGGCTTGTTTCTCGTAGTTTCTTCTATAAAGAGCACCAAGAGACGTGGCTCAAGGCATCTATTGATGTTGCTCGCAGTGCCTCTGACCGCGAGGTCCTAGGTTCAAGTTCAGATAGGATATTTGACACCTTCTACATAGCTAGGTCGAGTTCCGTCCCTGTCTGGAGGAGAATTCTAGCGGCCGGCTGAAATGACGGGTTGTTTCCCGTAGATTCTTCTATAATGAGCTCCAAGAGACGTGGCTCAAGCCATCTATTGATGTTGCTGCTGTGCCTCTGATCGCGAGCTCCTAGGTTCAAGTTCAGATAGGATATTGACACCTTCTACATAGCTAGGTCGAGTTCCGTCCCTGTCTGGAGAAGATTTCTAGCGGCCGGCTGATATGACGGCTTGTTTCTCGTAGTTTCTTCTATAAAGAGCACCAAGAGACGTGGCTCAAGGCATCTATTGATGTTGCTGCAGTGCCTCTGACCGCGAGGTCCTAGGTTCAAGTTCAGATAGGATATTTGACACCTTCTACATAGCTAGGTCGAGTTCCGTCCCTGTCTGGAGGAGAATTCTAGGCGGCCGGCTGAAATGACGGGTTGTTTCCCGTAGATTCTTTCTATAATGAGCTCCAAGAGACGTGGCTCAAGCCATCTATTGATGTAGCTGCTGCTGTGCCTCTGATCGCGAGCTCCTAGGTTCAAGTTCAGATAGGATATTTGACACCTTCTACATAGCTAGGTCGAGTTCCGTCCCGTGTCTGGAGGAGAATTCTAGCGGCCGGCTGAAATGACGGGTTGTTTCCCGTAGATTCTTCTATCAAAGAGCACCAAGAGACGTGGCTTAAGGCATCTATTGATGTTGCTGCTGTGCCTCTGATCGCGAGGTCCTAGGTTCAGTTCAGATAGGATATTTGACACCTTCTACATAGCTAGGTCGAGTTCCGTCCCTGTCTGGAGGAGAATTCTAGCGGGCCGGCTGAAATGACGGTTGTTTCCCGTAGATTCTTCTATAAAGAGCACCAAGAGACGTGGCTTAAGGCATCTATTGATGTTGCTGCTGTGCCTCTGATCGCGAGCTTCTAGTTCAAGGTCAGATAGGATATTTGACACCTTCTACATAGCTAGGTCGAGTTCCGTCCTGTCTGGAGGAGAATTCTAGCGGGCCGGCTGATATGACGGGTTGTTTCCCGTAGATTCTTCTATAAAGATGCACCAAGAGACGTGGCTTAAGGCATCTATTGATGTTGCTGCTGTGCCTCTGATCGCGAGCTTCTAGGTTCAAGGTCAGATAGGATATTGACACCTTCTTCATAGCTAGGTCGAGTTCCGTCCCTGTCTGGAGGAGAATTCTAGCGGCCGGCTGAAATGACGGGTTGTTTCCCGTAGATTCTTCTATAAAGAGCTCCAAGAGACGTGGCTCAAGGCATCTATTGATGTTGCTGCTGTGCCTCTGATCGCGAGGTCCTAGGTTCAAGTTCAGATAGGATATTTGACACCTTCTACATAGCTAGGTCGAGTTCCGTCCCTGTCTGGAGGAGAATTCTAGCGGCCGGCTGAAATGACGGGTTGTTTCCGTAGATTCTTCTATAAAGAGCTCCAAGAGACGTGGCTCAAGGCATCTATTGATGTTGCTGCTGTGCCTCTGATCGCGAGGTCCTAGGTTCCAGTTCAGATAGGATATTTGACCACCTTCTACATAGCTAGGTCGAGTTCCGTCCCTGTCTGGAGGAGAATTCTAGCGGCCGGCTGAAATGACGGGTTGTTTCCCGTAGATTCTTCTATAAAGAGCACCAAGAGACGTGGCTCAAGGCATCTATTGATGTTGCTGCTGTGCCTCTGATCGCGAGCTTCTAGGTTCAAGTTCAGATAGGATATTTGACACCTTCTACATAGCTAGGTCGAGTTCCGTCCCTGTCTGGAGAAGAATTCTAGCGGCCGGCTGATATGACGGGTTGTTTTCCGTAGTTTCTTCTATAAAGAGCACCAAGAGACGTGGCTCAAGGCATCTATTGATGTTGCTGCTGATGCCTCTGATCGCGAGGTCCTAGGTTCAAGTTCAGATAGGATATTTGACACCTTCTACATAGCTAGGTCGAGTTCCGTCCCTGTCTGAGGAGAATTCTAGCGGCCGGCTGATATAACGGGTTGTTTCCCGTAGTTTCTTCTATAAAGAGCTCCAAGAGACGTGGCTCAAGACATCTATTGATGTTGCTGCTGTGCCTCTGACCGCGAGCTCCTAGGTTCAAGTTCAGATAGGATATTTGACACCTTCTACATAGCTAGGTCGAGTTCCGTCCCTGTCTGGAGGAGAATTCTAGCGGCCGGCTGATATGACGGGTTGTTTCCCGTAGTTTCTTCTATAAAGAGCTCCAAGAGACGTGGCTCAAGGCATCTATTGATGTTGCTGCTGCTGCCTCTGATCGCGAGGTCCTAGGTTCAAGTTCAGATAGGATATTTGACACCTTCTACATAGCTAGGTCGAGTTCCGTCCCTGTCTGGAGGAGAATTCTAGCGGCCGGCTGAAATGACGGGTTGTTTCCCGTAGATTCTTCTTATAAAGAGCACCAAGAGACGTGGCTCAAGGCATCTATTGATGTTGCTGCCTGTGCCTCTGATCGCGAGCTTCTAGGTTCAAGTTCAGATAGGATATTTGACCACCTTCTACATAGCTAGGTCGAGTTCCGTCCCTGTCTGGAGGAGAATACTAACGGCCGGCTGAAATGACGGGTTGTTTCCCGTTGATTCTTCTATAAAGAGCACCAAGAGACGTGGCTCAAGGCATCTATTGATGTTGCTGCTGTGCCTCTGACCGCGAGGTCCCTAGGTACAAGTTCAGATAGTGATAGGATATTTGACACCTTCTACATAGCTAGGTCGAGTTCCGTCCCTGACTGGAGGAGAATTCTAGCGGGCCGGCTGATATGACGGGTTGTTTCCCGTAGTTTCTTCTATAAAGAGCACCAAGAGACGTGGCTCAAGGCATCTATTGATGTTGCTGCTGTGCCTCTGACCGCGAGGTCCTAGGTACAAGTTCAGATAGTGATAGGATATTTGACACCTTCTACATAGCTAGGTCGATTTCCGTCCCTGTCTGGAAAAGAATTCTAGCGGCCGGCTGATATGACGGGTTGTTTCCCGTAGTTTCTTCTATAAAGAGCACCAAGAGACGTGGCTCAAGGCATCTATTGATGTTGCTGCTGTGCCTCTGATCGCGAGGTCCTAGGTTCAAGTTCAGATAGTGATAGGATATTTGACACCTTCTACATAGCTAGGTCGAGTTCCGTCCCTGACTGGAGGAGAATTCTAGCGGCCGGCTGATATGACGGGTTGTTTCCCGTAGTTTCTTCTATAAAGAGCACCAAGAGACGTGGCTCAAGGCATCTATTGATGTTGCTGCTGTGCCTCTGATCGCGAGGTCCTAGGTTCAAGTTCAGATAGTGATAGGATATTTGACACCTTCTACATAGCTAGGTCGAGTTCCGTCCCTGTCTGGAGGAGAATTCTAGCGGCCGGCTGATATGACGGGTTGTTTCCCGTAGTTTCTTCTATAAAGAGCTCCAAGAGACGTGGCTCAAGACATCTATTGATGTTGCTGCTGTGCCTCTGACCGCGAGGTCCTAGGTTCAAGTTCAGATAGGATATTTGACACCTTCTACATAGCTAGGTCGAGTTCCGTCCCTGTCTGGAGGAGAATTCTATCGGCTGGCTGATATGACGGGTTGTTTCCCGTAGTTTCTTCTATCAAGAGCACCATGAGACGTGGCTCAAGGCATCTATTGATGTTGCTGCCGTGCCTCTGATGTCGAGGTCCTAGGATCAAGTTCAGATAGGATATTTGACACCTTCTACATAGCTAGGTCCAGTTCCGTCCCTGTCTGGAGGAGAATTCTAGCGGCCGGCTGAAATGACGGGTTGTTTCCCGTAGATTCTTCTATAAAGGCACCAAGAGACGTGGCTCAAGGCATCTATTGATGTTGCTGCTGTGCCTCTGATCGCGAGCTTCTAGGTTCAAGTTCAGATAGATACTTTGACACCTTCTACATAGCTAGGTTTCCGTCCCTGTCTGGAAAAGAATTCTAGCGGCCGGCTGATATGACGGGTTGTTTCCCGTAGTTTCTTCTATAAAGAGCACCAAGAGACGTGGCTCAAGGCATCTATTGATGTTGCTGCTGTGCCTCTGACCGCGAGGTCCTAGGTACAAGTTCAGATAGTGATAGGATATTTGACACCTTCTACATAGCTAGGTCGAGTTCCGTCCCTGACTGGAGGAGAATTCTAGCGGCCGGCTGATATGACGGGTTGTTTCCCGTAGTTTCTTCTATGAAGAGCACCAAGAGACGTGGCTCAAGGCATCTATTGATGTTGCTGCTGTGCCTCTGACCGCGAGGTCCTAGGTACAAGTTCAGATAGTGATAGGATATTTGACACCTTCTACATAGCTAGGTCGAGTTCCGTCCCTGACTGGAGGAGAATTCTAGCGGCCGGCTGATATGACGGGTTGTTTCCCGTAGTTTCTTCTATGAAGAGCACCAAGAGACGTGGCTCAAGGCATCTATTGATGTTGCTGCTGTGCCTCTGACCGCGAGGGTCCTAGGTACAAGTTCAGATAGTGATAGGATATTTGACACCTTCTACATAGCTAGGTCGAGTTCCGTCCCTGACTGGAGGAGAATTCTAGCGGCCGGCTGATATGACGGGTTGTTTCCCGTAGTTTCTTCTATAAAGAGCACCAAGAGACGTGGCTCAAGGCATCTATTGATGTTGCTGCTGTGCCTTCTGATCGCGAGGTCCTAGGTTCAAGTTCAGATAGGATATTTGACACCTTCTACATAGCTAGGTCGAGTTCCGTCCCTGTCTGGAGGAGAATTCTAGCGGCCGGCTGATATGACGGGTTGTTTCCCGTAGTTTCTTCTATAAAGAGCACCAAGAGACGTGGCTCAAGGCATCTATTGATGTTGCTTGCTGTGCCTCTGATCGCGAGGTCCTAGGTTCAAGTTCAGATAGGATATTTGACACCTTCTACATAGCTAGGTCGAGTTCCGTCCCTGTCTGGAAAAGAATTCTAGCGGCCGGCTGATATGACGGGTTGTTTCCCGTAGTTTCTTCTATAAAGAGCACCAAGAGACGTGGCTCAAGGCATCTATTGATGTTGCTGCTGTGCCTCTGATCGCGAGGTCCTAGGTTCCAGTTCAGATAGGATATTTGACACCTTCTACATAGCTAGGTCGAGTTCCGTCCCTGTCTGGAGGAGAATTCTAGCGGCCGGCTGAAATGACGGGTTGTTTCCCGTAGTTTCTTCTATAAAGAGCACCAAGAGACGTGGCTCAAGGCATCTATTGATGTTGCTGCTGTGCCTCTGATCGCGAGGTCCTAGGTTCCAGTTCAGATAGGATATTTGACACCTTCTACATAGCTAGGTCGAGTTCCGTCCTGTCTGGAGGAGAATTCTAGCGGCCGGCTGATATGACGGGTTGTTTCCCGTAGTTTCTTCTATAAAGAGCACCAAGAGACGTGGCTCAAGGCATCTATTGATGTTGCTGCTGTGCCTCTGATCGCGAGGTCCTAGGTTCCAGTTCAGATAGGATATTTGACACCTTCTACATAGCTAGGTCGAGTTCCGTCCCTGTCTGGAGGAGAATTCTAGCGGCCGGCTGATATGACGGGTTGTTTCCCGTAGTTTCTTCTATAAAGAGCACCAAGAGACGTGGCTCAAGCCATCTATTGATGTTGCTGCTGTGCCTCTGATCGCGAGGTCCTAGGTTCCAGTTCAGATAGGATATTTGACACCTTCTACATAGCTAGGTCGAGTTCCGTCCCTGTCTGGAGGAGAATTCTAGCGGCCGGCTGATATGACGGGTTGTTTCCGTAGTTTCTTCTATAAAGAGCACCAAGAGACGTGGCTCAAGGCATCTATTGATGTTGCTGCTGTGCCTCTGACCGCGAGGTCCTAGGTACAAGTTCAGATAGTGATAGGATATTTGACACCTTCTACATAGCTAGGTCGAGTTCCGTCCCTGTCTGGAAAAGAATTCTAGCGGCCGGCTGATATGACGGGTTGTTTCCCGTAGTTTCTTCTATAAAGAGCACCAAGAGACGTGGCTCAAGGCATCTATTGATGTTGCTGCTGTGCCTCTGATCGCGAGGTCCTAGGTTCCAGTTCAGATAGGATATTTGACACCTTCTACATAGCTAGGTCGAGTTCCGTCCCTGTCTGGAGGAGAATTCTAGCGGCCGGCTGATATGACGGGTTGTTTCCCGTAGTTTCTTCTATAAAGAGCACCAAGAGACGTGGCTCAAGGCATCTATTGATGTTGCTGCTGTGCCTCTGACCGCGAGGTCCTAGGTACAAGTTCAGATAGTGATAGGATATTTGACACCTTCTACATAGCTAGGTCGAGTTCCGTCCCTGTCTGGAAAAGAATTCTAGCGACCGGCTGATATGACGGGTTGTTTCCCGTAGTTTCTTCTATAAAGAGCACCAAGAGACGTGGCTCAAGGCATCTATTGATGTTGCTGCTGTGCTCTGATCGCGAGGTCCTAGGTTCCAGTTCAGATAGGATATTTGACACTTCTACATAGCTAGGTCGAGTTCCGTCCCTGTCTGGAGGAGAATTCTAGCGGCCGGCTGATATGACGGGTTGTTTCCCGTAGTTTCTTCTATAAAGAGCACCAAGAGACGTGGCTCAAGGCATCTATTGATGTTGCTGCTGTGCCTCTGACCGCGAGGTCCTAGGTACAAGTTCAGATAGTGATAGGATATTTGACACCTTCTACATAGCTAGGTCGAGTTCCGTCCCTGTCTGGAAAAGAATTCTAGCGGCCGGCTGATATGACGGGTTGTTTCCCGTAGTTTCTTCTATAAAGAGCACCAAGAGGACGTGGCTCAAGGCATCTATTGATGTTGCTGCTGTGCCTCTGATCGCGAGGTCCTAGGTTCCAGTTCAGATAAGATATTTGACACCTTCTACATAGCTAGGTCGAGTTCCGTCCCTGTCTGGAGGAGAATTCTAGCGGCCGGCTGATATGACGGGTTGTTTCCGTAGTTTCTTCTATAAAGAGCACCAAGAGACGTGGCTCAAGGCATCTATTGATGTTGCTGCTGTGCCTCTGACCGCGAGGTCCTAGGTACAAGTTCAGATAGTGATAGGATATTGACACCTTCTACATAGCTAGGTCGAGTTCCGTCCCTGTCTGGGAAAAGAATTCTAGCGGCCGGCTGATATGACGGGTTGTTTCCCGTAGTTTCTTCTATAAAGAGCACCAAGAGACGTGGCTCAAGGCATCTATTGATGTTGCTGCTGTGCCTCTGATCGCGAGGTCCTAGGTTCAAGTTCAGATAGTGATAGGATATTTGACACCTTCTACATAGCTAGGTCGAGTTCCGTCCCTGTCTGGAGGAGAATTCTAGCGGCCGGCTGATATGACGGGTTGTTTCCCGTAGTTTCTTCTATAAAGAGCACCAAGAGACGTGGCTCAAGGCATCTATTGATGTTGCTGCTGTGCCTCTGATCGCGAGGTCCTAGGTTCAAGTTCAGATAGGATATTTGACACCTTCTACATAGCTAGGTCGAGTTCCGTCCCTGTCTGGAGGAGAATTCTAGCGGCCGGCTGAAATGACGGGTTGTTTCCGTAGTTTCTTCTATAAAGAGCACCAAGAGACGTGGCTCAAGGCATCTATTGATGTTGCTGCTGTGCCTCTGATCGCGAGGTCCTAGGTTCCAGTTCAGATAGGATATTTGACACCTTCTACATAGCTAGGTCGAGTTCCGTCCCTGTCTGGAGGAGAATTCTAGCGGCCGGCTGATATGACGGGTTGTTTCCCGTAGTTTCTTCTATAAAGAGCACCAAGAGACGTGGCTCAAGGCATCTATTGATGTTGCTGCTGTGCCTCTGATCGCGAGGTCCTAGGTTCCAGTTCAGATAGGATATTTGACACCTTCTACATAGCCTAGGTCGAGTTCCGTCCCTGTCTGGAAAAGAATTCTAGCGGCCGGCTGATATGACGGGTTGTTTCCCGTAGTTTCTTCTATAAAGAGCACCAAGAGACGTGGCTCAAGGCATCTATTGATGTTGCTGCTGTGCCTCTGACCGCGAGGTCCTAGGTACAAGTTCAGATAGTGATAGGATATTTGACACCTTCTACATAGCTAGGTCGAGTTCCGTCCCTGTCTGGAAAAGAATTCTAGCGGCCGGCTGATATGACGGGTTGTTTCCGTAGTTTCTTCTATAAAGAGCACCAAGAGACGTGGCTCAAGGCATCTATTGATGTTGCTGCTGTGCCTCTGATCGCGAGGTCCTAGGTTCCAGTTCAGATAGGATATTTGACACCTTCTACATAGCTAGGTCGAGTTCCGTCCCTGTCTGGAGGAGAATTCTAGCGGCCGGCTGATATGACGGGTTGTTTCCCGTAGTTTCTTCTATAAAGAGCACCAAGAGACGTGGCTCAAGGCATCTATTGATGTTGCTGCTGTGCCTCTGATCGCGAGGTCCTAGGTTCCAGTTCAGATAGGATATTTGACACCTTTCTACATAGCTAGATCGAGTTCCGTCCCTGTCTGGAGGAGAATTCTAGCGGCCCGGCTGATATGACGGGTTGTTTCCCGTAGTTTCTTCTATAAAGAGCACCAAGAGACGTGGCTCAAGGCATCTATTGATGTTGCTGCTGTGCCTCTGATCGCGAGGTCCTAGGTTCCAGTTCAGATAGGATATTTGACACCTTCTACATAGCTAGGTCGAGTTCCGTCCCTGTCTGGAGGAGAATTCTAGCGGCCGGCTGATATGACGGGTTGTTTCCCGTAGTTTCTTCTATAAAGAGCACCAAGAGACGTGGCTCAAGGCATCTATTGATGTTGCTGCTGTGCCTCTGATCGCGAGGTCCTAGGTTCCAGTTCAGATAGGATATTTGACACTTCTACATAGCTAGGTCGAGTTCCGTCCCTGTCTGGAGGAGAATTCTAGCGGCCGGCTGATATGACGGGTTGTTTCCCGTAGTTTCTTCTATAAAGAGCACCAAGAGACGTGGCTCAAGGCATCTATTGATGTTGCTGCTGTGCCTCTGACCGCGAGGTCCTAGGTACAAGTTCAGATAGTGATAGATATTTGACACCTTCTACATAGCTAGGTCGAGTTCCGTCCCTGTCTGGAAAAGAATTCTAGCGGCCGGCTGATATGACGGGTTGTTTCCCGTAGTTTCTTCTATAAAGAGCACCAAGAGACGTGGCTCAAGGCATCTATTGATGTTGCTGCTGTGCCTCTGATCGCGAGGGTCCTAGGTTCAAGTTCAGATAGTGATAGGATATTTGACACCTTCTACATAGCTAGGTCGAGTTCCGTCCCTGTCTGGAGGAGAATTCTAGCGGCCGGCTGAAATGACGGGTTGTTTCCCGTAGTTTCTTCTATAAAGAGCACCAAGAGACGTGGCTCAAGGCATCTATTGATGTTGCTGCTGTGCCTCTGATCGCGAGGTCCTAGGTTCCAGTTCAGATAGGATATTTGACACCTTCTACATAGCTAGGTCGAGTTCCGTCCCTGTCTGGAGGAGAATTCTAGCGGCCGGCTGAAATGACGGGTTGTTTCCCGTAGTTTCTTCTATAAAGAGCACAAGAGACGTGGCTCAAGGCATCTATTGATGTTGCTGCTGTGCCTCCTGATCGCGAGGTCCTAGGTTCCAGTTCAGATAGGATATTTGACACCTTCTACATAGCTAGGTCGAGTTCCGTCCCTGTCTGGAGGAGAATTCTAGCGGCCGGCTGATATGACGGGTTGTTTCCCGTAGTTTCTTCTATAAAGAGCACCAAGAGACGTGGCTCAAGGCATCTATTGATGTTGCTGCTGTGCCTCTGATCGCGAGGTCCTAGGTTCAAGTTCAGATAGGATATTTGACACCTTCTACATAGCTTAGGTCGAGTTCCGTCCCTGTCTGGAGGAGAATTCTAGCGGCCGGCTGAAATGACGGGTTGTTTCCCGTAGTTTCTTCTATAAAGAGCACCAAGAGACGTGGCTCAAGGCATCTATTGATGTTGCTGCTGTGCCTCTGATCGCGAGGTCCTAGGTTCCAGTTCAGATAGGATATTTGACACCTTCTACATAGCTAGGTCGAGTTCCGTCCCTGTCTGGAGGAGAATTCTAGCGGCCGGCTGATATGACGGGTTGTTTCCCGTATTTCTTCTATAAAGAGCACCAAGAGACGTGGCTCAAGGCATCTATTGATGTTGCTGCTGTGCCTCTGATCGCGAGGTCCTAGGTTCCAGTTCAGATAGGATATTTGACACCTTCTACATAGCTAGGTCGAGTTCCGTCCCTGTCTGGAGGAGAATTCTAGCGGCCGGCTGATATGACGGGTTGTTTCCCGTAGTTTCTTCTATAAAGAGCACCAAGAGACGTGGCTCAAGGCATCTATTGATGTTGCTGCTGTGCCTCTGATCGCGAGGTCCTAGGTTCAAGTTCAGATAGGATATTTGACACCTTCTACATAGCTAGGTCGAGTTCCGTCCCTGTCTGGAGGAGAATTCTAGCGGCCGGCTGAAATGACGGGTTGTTTCCCGTAGTTTCTTCTATAAAGAGCACCAAGAGACGTGGCTCAAGGCATCTATTGATGTTGCTGCTGTGCCTCTGATCGCGAGGGTCCTAGGTTCCAGTTCAGATAGGATATTTGACACCTTCTACATAGCTAGGTCGAGTTCCGTCCCTGTCTGGAGGAGATTTCTAGCGGCCGGCTGATATGACGGGTTGTTTCCCGTAGTTTCTTCTATAAAGAGCACCAAGAGACGTGGCTCAAGGCATCATTGATGTTGCTGCTGTGCCTCTGACCGCGAGGTCCTAGGTACAAGTTCAGATAGTGATAGGATATTTGACACCTTCTACATAGCTAGGTCGAGTTCCGTCCCTGTCTGGAAAAGAATTCTAGCGGCCGGCTGATATGACGGGTTGTTTCCCGTAGTTTCTTCTATAAAGAGCACCAAGAGACGTGGCTCAAGGCATCTATTGATGTTGCTGCTGTGCCTCTGATCGCGAGGTCCTAGGTTCCAGTTCAGATAGGATATTTGACACCTTCTACATAGCTAGGTCGAGTTCCGTCCCTGTCTGGAGGAGAATTCTAGCGGCCGGCTGATATGACGGGTTGTTTCCCGTAGTTTCTTCTATAAAGAGCACCAAGAGACGTGGCTCAAGCCATCTATTGATGTTGCTGCTGTGCCTCTGATCGCGAGGTCCTAGGTTCAAGTTCAGATAGGATATTTTACACCTTCTACATAGCTAGGTCGAGTTCCGTCCCTGTCTGGAGGAGAATTCTAGCGGCCGGCTGATATGACGGGTTGTTTCCCGTAGTTTCTTCTATAAAGAGCACCAAGAGACGTGGCTCAAGGCATCTATTGATGTTGCTGCTGTGCCTCTGACCGCGAGGTCCTAGGTACAAGTTCAGATAGTGATAGGATATTTGACACCTTCTACATAGCTAGGTCGAGTTCCGTCCCTGTCTGGAAAAGAATTCTAGCGGCCGGCTGATATGACGGGTTGTTTCCCGTAGTTTCTTCTATAAAGAGCACCAAGAGACGTGGCTCAAGGCATCTATTGATGTTGCTGCTGTGCCTCTGATCGCGAGGTCCTAGGTTCCAGTTCAGATAGGATATTTGACACCTTCTACATAGCTAGGTCGAGTTCCGTCCCTGTCTGGAGGAGAATTCTAGCGGCCGGCTGATATGACGGGTTGTTTCCCGTAGTTTCTTCTATAAAGAGCACCAAGAGACGTGGCTCAAGGCATCTATTGATGTTGCTGCTGTGCCTCTGACCGCGAGGTCCTAGGTACAAGTTCAGATAGGATATTTGACACCTTCTACATAGCTAGGGTCGAGTTCCGTCCCTGACTGGAGGAGAATTCTAGCGGCCGGCTGATATGACGGGTTGTTTCCCGTAGTTTCTTCTATAAAGAGCTCCAAGAGACGTGGCTCAAGACATCTATTGATGTTGCTGCTGTGCCTCTGACCGCGAGGTCCTAGGTTCAAGTTCAGATAGGATATTTGACACCTTCTACATAGCTAGGTCCAGTTCCGTCCCTGTCTGGAGGAGAATTCTATCGGCTGGCTGATATGACGGGTTGTTTCCCGTAGTTTCTTCTATCAAGAGCACCAAGAGACGTGGCTCAAGGCATCTATTGATGTTGCTGCCGTGCCTCTGATGTCGAGGTCCTAGGATCAAGTTCAGATAGGATATTTGACACCTTCTACATAGCTAGGTCCAGTTCCGTCCCTGTCTGGAGGAGAATTCTATCGGCTGGCTGATATGACGGGTTGTTTCCCGTAGTTTCTTCTATCAGGAGCACCAAGAGACGTGGCTCAAGGCATCTATTGATGTTGCTGCCGTGCCTCTGATCGCGAGGTCCTAGGATCAAGTTCAGATAGGATATTTGACACCTTCTACATAGCTAGGTCCAGTTCCGTCCCTGACTGGAGGAGAATTCTAGCGGCCGGCTGCTCTGATCGGTAGTTTTCCGAAGCTTCTCCGATCAACAGCAGGCGAGTTCCAGAGCAACAAACGGACCACGGTCCGCTCGCGATCTTTCCTTCCTCATACTTGTTGCATCCTCTTCCCTTACTTACACACACTTATACTTACAACTACGATCACTACACTATCACACTTGCCGGGTAAACGACTGAGGGGAGGCACCTGCAGCGGGAAACTGATGCACAACATCCTTCAGGTCGGTGCTAGGAACATCACCACCTCTTGGGATATAACATCTTAATTCTTACGGGACGCGTGACCTCGATGTTTGACGCGTCCGAAATAAATACTCATTCGCTGATGATGCTTCATTTCTTTTAAAAAAAATTAATGTATTACTTTAACATGGAGATTTAATAACTTATTATATATTACTGTGGGATTCGAAACTTGAATCACGTAGTATCGGAGAAGTGAGCGAGTGTGGCGAGAGACAGTCAGTTAGTTGTGGGAAGTTGTTGTGTTCAAGTCGTTCATTGTATATCCATGTATTTTTCAATTTATTTAATATAGTATTGTTTGTTTCGTTTAATTCGTGTCTTATTCTGTTCGTCCTAAACCCAAGATTCTACATTACTTTAACATTCATATTTGTACATTACATAAAAGAGTTAGTTTTTCATTTGAATATCATTAAATATCTTAGGAGTCACAATGCTGACACATAGTTACTATCAGTAACTGAGATGGGTGTGATATTACATTAATGTGCGATGATTTCAATTCAATTCAAAGAAAAAATGATTCAAATAATTCAAATTCAAATAGTTCAAATTCCAATAATTCAATTAATTTTTAAATTGGAGTTAATAAATTGTATGCCTGCATTATTCACTACTACGGTCATTTACTGTTACTTACTTCTGTCAGGGGAGTTGTCGACAGCATGGTGGTCGTCTTCAGGTCTGCAAAGGAATGAAATATGTTAAAATAAAATAAAGATAGAACAAATTTTATGTGATAAAGTACGTAATATTTTAAGCGATTGTTTATAATAGCATTGTCTACGAAATACAAATATCACAGAAATAAGAAAGTTATTGTATTCTGTCCTCCTTCATGAGATGAGATGAAATAATGTTTTCTCTCTAAAATGTTTATAAAACCTTCTTTAAGAGGAGACCATCACTCTAAAATAACAGAAATTTGTACTGCGGTCAGTACTCCGCCGTTCTCATTACTGCCTTGCTCAGGCGAAAACTAAGCTTGCCGAACGCAAAGTTCGTTCTGTGCATGGCCAGCCTCCCACAGAGCCAGTCCCCGACCAAGATTGATGACCCACTCTACGCCTAAACGCAAACTTTCAACTTTAAATGATCCCCTGCTCCTGGCTCGAACTCTGGGCCACCGACGACTCGCTCCTTCGCCTGGAACCTTTTACCCGTCACTGCACTTCATAAGAATATCTTCAAAGGAGCGTTTGTGAAAAACGACTGCGATTGCGTCCGTTGCTTCTTGTTATTAATTTAACAGCACTTGTGGCTGCCAATCCTTAATCAAGCTTGCGTGCCATTTATACCCGAACGTCATGCGTTATAGTGGCATATTCAAGAGTGAATGGTTAATAGGAACCCGCCAAAAATAACTATTTTTTTTTCGGTCTAGGTTGGGACATGTGTACCTGAAACCTAAGTTGTATCCAACTTTGCATGTTCAAACCCAATCAAAGCATTTGATTTTTAAGTGCAAAAAAATCTTCGTACAACTTCCTTGAAGGGGGAAAGTAAAGGCGGCAGTCTCATGTTGTAGATTTACTGCAAGTAAATGATCAAGCCTGAAAGAAGCCTCTGAGCAAAATTTAAATCACCCATTTCGTCACCTTCTTTCATACCTTCTTTCTCCGCTAGATTTTGAAAGAATCGTAGTGAAATGTTCGTGGTCACTCGGAAGAGCAGGCCTGATGGCCTGAGTTTTGCCATGTAAAATAAGGCATCATTGAATGGAATTAAAACACTTTCGTTCAAAATGTTAACTCCAATGCGGCTAGGTACCGGGATAGCGTCATTGGATTGTAAACACCGGAAATAAACACTGTGCATATTTGAAGGGCGTGTGAACGCACGCGACGGCGCAAAAACGCGTGGTGCACGCGTGACGAATCATTAATTCCGGCGCGGGCAGGAGGGGGGTGAATGTGCACCCGGAGTTCCGTCGGAGCTTCCCCTAATGGAGCGGCCGACCGCAGCCACGTGCACGTGCGCGATTCCGCTCCCCCACCCCCACCCCCACCCCCACCCCCCACCCTCCACTCCCGCTGCACACCCTCCCTACCTGGGACGCCAAAGCTCCCGCTACACTTTCGCGCTTTTGGAACCGAAGTTGGTAAAGGGTGGGTTATAGTGGCCAAACTATACGATTGCACATTAAATTCAAATTTCAATTTTTGGGGGACCAACTTACCCCTTTTTCCTTGCATTGTAATAGCTTTTCTGCCAGGCATGCTCTAAAAACAAAGAAAAATGACGTAAAAATTGATCAAATCCACTTCAGATGAACAACTCAAGCTGTTAGATATATTTCTGATGTAATCAAGTCGTCTACGTTTCGTTCAAGTGAGCTTGCAAACTTTGGGTTTAGACTGTTCTTTAAAATAAAATCTTTGCTTTTATTTATCGCGAAATCGGCCGAACTGACAATGGCGCCGATAAACGTCACAGGAACCGTAGATTACATAGTACTCACGACGGCTGACATTACAATATATGAGGGAAGAAATCGAATAGACTACTGTGGTAAACATTTGTTGCCCCTCGTAAATTGTGTTTGAAGCTAGTACCATTAAAATGATGTTAAAATCTATTAAATCAGCGAAAAGTGCAGTAAAAATTATGTAAAAAGTTAAAAAAATGACTTTTTTAACCGAAATTGACGAAAAGTGAAAGAAAAAACAGAATCTATAAAAAATGATCAATTCCTTTTGTCATAACACACAATTGAATGAATTTCTTTACTAAACGGTATTGTTGTAAAGTGAAAAAAAAGAAGCAGAAAAAAAAGACGTTCCATGAAATCCAGGCCCTGGTCAGAAAGCGAACGCCGGGCGTCGTGGTTCCCGCGCGCGCCGAGAGGGGCAGGGTGTGCGCGCGCACGCCTCCGCGAGGGGCGGCCGCGCGTGCGTGGGCGTGGGCGGCGCGGATTACGCCCCGCACACGTGGCGCCCACGTGGCCGCCGCGCCCGCCCGCGTGCGACGTTCCCACGCGGTGGACGCCTACGCCACGGGGCAGGGAGAGTTGTGGTTTCCGAAGTGGGGATCACGAAATACGTCAAGGGGGGGATTTTCAAAAATTAAAGAACAGTTAAAAAATAAAATTAAAATAATAATAATAATAATAATAATGATAATGATAATAATAAAGATAATGATAATACTAATACTAATAATAATAATAATAATAATAATAATAATAATAATAATAATAATAATAATAATAGTAATAATAAAGCCAATCAGATGGGCGATATTGCTAACGCAGTAGTGTCGTAGCGGTCTCGGACCGGAAAATCGTGGCTTCGAGTCCCATCTCGGGAATGGATGAATTTGTGTGTATCAGTATATGTGTGCTGTTGTTTCACCCCTCACAATCATCATCATTTCATTTTCCATACCCCCAGGGCTAACAACCCTGGGGGATAAAAATCGGATCCAGCTAAATGTTGATCCCCCCCCCCCCCACATGAAGTTACATGCACCTGCCACCGATATTATGGTACTTAGAAAATTCTTTGAACAAATTTAATTAAAAAATATTAGTTACTCAGTAACAACTTCACGGCTTCGATTCATTTACTGTTCTGGAACATATTGCTGGCAATTTGCGTATCCAATAAGGATGGTTGCAATTATAACTAATTATATTTATTACTAGTATGTAATCAGTACAGTATACTAACGATTATCCATGCCAATAAAGGCTGAAATTTCCTCAGAGAGGAAAAGCTCTGATAATTTGGAATGAATTTCGGAAAGAATAGTAAATTTCTTTTTCATTCGGTTCCGACGTCTCTCCGCAAATAAAATGATGATTTTCGGTTTAACGTGAAACTGATTTCACTACGTAAACAACCATAGACATCAATACTTTACAAACCCAATAAAATGCTTAGACAAAAATAAATATTTTTTACTAGATAAGCATAAAATTATAAAGCGACGGGCCGAAGAGAGCGATTACTAGAGTTTTTGAAATGGGATTAAACACAAGACGTGTATTTATGGACGGGTGAAAATTAAGAATCCAGGATGTATTTAAGAAATTTAACGAAGCATTGCGTTCTAATTACATAGATATTGCGTTGGAGTTTACTATTGTACGCCATGATACCCTGTTCCATAGAGACGTTCAGGTTATTGCACCGTGCAAGATCGGGTTACCAACCAGTTTTATCCGCACGGATTTGTGTGTCGCGTGTTTAACCGTGCCTCGACCGGTTTTACCCGTTCTGGTCTCTCGCTCTTGGCGATTAACGCAACAGCTTTCATTTTTAGACAGAAAACTGTTGGGAAAAATGTTCAGGGTGAGTTCAAAAACTAATCCGAATCACGAACGCAATCAGCGGAAAGACAATTTTACCGACTGCGTATGTTACATGACTTCATATGCATGCCTGTTGATATTATGAGTGCACAATATCTGATAGAAATGAAAGGTATCTTTGAGACTTTACATTGATATTACATAGTTTTACAGCAATCTAATATGTTGTTTTTCATTGTTGCAGGTAATACGAGACACATTCACTTCGGAAACTTTTTCGTAATGTCGGTGAGTCGTTTAATTTCATGTTTCACTTGTAATCTTGGTTTCAAAACAGAATGTATTTCTCAATGTACATTGTATCTGATTATTAACACCTCAGACGCACTCATAAAAACTATTCATGTTATGTTATATATGTTAAGTTTTTGCCTTTATTTACTACATGTTATTTATTGGTAAGATTCTTCATGAAAAATACACCTTTGCTTTTTTTGCGCGTAAGAAAGTGAAAACAGAATAGGTTCAAATCTTCCCAGCCTAGGAAGGAAAGGATGATATTAAGACATGAAATACCAATTAGCGTTATCTTGCCGCATTACACGAGTGTTGTGTTTTTATAACCTCCTGCATGAAACCAAGGTGCTTAATTTAACGCGCTGTGTTTCGTCGCGTGAGGTGGCCGCGGCGTGTGACAGTCGCATGTTGTCACTTTATTTTCATTTAACTCGCCACCTGTTGCAAGCGCCCTCTCTGCCTTCGAGCAGCAATCAGCCGCGATAACATCTCCGCGGTCGTTTGGGCCTCGCTATACTCAGTTTCCCCTACCTTCCCCTCTCCCCCCTCCCCCGCTGCTTCACGCCTACCCCCTCCATTCTCCGCAGGCCATTTAGCACTTGAGACTGTGACTCCCACCGAGGTAAGCGGCCCAGGGCGTAGCGCGCTGACTTCGCTGTCAGCAGGCCCGTGTTCAACCCCAGTGCCGAACGTTCTGATCGAAGTTTTAGCGGTTTCCCTCGGTCATCCAGGCGAATGCTGGGATGGTTCTACTGAAAGGCCACGACCGCGAAACCGGCATATGAAAGGGCATGAAGGGGAAAATGAGGGGCATTATTTTCTCACCGACCTTTGTATTTAGGTCTGTTTCTTTCATTTCGTGTGTCATTTCATCATCAACCTAACTTTTCGTTTGGCAATGATCCAGAGGTTACCGAGTGCGTTTAGAGTCTAAAATTTAGAGAGAATTCTGTGCTTCTTCAGAAGTAACTGAACTGTGAATGCATTTCCATGAAGTGTTATCCGATCTTGATATTTGGTGGATTTGGTCCTCTCTCCTTTTTGTCTTTTCGCCTTTTGGCTTTTCGCCTCTTTTCCTGCAGCGAGGCGCATTTCCTCAGACGCAGCGGATGGGGCGGGGTGAGGGAGGGGTGCAGCGAAGTAGAAGAGGAAAGGGCGGGGGTGGAGGCGGGGGGGTTGGGAGGGGCGGGATGGGGCGCGGGCGTGCAGCGGAGCGGAAGAGGGGCGAGCGGGGGTGGAACAAGTGTAGAGAAGGATCGGTTCTAAGCAACGAATCCGAATTCACTACGTAGAGTGGTTCGCCGTATAGTTTCAGCGCTCTTGGTGGAAACTCGCACCACTAGGAGCCACCATGTTTTTTGCTGTCAAAACATGAGTCGTGGTCTGCAGGTGGCGTACAGAACTGTTGTGATATTGAATCGACGTGTTATTTGTATCAGATCTTATTTCTGTAGCGTTATATTTTCGTATAACCATATTTGAATTATATTCGTGGTTAGAATAATAATATTCAAAATGCATTCAGTACGTTCGGCATATAAATGTAAAAATAGAAATCATCAAACCAAAAGTATATAATTTTCAAGTGTTTTTCAAATAGTAAAAGTAAGTGAAATTCTAATAGCTCGAGTTTGTTATTTTTAATAATTGCCCAGAGGGCGCTGATTTGCTTGAGAAAAAGGCTTCCATTTGTTGCAAAGATGGTGGCGCGTCAGCCACTCTATGTAGTCTACACTGAACTGTTGGTGTGGGGGCAGGCGCAGTGACTGAACGAGGGTTGGGGATGCTGCGAGGGGAAGACGGCGTGGTGTACGGCTGGTTGGGGGTTTCAACATTTGGCTACCGACGGTATTTGTACCATTAGTTAAGAAACTAATTATTTAAAATCAATAAAATACTAAACAAGCCATTTACAAAGCGTATAAGTCAATATAGAGCGTTGAATTGTCACGCTTCACATGAGCCTGAAACCTATCGAATTGGTCAGATGGCTGAGAACGCGCGCTTGCGAAACAGTGTTTACTAGTGTGACGACATGAAACGTAGATCTTACGGAATGATTTTATCCACATTACCATTGACGATTCTCTTTGTTGATTCCCATTTAATTTTGAATTGTCTGATTAACTAAATCATGTTTAGGGAATCTTCCTACAGGAATAATCGTATTTACTACATGATCGTTTACTAAATATGTTTGATACATTCGAATACATTTCTCTCATTGCGCAAAGATGGTGGCGCTTCAGCCACTCTATGTAGTCTACACTGACCCGTTGGTGTACAGGCAGGGCCGGACGAGGGACGTGATGCATGTGGCCGTGGTGCCGGGATGAAGCACGAGAGAGCGGCAGATCGACTGACGAGGGCAGCAGTAGAGGGTGGAGGAGAGCGCTTTTCAGGAGACATTTGCAAGTCCCTTTAGAGCATTGCCAACTTCGCAAACCACACTGAATAGTTCGTGGAAACCAAACTTAAAACCTACTAAAACGAGCATATCCTTACCCCGCTGACCTAATATACACAATTCCGACGATTCTACCAGGTGTACCTGGGTTCGAGCTTTTTCTCTGGATTGTTGCGAGAACATCTATTTGTGCTACTTACGAATGGAAATGATCCAAAAATATTTCTCCTTTTGACACCGGATGAACGAAACGGGAAGCTGTCGGGATATACCTTCTCAACAACGAAAAGTGAAAGGGGATTAGCTGGGAAGCGAGGTCGCGGGATGCAAACGGGCTGTGCCTTCTCAGGTAACAATGCGAAGTGGGATTATCTGGGAAACGGAAGTCAGAGAAAACTGACCGTGGGATGCAATCTGTCGACTCCCGAGTGGAGTGCTTAGGGAAACTAGCCGCGAGATGCAGTTGGGTAACTTGGGTGACTCTCGAGAGGAGGGCAAGAGCGGGGGAAATAGGATTGTGGGTCGGTTTCCGAGAGGAGTGTAGTGACGAAAAAATGACAGCCGGATGGAGTCGGGCGATTTTCGAGAGAAGTGCGGTGACGAAGGAAAACCGAACGTGGGATGCGGTCGGGCGATTCCCGAGAGGTATACCGGCGCGAGAGGTCCGCGGAGGGCAAGGCGCCGAGGGTGGCGTGCGCGGGAGTGGGGGTGGAGGTGGAGGCGGGAGGGCAGCGGAGCGGAAGGGGACGGGGGGAGGGGGAGAGGCGGCAACGGGGGCGGAAGCATTTTGGATGCGGCCCAACGCCAGTCATTTGTTTGGGCCGGCCCCCGGCCACGTGACTTCCGCTCGCGGCGTGCGGCTGAGGCGGGCAGAGGGAGAGGGAGGGGGGGCGGGTGCGCGTTCAATTATTTACGTGCGTCGCCCCACCGCGTCGTGTCGCGTCGCGCCGCGCCGGGGACAGCAGCGCCGACAATGCACGCGACACGGATCCCTTCGCCCGCCCCCTCCCTCTCTGTCGCTCCCTCGCCCATCTGCTCCCGTTGCACGTCCCCTCCGTCTCTCTGTCTCTCACTCTTTCCCCCTTCCATCCCCTTCCCGCCATCTCCCTCCCAGTCTCCATCTCCCACTCCCTTCCCTCTAACCCCTCACCCTCCCCACCTTCCACACTTTTTCTGCCTCTCTCTTCATTTTTATTGATCGTTATCTCTCTCGTTCTATTGTCCAACTCAAGTTTCCTCCCACACTCTTCCCATTCCTCCTACCTACCCTCCCTCGCACCCTCAGGCCACCTCCCTCCCTCCCTCTTCCTCCTCCTTCCCATTACCCCGCCCCACTCACCGTCCCACCGTCAATCCTCTTCTCCTTTCCTCGGTCTCCTCCGATCTCTAACTTGAAGACCTGTCGCCATCGCCTCCCACCGCCAGGAGGCGGACGCCCTGTCGCGTCGCCAGCGCTCAGCGCATGGGCTTCCCTTCGCCACTTGTCCAGTCAGATGGTCTTTTGGAGAGGAACATGCAGGAGAATATTTCTCTAAGCTTCTTGGCATTTTTCGAGGTGCTGAATTTCAATTTAAAGTTTGCCACCTCGTAAACGTGGACCGTTCTGAGACAACTGTAAAAATAAAACATGTAAAACGGCTTATTTTTTTTACAGTTTTTCGCTTATTACTTTTGAACTACGCACTTTTAGAGAATGTTGTTTCAACATTTAAAAATAAATTATATGCCATATTTTACAAATTAACTCTTACATAATTTTTTTGCCGAACGATCGCCGTCGAGACAGCGATTTGGCAGAACTAGCCCTCGAGATTTCTTCGAATCACTGTTTCAACCTCTGAATACGCGTACCTATCTCGCCTCCTTCAGTCTTTCCGTCAATGATCGCCTATGCTTGAGCAAACGCACGTCATTATATGACGTGTAGAGGGCTGAACCCTGAACAGGGGTAAGCACAGAGACGTTCATGATATTCCCAATCCCGAATTTTTTTCCCTAAAAAATAGTGTATTGTCTCCTGTCTGATATTGATGGGCGAAACCATGGAAAACTACTAATTGCAGCAGCCGTTCACTAGACTTCTACACCAGAAAGCGGTTGAATTCGACAAAGGCAGTGTTCAAAATCGGGAGTGTAACCGCAGGACCTCCCGGCCAGTGACATGAATAGATGCCCTGCGCCACCTTCTGCGGTTGACGCCGTTGGAGGGCAGCGAGACGGCCGGTGGCCGGGGAGGCGCGAGGGGCCGTCGCGCGGGGGCGCGGCGGGCGGTCCGATGGCCCCGCTCGCCGCGAGGCGTCGTGGGAAGCGAGTGCCTGACGACGCCCCGGGTGGCCGGGGGCCGAGCGCCGGGGCGAGGCGCTGCATTGGGCATTCGCCGGCGTGCGGCGCGGCGGGCGTGAGCGCCCTCGGCGATTGGCTCCGCTCTAAAGTTAGTCTCCGCGCGGTGCTGAGGTGCATGTCGGACTTGTGTTACTCCGAACTGAGTTGATTGGCTGCTCGGAATACAGAGTACTCGACCACGAAATGGAGTCGATTCTCAATCGAAAGTCACAAAGTAGTGGATCAATCGAGAACTCGTTTATTTAATGGCTATGAGCAAGAGCTACTATATTGGGAGGATTAGAAATGGACATTTTAGAACGTCATATATTAACTGAAAGGGGATAGTGCAATAAGTCCCCCCGGTGAATACTGCCCCCGATGAAAAAAATTGTATGTTGAAAATTGTAATTGAAGTGTAAAAGAAACTTGTTCGTCGGATTTAAATCAATTTACCCGGAGTTATTCGTACAAAAAAAAATTTTACTTGGTATATAAGTTTACTTTTTAACCACATTACGCCTATGAATTTTTTAAAGTTATCCTAGCAATTTTTTATAGATGGTAAAGATGTTTAGAGAATTTTTTGAGCCGTGTAGGTTCGATTTTGACCCTTACAATCAACAAAAGTAAAAAGGATAAATTACTTTTTCCCATCATTTTCCCCCCAGAATATATCACGTTTTAACAAAGATCATCAAAAGGACTAAAAATAATATGTAGCCCTGTAAATTCTCTACAGTTTCCCAAATGTCAACCTTTTATCTTATAATTTCCATCCGACAGCTCAAAATAAAACAGTAATATAATGGTTTCTTTTTTTCTTAAAACTAAGTTTTGTTTTAATTTGCGTAGTTTTTGTTTTATGTCTATTACAAGAGATAAATAGTTAAAAACAAAAATGTAACAATAATAATCTCTTTATCAATTTTATTCCCTTATATCTTAATCCAATACCGTTTCGTTTATGAATTTGATTTTTACGGAACTTATTAAGTTATTTTTATCATTGTTTAAAACCCTATCTATTTTTTTTTCATTTTCTTGTAAGAACTATTTTATTGTAGTAGTATCACTCTGCCCTCTTTATTTTTACTTTTAACTACTATCTTCTAATTCCTTTGTACTGTCTCTATTTATTTTTTATGTTTAATTCACCTTCCATCACTTCTTTTCATTCTCCCTTTTCTCCTTCGCATCTTATTGCATTTACTTGCTGTGCTGTATTCTACCTCCTCGTGTGTGTCTGGTGAAGGGGTTGTGTGTCGCGTGTTGCCGCGCACGAAACGTGCTGCGAGCGGAGCATAGTCTGCAGAGCGTGACAATCACCTGCGGTTAATTACAAGCAGAGGGACACGCCCACCCCGCCCCGCCCCGCTCCGCTCCTCCCCTCCTCGCCCCGCCCCGCCCTCCCCTCCTCGCCCCGCCCCGCCCCGCCCCGCCCTGCTCCTCCCTGCTCCGCCTCGCCCTGTCCCACCCCGCCGCACCCCGCCCCGCCCCGCCCCGCCCCGCCCCACCCCGCCCCACCCCGCCCCGCCGCGCTCAGCTGTTCATCTCCCACGCGCGACAATACACCCCCCACCCCGGACCCGCCACCGCGTCTGCCCCGAATCCCCGGTCCTTGCCGCCACCGCTACCCCATCGCCGCCACTCGGTTCTCGCTACCCACGGCCATAGCCATGGCGGGGGCCGTTACCATTCCCGCTGTCGCTTTTAACGTCCCGCCCCGCCATCCCAACTGCTCCCGTCCCCACGTGTCCCCCCACCTTATGTTGCTTCCGAGCCCGCCTCACACCCCAAGATCTCTCCCCCGCCCTTATTCCAACACCACAGTGCTCGCCCCCTCCCGCCGCCGCCATGCCAGGGCCCCTTGCCACTCCCGCTGTCGCGTTTAGCATCCTCGCCTCTGCCATTCTTCGTATCGCCGTCGACCTATCTCTGTGCCACTGCCACCCCTTCGCCCTTTTCATCCCCAACTACGCTGTCCCCGCCCCCCTTCATTCCCATCACTGCCCCCCCCCCGCCCCAATTCCTCTGTTGCCTCCGTGCACAGGTCCTCGCCTTCGCTACCCGTACCGTCTCATTTCTGCCATTCCCGTCATCGAACCGCCCCGACACCTTCTCAACGCACATTTTAGGGATGCCCCACATCGCTGTCGTCACAACCCGCCGTTTCCCCCCTGGCACCTACACAGACTGAGGTAAGCTCAGAACGAGCACGGCTTCTGTCTCTGTGCGGTTCTCACCGGGAGGTTCTAGGGTTCGAGTCTCGATGGCAGCAGGACAAGGAAGGGGTCGCGCGGAATCCGTGGCTCGTTTGTTTAGGGAACTGCTCCGCCATTCGCCTGGCGTTGATTGGAGAAAACACGCAAAAATAATCATAAAAGCACCCGGCCGCTGGAATCCTCCTTCAGATAGCGAGTGAATTTGACCTAGCTGGCAAGCTAATGTCCAAAATCCGACCACAGAACCCCAGGATCTCCCGGTCAGAAACACTGCAGTGACCAGTTGATACCCTGAGCCCCCGCTCTTAGTCCTTCTGTCGCAAATGTCCCTGCACCTTTCCCCGCGTCACTCCTGCTCTCCCTCCCGATTTTACCCCTTCCCTACCCCCCCGTGCCCCTCCTTCCGCCCACCCCTCCGCTTCCCGCCGACCGCCAGCGGAAACTGATCGTTAGGCGACACCTGTCGGAGCCCAGCGGAAGGACACGCGCGCGCACGCGGGCTCATTACGGTGGGGACGGCGAGGTGGGGGCGACGACCCACCCAAGCATCCACCCACCCACCCGATCCCCACCCGCCCACCACCCGCCCACCCGATCCCCACCCGCCCAAACCGCCCCCCCCCCGCCCGCCCCCTCCCACTTTGCTCCGCCTCGCCTGCCCGTCGTACCCCGCCTGACCCGCCCGCCCCACCCGAGATGAATTAGATGAATTATTAGAGTTTGTGTATCATCGAACGTTAAAGCGCTATCGATCTTCTGCGCATGCGCAGTTTAAATTTCGCATCACTTAAGTGCATTTGCGCTTGCGCAGAAGGTCGGTAGTGCTGTTCGCTGTGGCGTGCACAATTGCGTGCATCTATTGCAGCATACATCGAACAGTGGCGGGTTCACGGACGGCATCGTCCCCTTCCCCGATGCAACCATTGTACGTTTGCGGAAGTAAAGGGAAAGCACGGATGGTAATGCTGTGGAGGAAATCTGCGATTTTCTGAGAGAAGAACTGGCATTGTCGGTCCCTGGTAACGAAAAAGTGGATAAATCTTATTCCTGTAAATAGTAAATTACTTCCTCTAACACGCGGTAAAATTATAATCCCTGATACAAAAAACGATTGACAGCAAAACGCCCTGTCTGTCTGAGCTTCTAACTGAAAAATAGGTTTCGCTAGTGTATTCGCCACGCAATTTCGTGTTAGGACCTTGGTTTTCAGAAAAATCCGTGTCTTGTCAACGTCGGACGAAAAATGTTCCCTGTAGGTGCATTTAATTGAGAGCATTGTTTGTTTCGAGTACATACTACGTTCGTTCGTCTGTGGTCAACGCTCGTGTTTAAATCGTTTACACGATTTTCTCCAAAGTTGATATTGTCTAATCGATTTGAACGGCTCTGCGAGTTGAGAATAATATTTTCAGTACTTTTCCTTGCCACATTTTCAAAATTTTTATCAAAAATGACTATTTTTATTTAACTTCGTCCTTTAATACAGGAAAAAAGTATAAAAATGGCAGATTTTATATTTTTGTTGAACACTCTAAACTATCGAAAATTGCATACTTTAGAAGTAATATGAGCAACCACTAGACTTTTAAGCGTCGGGAAAGATGAATGAAGCCTTGCGACTGGTGTTGAAGCCATAACGTAGTAACTTGGTAAGATTTTTGCTACTTAGCACCCTACCGTTCGATTTTTTGTAGACTTCGGAATTATGTGCTTTTCTTAATTCTTTGTTTTCTCATTGAGGTGTGAATATAGAGGCAGACTTTAACACAAGTTTATTTGGAGTTTACCCCACATACATACGAGCTTCAAGCGCATTGTGGTTGCCAAATAACCTGTTCTCTCGTCTCCATTGTATTTGGCAAGATCATTAATGGGGATCTAGAGGATCGTCGTATCCGATGATTCCTCAACCTTCCCTTTGTCTATTGTGTCTTCTCGGGATAATGCACCAAACGGATAATGATGGGGTTCTAACGTAATTCTCACTCTTGATGTACCTCAGCAACTAAATTTTGTAAAGAACACGATTAAAAGTTGATGATTTCAAAAATATTTAACACATGAATCCAACTCAAATAATATTTAAAAGATAATTTTAAAAATAATTTTAGTACTTACAACAGATTGTTGCTCAAATTTTCAATTTTATAACTAAATCTAGTGTCAACTAAGAAGTGAATCCTACGATTCTTAGTAGTGGGAAAGAGAGGAAATTATATTTTTCTAATAGTATCTAGATATTTTACAAGTTACATAAAACTTGCAGAAGTTTAAAAGTGACTAATTTGATCCGTTGCGCCGGGAGTTTAAGAGCGTGAATATGAAATTTATGGAAATAGAACATTTTAATCTGTGTTAGAAAAAAATGTCATGATAAAAAGAAACTGTTTCTAAAAGATTGTGACTCACCACTCAGACATTTGACTTTAGACCCTAGCTCTGTTAATTTCGCAGCCTTGGGTTATTATTTAGCTCATGGTTCTTGTGCATTTCCAAAATAGTTTTCTAACAGATCTGCACGTCCTTGGTATAACGTCCATAAATTTGTGTACCTCTTATTAGTTTTTACAAAATACATTAATTTATCAGCAACTGAAGATTTTGAACTGCGAACAACGAGGACAACAAACACGTTCATGAGTGTTTTTATATTCAAAAAAATGAGCTGAGAAATAAAAAAATTGATGTACCCAAAACATTCTCTCTTAAAACACAATTTTTTGCGAGAAAAGCATTGCAGATTTTTCACGCGTACATTGCTCATTCTGAAAGCTTTCGAAACGTTTTCTCCGCGTGAACTGAATAAAACACACACTCGGCAAGCACACCATTACGCGTACTTCTTTATAAAATTGCGTTTCCGTTTTTCCAACGGAAGCGTCGACGTGTAAACCATGTAGGAACGTGATCATATTATAAGAGGGGAGTAAAAGAAGCGGATGTCTACGAGAGAGGGAGCCCTTTTCGCTGCTGCGCCCTTTTCCGTGCTGCTCCCTTGGAGATCTCCAGTCTTGCATGCGGAAACGCAGGGACACCGCCCGAGCGAACCGGCGGCACCTCAGAATCGGGGAAGCCCACGTACGCTCTGGTTTGGTTACGCTGGGGGCGAGGAAGGAAAGAAAAGCGCGAGGCGTAATCTCGCGTTTTTCGCGTGCTGCACAAAAACCTTTAAACAATAGAATGCGAGCAATAGTGGGCTAATCCTCTAAAAACAAAATGAAATGAATTGTTGACACCATTTGTTAACTAAGAAGATTAACTAACTTTGTACATTGATTGTTTGACCAGTTTTTCCTCTATAAAGTTAAAAATTAAGTCACTAATTTTTAGCTTTACAATTCTTTCTAAGCTCAAGTATGTAACTTAAGCGTTATTTTATTTTATTCAGAACGTTAGAAACGCTTCGTAATTGCCAATAATATGCTGTGACAATGCACGGATCACCTACGTGTGTTAAAACTTGTTTTTATCTTCCCTCTTATGCGCATTCGCGCCCTTGCAGGCAATAGGAAGCTAATCCGCTACTACCAGTTGAAGTAGTTAACAATACGGCTCAAAGAATTCACTGTTGTGTAACTCTAAATGCTAGCTGTTGTTTGCATGCTACGTGCCATTTTGCACATACTTCGATTCGTTTATGCCAGCCACATCGATTCGTGTGTGTTTCGCGACAATGAGTTCTATATAATGAGTGTTAACTGTTTTTCTCAGTTCTCAGTCTCGCTCCTATCGCTCCTATCGTGGGATCATACCTTCGTCTCGTAGATAAAGTATATCTATCTATATCATCTAGTATTATAAATTACAATTTTCGCGTTCTCTTAAAATATGGCTTACACTACTATTGTACTGACTCTTCAATTATAGTACATTCTAGGCACGTCGACTTCTCAGGTAATTAGTCCCATTCGTAGAGCATATTGGATCCCAAGAATGACTGTGACGACCACCGGAACGTGAGATCCGGCGCCCCCATACTCGTCGACCAGCGGTGGTCCCTCTCCAGGTATCTCCCCCCCACCCCCAACAGAGCTCCGCCCCACCGGGGCCAAGCTCTAAACCACCGTTCAGCCGGCCGATCCGTGTAATTGTCCTTTAGACATTGGCTGGACGTGAACCACCTTCGCGCGCGTCGATGGTGTAACGGTTAGCGTTTCGGACTGTTGTACCCAAGTTGGCGGGTTCGAACCCGATCGAAGCCGTGGATTTTTAAGGGCGAAAAACTCCTTCGTACGCCTTCCTTCGGAGGGGAAGTAAAGCCGGCTGTCCCATGTTAGTAGATTTGCTTGCATGTAAAAGATCCTCAAGCCTAAATGACGCCTCTGAGCCAAATTCAAATCGCCTGTTTCTCGCCCAAGAAATACCTCCTTTCTCTGCTAGTTGGTGAAAGGAGCGTAGCGAAATTTGCGTGGTCAGACGGAAGAGCAGGCCTAATGGCCTGAGTCTCGCCACGTAAAATAAGGCATTAATTGAATTAAATTCATCGTCAAAGGTCTACCACCGTACCCTAGGACCTATCGGCCAACGCTGCTGCAGAGACAACTATGTTGCCGGTGGACCATCACAGCTGGTTTGAAATGATTGATATCTAATTGTTACAAACTCTATCGAGAAAACGAGAAAAATTGCATTGAGGGCACGATTGTGAGTTCGCAATGTGTGTTTTTGTGTTTTTTACAAAATTTTGTTTAGGGTCTCTAAGCGACATTGTTGCCGGTTGTGACGGGGCGGGATTGACAGTGCAAAACGGGATGGCCGAAAGAGCTAAGCGGCCGGTTCAATCTTGAATCAATCAAGGAATGTCCATTTTATGGGCAAATCCTGTGTAGAGTTTTGGCGTTGACGTTGTTAACGGCTGGACAGGCACAAGAATAAACGTAAGTTTTGAAAAACGATTCTTTCAGACTTACGGACTCCCAAAATAGGTTTGTTATTTACGTCACAATCACATGTTTTTTGGAGCATGACAAAACTTCCTTTATATCGTGTAAGATGAGAAAGTAAAAACTGGTGCCGTGGATTAAGTCCCCATCCAGAGGGAATCGGAAGGAGAGTGTACCCAAAGGGCGAGGGGGCGGGGGAGTGCGTGGGTCTACGTGCAAGGGGAGCGAAAGAAAACCGCCCCCAAGAAAGCATTTGTCTTCCGGGAGCGGCGGGTTATTCTGGTGCGAAACGGTCGGGGACTTCGTCCCTTGTGTACCTCTCCCGGAAGGCGCACGTAGTCCTGTGCTGGAGCGAGCTTTGTGCGTGAACTGACAGCTTTTGCAGTACAGCGGTGTTTGCAAATTCTAATACCTGATTGGAGCATCTTCGTTCTGATTTGGACAACTAAAAAATTCATACCAATTATTTTGTCCCCCATTAATATATGTTCAACCGATTTAAAATAATTATTAGAAAAAAGTAAAAATTGTTACCGAAAGAAATTCACGGTAATTCGGATCTTACAATACAGGCAGACGATTAATTTACACATTTCCCATAACAAAGATCTGCATCATATTGGGTATAAAATAACGTTAACAACATATTAACAAATTCAACGTCCGATACGAACGATTCATTTCTTACTTTAAGTTTGTTTCCAAATGGAGAAAGTTCTGAAGGAAATACCGGACATTTGTCCTGTCGATCTGACAATTAAACAAATATACCTACTGCAATTATGTAAATTATCATTAATTGATTTTTCCTGTTCGTAAAAAAAAGGCTTAATTCACTGCTGTGAATTTTATTTCACTCCGGTTGTTATGAACGTCATCGGTCGATTTAGGGCAAACAACGAGAGCAGTTGAAATCTATAAACCTAAGTGTCCGTTATTTGTGATTTTCAGCAATGTGTCGTTCAATATTTTCCTTAATCATAACATATGAAAAAATAGGTAATTAAGAAACACATTTGCTTTGAATAAAAGTAATCATGTTCCTTTTTGCTTCTTCAATTTATTTGTTTGCACTGTTCTTAACGATATTATTGTTTAATTGACCCTTTTCTTAACTTAACTGTTATTTATTTAGGTACATCGTTAAATCTCAATTTGCTAAACGTTTCCTTGACAACAATCTCATTATAACATTCCAATGCTGGTTCTGTACGAACAATACGTGGATATTTTATCTAAAAGTTTCTCGCTTTCATTTGCATGGAGGTAAAGAATACAATAATGTACGGTTCTCAAGGAGAAACATATTTCATTTACTGCTGAGAAGTGGCCCACTCGGTTCGTTTTGTCGCCTCAAGCTCTAATGTTTCTCACTGATAATCACTTTTCAACTTGTAGAAACACTGATAGATACTTATCTCACACTTCTTTTACACTGGTACGTAGTAATTACAATCTTTTTTCAATTTTCGTTCACCATAAATTACCCATTAATAAGGCAAGTCAACGCCAATCTTCGTTGAAACCCATCACCCATTTTGCAAAATCCTATTGAACCCCCGTCGAGTGCCCTGACACATAACCGATAGTCCGTGGATCGATGCTGACCTAACCTCAGGCGTCCATTACCTGGCCACGTGCGTCCGCCTCTGATCAATGGCGTGGCTCGCCATTATGCGCAGCTCGCAGACCCGGGCGCGCACAATGGGGCGACCGGCTGCCAGGGGGAGGTGCGGTGGACGAGTGGCCGAACGGCCCCGCGATGACGCCTTGTGGAATGCCAGACGCGGGTGGAATGTGCACGAATATCGTCGCGTGGGTGAGGTACGGGTACGGGAATCAAAACGTCCTTCGAATGTGGCTGAGTGCGTGGTAATGCAATAATGCACCTGTTTATGCCGATGGAGGGTTTTAGAAATGAATGGGCGATTTGTGTTAGGGCGATAAACAATGTATGAATATACCGCGATTTGAGAAAAAATTGATTAGTTGATTTGATGAAATAAGATATTTTTCTGCGGATATTTATATTGCAGATGCAGTTTATTTGCTTGTCAACGTCCTTGGTTTTGTTTGTCATATACGACATTATGCCAACATTTCTCCCAGTATCTGTAATACTTTTCAATAAAGAATTTTCAATTCTACAGAAAAGGCAATACAAGATTTCAAAACGAAAACAGTGTGTTTCTTTCTTTAGGATATAGGCTTTAAAATATTCACAAAATAATGTAAACATTTTACTTTACATTTTTTTTAAAATGTAATAAGTACTACAAAATCTGCTTACAGTCACTTAAAATATTTTAACCAAGGTAAAATATCACTGCACGAGGTTAAATAGCTTCTGAGTTAATATGTTAAATACACTGCAAATTTAACGTAAGAAGTTAGGGATTAATGCTTCTCCTGAATCACGGTGTTAGTCCTCCGACAATACTTTAGCTCATGAAAATTTAAGTCTCCGCGGCCTGACTTAATAGATATTTGACTTTCGGGGGGCGCCGCGTCCTATGCGCACATGCCAACCTTTCTGCTTTCATACTGCCGTCCTCAGCATATTCTTACCATTTCGTCTGAGTAACTTCACAGTATGAAGGCCGACACGCTGGCAACTGTAACTAGGACGCGGTGTCTCCCGAACAGCAAAGATGTAACACTTTAGCTCCGGGCGCGAAAACGCTCAGGACATTCAAAACTGTACAAGGGGACGAAGAGGACAATTCATGAGTTTAGACGCGGGAGGTGCCAGTGGTCTTCCTTCATTGGATGGCGAGATTCGGCGCTGATCTACACGTCTGCTAGCGGGTATTCCCAAAACCAGATATCTCGCAGCGACAGGGCACCGCCCCCAGCCGAGACGAGCTCGATGCTCCCGACTGTGCTCCCGTCATGTGTGGTAGCGTAGTGCATGTTAGTGTAAGTGTGTGTGTATAAGGAATGAGGACATGAAAAGAAGATGAAGGAAAGATCGTGCGCGGCCCGTTTGTTAGGGTTCTGCTCCGGTACTCGCCCAGTGTTGACCGGAGATGCCACTGCAAACTACCGATCAGAGCAGCCGGCCGCGATCATTCTCCTCGACAGCAAAGAAGCTCGTGTCGAAAATCCTGCCATCGTCGGGAATCGAACCTAGGGTCTTTCGATCAGAGGCACTGCAGTGAAATCGTGAACGAGGTACATATCGAGGATTGTGTCCCAGGCACGAAGAAATTAATACTTTTTAGCTTCAAACTATCTGGGACGATCCGTGCACCCCCTGCGTCAATTCGCCCAATGCGTTAGCTCGTCGTGTGCGGGCGTGACCCGGCTAGCCAATAGCGTCGCCAGCCGCCGTTAAGCTAGTTGAAGCGAACGAGCCGCGGGCTGCTGATGAATTGATGTGATGGCTGACGCGATGTCACCACTTCTGCTTCATCACGGCGCCGTGCGGCCGAAGTCGGCGCGTGGACAGACATTAACTGCCCACCTGTTCGCGCTCCATGCATATGCTTGACTGCGGACAGCGGGCTTTAACTCTTCTCGAGTCGCGTGAATGCGTTTTCCTTTAATAGTCTCGTCACGAAGGAAACCGCCCGGGGTGTGGAAAATACACGCGAACAGGGTATTTAAACACCAAAATCTTTTAATTTTTGATGGTTTGTTTAATAAACGCAGTATTTTTCTGTTTCACATTAAATTGAATTACAAGTGAAGGGTTTCTTACAAGAACCAAAAAGTCAAAAATTCCAAATTTTGAGATATTTCACCAAGTTATTCCCTATAATTGACATTATCGGCTGGGGCATTTCATTTCGGCAAGTGCCGAACACGTTGAAAGACGTATTGTGGGGAAAATCATGAATTCATTTCTTTGCACATCTACTCGCCTAAGGTTTTGGTGCCTCCTCCAATATAAAGAATTTGGAGTTTGGTTCTTGTAAGAAACACTTAAAATGTAACGACATTCTCAACAAAGAAAGGAGGAAAATAGTAATGGATTATTTTACGCAACTGAGATACACTGGTTTACAATGAACCCTTTCTCATGTGAATTCTCATCTGAAATGCATTTTTTGGAGGAATTAATTGTATGTTCTCATTTACGATGATGCGACTGTAAAATATTATTGATCTTGTCGATAAATCGTGTCGAATTCTTTCCAGTTACAAAAAAAAAAAAAAATTTCTTTCAAACTTTGACTACTTCACGAGACCCTTTAGAATCTACGTTCTTACAGATAAGAGGTTTCGCCTCGCTCACTTGTACCGTGCAGCTCCCAACCACTCGGAAAGTTATTCACCGGAAGGTGCTGAGAGCAGAAAACCCATTTTTACTTAAGAAACAAAATGGCGGTCAAACGAAAGAAGACTCCGAGAAAACTTTCGTGACCCGACTGAAAAAGGGGGGGATGAAATGTGTATGATTTAACTATGGATGTGTGAATAAGAACGCGCCAGTTCTCAGATAAATTATTTTATTGGCAATGTGGGGTATAACATTTTTTATTTTATGTCGGTGACCTTTATGAATTGGGCAAAGCTGCGTTTGATTGGTAGTTGTACGTTTGGTACTCTTCACTGGAAACCAAACAAAAGTTGCAGCGCCGTAAAGCTCTATATTTTTAAAGTCTTAGCACGAAACACTTGCGCAATATTCTTCTAGAAAATTAAAACAATCTGATTATTATAATAAAAACGACTACTCTTTTTTATTATTTAAAACTGTAATTGTCTCTTAGTAGCAGTAAATTAGTTCTTATGGATATGGGTGTGGTTAAAATGCTACTACAGTATGTGCGTTAAAAACGTTTTATCAACTTGTTAAAGTTATTAAACGGCATAAGGCACTAGAATTTACATGTAAGATAGTTTCAAATACATTTATATTTATCTATTAAAATATATTTTACATTTGCATTGTAAAACACCGCAAAACATTTTTATTTCGATAAAAAATAACGAAAAGTTACAAAAGCCTGTCGTTTCCAAAAAGTAAGATACTGTTTTTCTCTGACGATTGTATTATTTTCTCTCTCAGAGAAATTCCTTCAAGGGATCTTGATTTTAGAGAACTTTTGCTTGTAATCCGGAGGAAACGTTAGGTAAAATTTTAAAAAAGCAACGCTCCGCTTGTAAAAGCAAATCAGGTCCTCTACACCATTATTGTTTCTTATTTACAGGGAAAAGGAATCGGATACACGTGGGGCGAATAGATGCATAAAACATTTAATAATGTTGCCTAGAATTATTAGTTACTGCATATTTTCGTATAAGCGTAAACGGCTATTAGTTTTTTAAATGGAATTAGTGATCAAGTTTATTGGTGTGAGGTTATACACTGTTAATGGAAGGGAGGAGGATTACAGGATGTGGTCAGGATTATGGAAAGTGGGATTCAGGAAATGTGCATTGGCATTTGAATGCCCTTCCCATTCAGGTTTTTCTGAAGTTTTTTTTAACACTTTAGAAGATTCTCTTGTACTGCTTTTTGGGTGTCTGTTGTGGTATTGATTTTTGAAAGTCTGTTATGGCACGTTTTTTGGATGTCTGTTGTTGCACTGCCTTTTTGTGAGTCTGCTGTGACACTGTTGTTTGGGAGTCTGTTGTGACACAGCATTCTGGGAGTCTGTTGTGATACTTCTTTCGAGATTTTGTGGCTTGACGGCGAAATGAAATGGCGCGGTGCAGGCAAATGTACATGTACTCCCCTGTTGCCGGAAATTTTCGAGTACGCCGGCGAGCCGTGGGCATTACTTTTATTCGCCCATATGCGTGGGAGGTGCCATTTGATTGCGTGGCTGCCGTGGCGGCGCGTGGAGCGCATGTGTGGGCCGTGATTCCGCCGCGCGGGTGACCCTCCTCTCTGTCGCAGAGCTCCGGCGGCGGAGCGACGCGCGCTAAGCGACCACGTGACCCGTGCGGGGCCAAGGGGTGGGGATCGGGGAATCTGTGGGTCAGAAGTGAGAGGCGGGGTTAATTGGTGGTGAGGGCAGCAACATGGTCGGGGCGAAGGGTGATGGAACAGGTAGAGGGAGAGAGTGAGGGTCAGAGAATCTGTGGGCGAGAAGTGAGAGGGGGGTAAAGGGGTGAGGACGAGAGCGGAGGATGAGGGTCAGGGAATCTGTGGGTCAGAAGTGAGAGGCGGGGTTAATTGGTGGTGAGGGCAGGAACATGGTCGGGGCGAAGGGTGATGGAACAGGTAGAGGGAGAGAGTGTGAGGGTCAGGTAATCTGTGAGTGAGAAGTGTGAGGTGGGGGGGGGGGGTGAGGACGAGAGCGGAGGATGAGGGTCAGGGAATCTGTGGGTCAGGTAATCTGTGAGTGAGAAGTGTGAGGCGGGGCCATAGGGGGGGGGGGGTGAGGGAGAGAAGTGATGCTGAGAGACGAGAACATACGTGGAGGTATGAGAAAATGTGGAGCCTTAAGCGGAAGGGGCTGGGACAAAGGTGGGACGCAGGCGAAGCCGTGGCATGGTGTGCGGGGAGGGGGGCGAAGGTAAGGGAGGGGACCCGGGTGGCAGGCATGAGGCGTGGACCGGGGACAGTGCCTCAGAGGATGAGAACGGTTGATGCCGGCGGACTGATGAGAGGGGCGGTAGAGGGCGAGAAAGTTGGTAGGGAGGGGGCACAGATTCAGGGAGGCGGGGCGTGGATGAACGCGGAGTTGGGACGGAGAGAGGGACAGCAACGGACTGGAATGAACGGAAGAGAAAGGGAGGGGCGTTAGAGAGCTAGTCGTCGCCGAAGTGGGACGGGAATGCATGTGGGTGCTAGGCAGCAGAGCGAGGTGAAAGACGATGGCACGGGTGAGTGTGAGGTTGATGGAGGAGGTGAGGCACAGACGAGGACCGATTGGCAGAGGATATTGTGAAGAGAGATGTGAGAAGTGAATGACGTACGTTTAGGTTCCGGGGAGGAGGGGCGGGGAGGCGTGTGAGTGGTGGAAGCGTATCGAGGAGAAAGGTGATATCAAGAGTCAGGATGAGGGTGAGAGCAGAGGCATAGCCGAGTCCGAGGGGGTGGGTATGATGAGGGCTGGAGTGTGAAGTGTGGAGCGGGGACGTAGGTGGCGGCGCCACTAGATACAGAAACGCTGGCAGGGAGGCCGTGACATGGTGTGCGGAGAGAAGGGCGAGGGTAATGGAAGGGACCCGGGTGTCAGACATGGTAGAGGCGACGACTGGGGGGCAGAGCCTCAGAGGGCGAGAGAGGAGGTGTGGGACGGATGATTTGGGCGGAGTGATGAAAGGGGCGGTAGAGGGCGAGAAAGTTGGCAGGGAGGGGGCGGGGATATGCGGATGCAGAGACGCCCGCAGCGGGGTGCGGGACGTGCGTTGTGGAGGGGCGGGGAGACTGGTAGCTAGGAGAGGCCATGACAGGCGGGGGTGGAGGCTGAGTGGGGGGGGGCGGCAGAGGCACAGGCGAGTCCGGAGAGGTGGATATGATGAGTGAGAAGTTAGAAGCGGGGACGTAGGTGGTGACTGTGCGTCCGCGGAGCGGTGCGAGGAGGGGCGTGGGCGGCGGCGGGGTCGCGCGCCGCGCATGACGCGCCGTAAATTCATTAGCGCCCGCGCGTCCGCTCCCGTAAATACAATTACGCGCCCCGCCCTCGCCCTCGCCCTCGCCCTCGCCCCCGCCCTCGCCCATGCGCCCCTGGCGGCGGAGCGCAGCGCGCGCGAGATGAGTCGCTCAGCCTCCCACGCAGCGCTCTGGCTCCACGCGGTGGCTCAGGGCAGCAAGTCGTGCCTCTGACCGGCAGCTCCGAGGGTGTTATTCCCCACCTTGGCGGATTCTCTACACCGGCGAGACAGCTAGGCGGAATTCAGGCGCTGTCTGGAGGAGTCGTCTAGCTACCGATACCGTCTAGCTGCAGATTCTGCATGTCTCGGAACAGGTGGGGTAGAATTGAGAAGCGTCAAATCAGCAAAAATCTAATAGAGTATCTAAGAGGATCTCATCCTGTAGATTACAGAATGAGGTACGTTTCTTTATGATAGTCGACCTAAAAATTCCTGGTTTTAAGGCCCTAGAACCCTTCCTTTTGGAGTTATATAGCTAGTATACAGATTTTAAAATGCTCCCCGACTCTTGCTGGCAAACAACACCGAAAGTTTGCTACAACTGTTTGTGGATAGTGTTCTGTTCACTTGGGGTCACTCTTGCTATTCGTCGCTTGGTGCGTGGTTCTCCCTGAGGCTGTGGGTTGCCGGCGCAGCCTTCCCTTTCTCGTCGCACGCGCGCACACAGCGCCATCCATCACCCGCGCTCACCGCCGCCCCCGGCCTCTGCGCCGCATTGTCTCGCCCCCCGCCCACACACACACACACACACACACCACGTCTGCTGCACATGGCACCGGCGCGGGCGGGCGCTCGCTCTAGTCGGGTTGATGGCAGCGCGCGCCCGCCATGGGGGCCCGGCAACGCCCGAAAAGGGAGCACTTGATGATTTCCAAATCGAATGAATGAGTGAATGAGTGATGAGTGAATGAGTGATGAGTGAATGAGTGATGAGTGAATGAGTGAATGAGTGTTGAGTGAATGAGTGTTGAGTGAATGAGTGTTGAGTGAATGAGTGATGAGTGAATGAGTGATGAGTGAATGAGTGATGAGTGAATGAGTGAATGAGTGATGAGTGAATGAGTGATGAGTGAATGAGTGAATGAGTGAATGAGTGATGAGTGAATGAGTGATGAGTGGATGAGTGATGAGTGGATGAGTGATGAGTGATGAGTGATGAGTGGATGAGTGATGAGTGATGAGTGAATGAGTGAATGAGTGATTGGGTATTGATTCCAGCAGCATCGACTGGCGAGATCTTTAGTGGCGTAAGTGTATTGCTTGTTGTGCGTGTAGTGCAATGTCCAAAACGGGAGCATCTCATTAGTTCCAAATCGTACGAATGAAGGAGTACTGATGCAAGAAGCATCGGCTTGCGAGATCTTCAGTCACGTAAGTGTAGTGTATGTTATTGCCTGGCAAACAGCGGTGTTCTTCTTCCGCTGAACGTGAGATCCAACGGCGCTATACCTGCTTCGGGTTTTCCCCCTCAAGGAATCTCTGCCAGAGAGTTCATTCATTGACTGATTGCTGATTCCGTGCGCGTCAACTGCTATCATTAAACTCGTAAGTGCAATGTATGTTTTTCCTCGAGATTTGGCGGTGACATTTTCCCGCTGGATGATGAGATGCGGAGCCGACCTACCGTCAGCTAGAAGGGTTTTCTCCAACCAGCTATTTCTCACCAGCGGGGCACAGCCCCAGCCGAGATAACCTCTAAGCTCCCGGGGGTCTCCCGGCAAGTGTGGTAGTATAGTGCATGTATATGTGTGTAAGTAAGATGTGAGGAACAACAAGGAATGGGAAGAAATCAGCGCCATGGCCCATTTGTTAGGTTACTGCTTTGGCATTCTTGGAGTGGTGATCGGAGAAACCAAGGAGAACTGCTGATGAGAACAGCCGGCCTCTAGAATTCTCCTCCAGACAGCGACAGGATTTGACCTAGCTAGCCAGTGTCGAAAATGTTGCCACCGTCGGGAGTGGTACCCTCGCCCCCCCCCTGTCGGAGGCGCTGCAGTGACATTAACCGACACCCTGAGCCACCTAGCCCGTCCCGCACCGGCGCATCTGCGGGGTCTCTGCGGTGGGGCGTGTCCAGCGTTTGATGAGCCGCGGCGGCGCGCGGACACAGGGCGACGGGCGGGCGCGTGGGCGCGGACAGCGGCGGGCGGCGCCCTGCCGCGGAGGTGATTTGCGGATGCGCTCGGTGGCTCCGCGTTGTCTTGTGGAGGCGGTCGTTCGCAGCGCAGTGGCCGCCGCCGTGGACACGTGTTCCCACTTACGATGGAAACCTGTGTCGGCTTCTCAGCGCAAGGAACGAAGGAAAGTTCTCACACATCTTCTCCTCCTCCTCCTCCTCCTCCTCCTCCTCCTCCTCCTCCTCCTTCTCCTTCTCCTCCTCCTTCTCCTCCTCCTTCTCCTTCTCCTTCTTCTTCTTCTTCGTCCTCCTCCTCCTCCTCCTCCTCCTTCTTCTTCTTCTTCTTCTTCTTCTTCTTCTTCCTCCTCCTTCTTAGTCTTCTTCTGGGGGTAATTGTCATAGGTAAATGCCATAACGAGGATTTACAAAGCACGACTATCCCACAAATGAAATTACGTCCCAGTGAGTTCCAAAACGCGCTGAATATTGAAAATTAATGAAAACATTAAAATAAAAGAAATTGTGGCAGTACATACGCGGTGTATTACACATCAACACGGCGATCGATATATATCGCCTGCCTCTTTAAGATAGAGGAGTCACAGCATATGATTAGCCAATAGGGAGGGGCGATACGAAAATTCGTATAGAAAAAGTGATAATTTTTTTGAGGTACGCCGCCCTAATCGTGGCATTTTATATGATTTAACACTGTTGGTTTTAATTGTGTGAGTGGAATAAATATTTGCTTTGGTTTTGAGTGGAAATCTGTACTTTTTAAATGGACAGCTTTGAGGTTATTTAATTTACTTACATTTATTTATCGCTAGAAAACGTCTGTCACTTTTAATCTCCGCGAAAATGATCGAAATCATTCTCAGGGATTTCCCTCCTCTCGTGTGTTAATCACCCACATCTCACAGCGTTGCTGCGGACTAAAATGCAATGCTATTTTCATAGTGTTACGTAAGGAGGGAAGGATCTCTTCCTTTGAATTACTATCTATAGTGTTTTCTGCCAACTACATGAACGCGTCATATGTGATGAGTCATGTTACCCACCGTCTCTCCGACATGGGCGAGAACAGACGTGGGCAGATTTGCCAAATCTCGATGTTCTCTTATTAAGTGTGTTCGTGGCAGCCAGATGCAAGTCGAACCAATAGATTTTTCCCTATTATCACACCACGCAAGTCGACTTCTATAATTTGTTGTGTGTTTCATTTGAAGAAGTTTATGTCATTGATTTCTTTCGTCTTAACTAGTGCGAACCGCCACTGATTAAATTTTTTCTGTTTGAACAAACTATCTAATATTCAAATATTTTCACTGGTGAAATTGGTACATTCAATAATAGTAATATAATAATAGTAATAGGCTAGTTATCTCGAGGATATATTCAAATCATATTATTATGTGATTTGACATATGGGAAAAGACACGTCGAAGTTACGAGAATATTCGAAATCGACCTGCTTTGATCGTATTTTCTCCTCGATTATCTCCTTTCTCCTCCTGATTTTCGCCTGAGTCCTCAAAGGCTGGTTTTGGAACTGTAGAGGACAAGATGCAACAGGATAGCAGGATGATAAAAGATTTTATAACGTGGCAACAAATGTCACAAATTCAATAAAAGAGATCGCAGACAAAAATCAGACTACAGTTAATGCGTGCTTAAATCAAACGTCTCTTAGACGCATGCATTTATACAACAGTTAACGTCGCATAGGCAAGAGTCTCAAGATCGAACGTCTGCATCCAGCTTATTCAAAGTGATCTAGTGATGCAGTTGTATGACATGGTTTACGATGTAAAGTGTCGGAGTTATCGCGTTTCATGATCGCTGAATGGAGACTGGGAGGACAAATGGCAGCCAACAAATGCAGTATTGCCAGATTGTAGTACTTTCCCTCTAAAATTGGGGAAATATACTGTATAAAGAGGAAAAATAGAAGAAAATGCGAGGAAATTGTTTAGGTGATAAAACAATGAAATTTTGGTAGTGCATTGGAAACCTTAAAAAAAAAATAATATACATTATAAAATAAATTATTAGTCCAGTCATTTTTTTTAAAAAAAGGTGCATTAATAGTCTTTTTGATATCTATGAGTGGGATACTCTTCATTATGTAACATTTCTGAAAAACATGTTACAAAACATGAATATGTTAAAGAAATGAACAACTAATTAATGGAATACAAACATAACAAATGGTGTAATTTTCACTTTGTAAGTTACACAAATTTCATAGAACAAATTGGTAGAAAAAAACAACATTTTGACGAATAATTTAATTACAGAATTACTTTTATAATATATTTTTTCCGTTGGAAAGAAATTAGTATCATAAAAAATCACCTGTTGACATTTAATTAAATTTCCCTCTCCAATATGTACTTCTGGATTAATTCTATTCAACGTGTTGGGACATTTCTTTGAATGCGTTTGGCAACGCGGGGCGAAAAGCTGCAGAGAAGGCCGCGCCTGGGACGAAATGGGTGTGGCGCGGCGTAGCGGCAAGGGGTTTGATCAGCAAGCGGCGACAAGTGGCAGGCGAGTGTGCACAAGAATTCATTTGCTAGGCACTTGCGTAAATAACACCGACGCACTAACATTTCTTTTTCTTATAATAAAATAACTCACCTTTGAAAGAGAAGAATCTTGAATGCACTGCATGATAATTCATAGTATCCTATGTATATCCTTTCATGCCATTTGTATAAATGCCTTCACCCTTATTCCCATTTGTAGTATTTAGAATTGCTGATCGCTACAACATCGTTAATTTATCATGAATGCAATGTTTTGATATCCTTGCTCAGTTGGTTAGAAAATATGTTTTGATTACAGAAAGCAGTGAACCTAGTGGGATGGAATATTTGATTTTTGTCACATTCCATTTTCGGTAAGATTATTCAATTCAATTCAGTGACGCCTCATTTTACGTGGCGAGACTTGGGCCATCAGCCCTGCCCTTCCCCTGCGACCACGCGAACTTCTCTGCGTTCTTTTCCCCGTTTAGCGGAGAAAGAAGGTATCACGTGGGCGATGAAACAAGCCATTTGCATGTAGCTCAGAGGCTTCTTGGAGACTTGATCATTTCATTGCAGTAAATCTACAACATGGGACGGCCATTTAAGTTCCCCGGCGAAGGACGACTTATGAAGGATGTTTGCCCTTAAAAACTCACGACTTCGATGGGGTTTGTGTCAGCAAAATTGCGTATAACAGCTCGTTACGCTGTTAAAACACCGAAACAGCCGAGTTTGTGGTGCATTACCATTGTTAGCCTACAATGGTAGAAATACAGTTTGCGATCCGATTCGTTCACGGGCCGTGTGTGATTACGAGAACGAGTCACACGAGAACGAGTCACACGAGAACGAGTCACACGAGAACGAGTCACACGAGAACGAGTCACACGAGAACGAGTCACACGAGAACGAGTCACACGAGAACGAGTCACACGAGAACGAGTCACACGAGAACGAGTCACACGAGAACGAGTCACACGAGAACGAGTCACACGAGAACGAGTCACACGAGAACGAGTCACACGAGAACGAGTCACACGAGAACGAGTCACACGAGAACGAGTCACACGAGAACGAGTCACACGAGAACGAGTCACACGAGAACGAGTCACACGAGAACGAGTCACACGAGAACGAGTCACACGAGAACGAGTCACACGAGAACGAGTCACACGAGAACGAGTCACACGAGAACGAGTCACACGAGAACGAGTCACACGAGAACGAGTCACACGAGAACGAGTCACACGAGAACGAGTCACACGAGAACGAGTCACACGAGAACGAGTCACACGAGAACGAGTCACACGAGAACGAGTCACACGAGAACGAGTCACACGAGAACGAGTCACACGAGAACGAGTCACACGAGAACGAGTCACACGAGAACGAGTCACACGAGAACGAGTCACACGAGAACGAGTCACACGAGAACGAGTCACACGAGAACGAGTCACACGAGAACGAGTCACACGAGAACGAGTCACACGAGAACGAGTCACACGAGAACGAGTCACACGAGAACGAGTCACACGAGAACGAGTCACACGAGAACGAGTCACACGAGAACGAGTCACACGAGAACGAGTCACACGAGAACGAGTCACACGAGAACGAGTCACACGAGAACGAGTCACACGAGAACGAGTCACACGAGAACGAGTCACACGAGAACGAGTCACACGAGAACGAGTCACACGAGAACGAGTCACACGAGAACGAGTCACACGAGAACGAGTCACACGAGAACGAGTCACACGAGAACGAGTCACACGAGAACGAGTCACACGCGGCGCGACCACAGTGTGGAACGGGTCACCCGCGGAACTGTGATGCTTGTGCTACGCGTGTCCAAGTTCCGGACGAGGCTCGGGCCTTCAGCCCCCATGTTTACATAAAACATTCTTGAGTCTGTCCAACTCACAATTACCAACGCATTTTATGCAAAAATTCACCTTGAAAGTAATTGGCGTGTATGTTCTTTATGCCTTTTTTTAAGACTCCATTTCCTTTCCTCCTGTTTGACCCATTAGTTTTCTTCTATACTCGCATTAATCCCCTCAAGATCCGCTCTGCCCGTTTTCTGGTTCGGCGCGAGTGAACGAATGGGATGCCCCTCCCCCCTCCGCAGAGGGGCCTTGGTGAATGAGGGTGTTGATTGTTGCAAAGGTTTTTCTCTAAGGGCGCAATTTGACAATTGAATCGTGACAACAGCTGAACACAGTTCCCCCCGAGCAATGGCTCTGACGATTGTTGGCACGGCCCTCCTCTAGACAGGTTTTGACGGATGTTGCGATGGATTTTTCCCTAAGCGCGGACCTTGGCGCCAACCGCCGCACGCATTTCCCGGTGAGCAAGGGCCTTGACGATTGTTGGGGCCTTCCTCCCCCCGCGGGGCCTTGGCGATTGTTCGGGCGTCGGTGTGGGCGTGGTCGGCGCCTTTGAGCGGGGCGCCTGGCGAGGGGCCACGTGGCGACGGCGGCGGCGCCTTTGAAGCGAGGCGTCGCGGCGCCCGGGGCTATTCCTGCCACAGCGCGTGCCTTGTCCGCGCACGCACCTGCCGTCGCGACGCCGCCGCCGCCGCCGACGCCCCCGCCGACGCCGCCGACGCCGCCGCCGCCGCCGCCGCCGCCACCGCCGCCGCCGACGCCGCCGTTCGCGGCGGAGGGCGAACCGAAGCAAGTGCGTATCATACACCGACGGAACCATCCATCAGCCCATCTATGTCTCACAGATACCGCGGCGTCAATTGATGTAACTGCAGTGCCTCTGATTGGGTGCTCCTAGAGTTCCACTCACAAGGCTGGCAGGAGGTTTGCCGATGTGCGTATATTTGCGTAAAAATTCTCCTATCGTACCGGTTTAGGTCGTTCAAACCAACAATTGCTGTCTGACCGGGAGGTCCTAGGGTTCGAGCCCGGAAAGTGACAGTTTTTTCGACATTAGCTTCATAGCTACGTCGAATTCAGCTGCTGTCTGGAGGAGAAATCTAGCGTCCAGCTTCTCTATCGGTATTGTTTTTATCCGATCAATACCAGGCGAATGCCGGAGCAGTACCGTAACAAACGGGACACGGAGTGCATACGATCTTTCCCTGCTCTTCCATTCTCTATTTTCACTCCTTATTTACTTACTCTCATGTGCATTACGCTGCCACACAGGCAGACCAGTCGGGAGCTTAGTGTGTTCCGGCTGGGGCGGTGCCCCGCTAGTGGGAGACACCTGGTTGAGGGAAAACCCTCTAACCGGTGGGTGAGTCGGCGCCGGAGAACGCCATCTAATGGGAGAAGATCACCGCCAATCCCGCGATAACATATGTACTACATTTACGGGGCTGACGTGCTCGGATTCACTAATCAATCAGTCAATCTACACAGATGCCTCTGACATTGGATCTACTCAGAATCTGGTCTGCTAATCACCCATTGAGTCTCACGTTACGAATTAAGTACTGTAGCCCCAAGGCGTTAAATGAAACTGAAAACGTTCTTAACTATTTCCACTGCTGTTATTTTCCTTTCCTCAGACATCTCCACGTCTGAACGATATTACATGCAACAATGATCTAGCGATCACTTGTTACCTTACTTGTCAAAGATAAAGTGTTTGTGAACAGTTTAATAAAATTGCCTGGGGAAAAAAACGGTTGAATAACGCCAACATCTTAATAAATGATAAATGCGTTCCTTCGTGAAATTAATCCAGAGATGAAAAATATTCCATGTGACTTCTCGCCTGAATGTCGTAGTGTCATCCCCTCTCCAGGCGCCAAAGTTGGCGATTTGCTCGTTAAAAAGTTAGTGTCCGTCGACTCGGAAATGCCGACTGCCGAACACTTCGGGGTCGAGAAATGTGAGCGAAAGTTCCAAAGTCGTCCATGCCCCACATACCAAAGTCGAAATGACAGATTTATTGCGAAGCGACGCGAAAGAACTGCTCCGGAGGCGTGTGGAAAACGATGTTAAAACTTGACGGGAATATTTTTGTCGCGAAAGACGTTTGCAGTTTTGAGGGAACTATTGGAAGGCGTCGGTAGGTCATGTAGCATTCGCCTGTCACTTTAAGTCGCACTCCTGGCCTGAGATTTTAAATTTCAACTTTTCACTTTATTGTTTTCAAATGTCTTGGCTTAGAAAAGTTTATAAATTACTGCTAGATCTACACGACGATATACAAAACACGTTCCGTCTAATCCTTTCGGATGCGGACTGAATTTTGAAACTACATTCCAATCGATATTCGATCGATGACGTAGGAGCTCAAACACACAACGTGCTTAGCAGCGGCGATTGTCTCTTTACAGTATAATAAATGCACACGCAAAGATAACAAAAAAGTGTGTAAATAAGCCAGATGACAATGTAAGAAAGGGATACGTGACAAGTGGATACGAGACAAATGGCAATCTTATCGGTGACCCAATACAAATAGCACGACATTGGCTTCCAACGCCATGGCATGGAGATGGAGAAAAAAATGGGAGTGAATGACAGAATGAAGGACAGAAAGACAATTTTTCCTGTTTCCCTTTCATTGGTAATACGATATGCGTTTTCTTTGAATTTTTGTGAAAACACTAAAATACATCAACCAAATTTCGTTGTCGCATCTCGGCCCACAGCCTATTAAGATTCTAGTGAACCTCTGGGAGTTACTGTTATGGCGATCAGTTCTGTTATAAATTACAACAGATTCAGAAAAGGAAAATATTATTTTTATTTCAATATGTTTTATAGTATTCTTTTTGACGACTGAAACTAATACATTTACTATCTCCTGTCCATGGTTTGTAAATTTTCAATCATAAACAGTAGTATTAAATTAATTATTATCCACTCCAAACTCTTAACACTTACTTTTTTGGTTTACTATATCAGAGCTTCAATTATGATTGAATTCATTATTTCAGAGAAACAATACTTTATACGACAATCGCAGGAAGAACTAGTAGAATCGTTGGAATTCTAGATTTTAATAACCATCGTTCTTTCTTCACACTCAATGTTACGTTGTTCACATATTTTAAATATCATAGTGCGATGTATAAAACTGCAATGCCTATTGTACTGCTGGAGCACATTATTAATTTTTGTAATCTCTTCATCACTCTCATTTTCATCTTTTTTCTTAAATCCTTCGGGATTCACTAGTTTTCAATTTGCGGTCCTCGTCAATTAAGACGTCAAGCTCGACAGATGTTCGGTAAATCGATGTTGAGAGTTCACTATAGTCGAATTTTCTGGTGCTTATTTGTTATGTGCGTCAGGAGTAGTGGCTTCAGTTTACTATATCCGAGATCACTATATTCAGAGTCGTCTGTATTTGCCAATTTTTTACGCATTCATCACGCCGAGTTGCGAGACTTGTCACCATTTGTCAGCATACATTAAGGAGCTGTTCGAATATCCAAGAGGCATCTCCACATAAATTAATTCCCCGTGCACGAGCTGGTTCATTTTCAATTCGCCGAGACCGCGACGTCCATTTACATGATGCGATCGTTGTGCAAGTGCAGTGAATCCCGTGAATTGGCATTGAGACGCCATTGAGACGCCATTGAGATGCGCCGCCGAATCCGCATTCGAACATGCGTAACCCTATCGATGGCGCGCCTCGAGCGTATCCGCGTTGGACAGACGGATACTTCATTAAGATTCCCCCCTCGACCGAGATTCGAGATTGCAAGCATCGCAGTGTTTTTAAACGTGGCATTTATTTGGTGACACTTGTGGTGTTCGCAATCTTGAAATATTTCTGATTAAAGTATTAGCGAAGTTTAATAGTACATTTTAAAACGTGTATTGCTAAAGATACTCTCAACTCAAATATCATGCAGCTTGCTCGTATTTTTTAGTGCGGAAAATACTTCGACGAAAAAATGTTAGGGCATAATACTTCGACATGAAAACGTAACTTCAGTGAGTAATATTACAGTTTTGTATAAATAATAATTCTGTTGAATAGGAACTACGCTAAAAACGAATTGTGTTAATTAACAGTTGATGCAAATTTACGATAGATGTAAGTAAATTACTAGATGTAAATTATGTATGTATGTAATGTATTGTATTGTAATGTATTGTATGTAATGTATGTAATTATGTATTATGTATGTAAATTACTAGATGCTCATCAGGAGCATCAGTGGATAGGCAGCGTATACCGGGAGATCCGAGGGTTTGAGTCCAAAAGATGACAGATTTTTGACACCAGCTATATTACTAGGTTGAATTCATCCGCTGTTTGGAGGATATTTGTAAAGGGTCTGATCGATGGTGATCCGTGGTTTCTCTTATTAATGTCATGCGAATTGCGGAGCAGTGTCCTAAGAAACGGGCCACGGATCGCACGTGATCTTCCACTCCTCATTATTGTCCCCTCCGCTCCCCGTATGCACGCACATTGAAGGCACTGCACTACCTCGCATGTGGGACCTTTCTTGCTTGTCCCTGCCGGGGCGGTGCTCCGCAGGTGGAGATACCCGGAAGAGGAATCGCGCAAGTTGAGGCGCGAGTCGGCGCTATATCGATCTCGCGGTACGGCATGGCATCAACTAAACACATGGCTAGGGGGCGGATTTTAGTGACTTAAGATATCACCCAAAACGCTCTTAAAATGTTTTTAAAATGCCCTAGAAGCAAAGAAAAATGACGTAAAAAATGTGATGAAAATCAATTCAGATAAACAACTCAAGCTGTTGGATATGTTACTGATTTGATGAAGTCGTCTTCCTTCCATTCAAGTGAATTCAGCTTTCAAACCTTTGGTTGGGACTGGAGCAGGAAACCTGTCTTTAGTTATTGCAGTATCCGCCGAACAGACATTGGTCCTGATGGCGTAATATCAGCCTTCGAATACATACAACAATATAAGAGCGAAGAAACCGCATACGATATTCAAGAATTCTGTGAAGCACGTTTGTTGTATCTCGTAATTACTATTTGAACAAAGTACCATTAAAGTGATATGAACATCGATGAAATTGGCGAAAGATGCTTTAAAATTGACGGAAAAAGATAAAAAATGACTTATTTGTTGAAATCGAAAAAAATGCACAAAAATGTTATGTAAAAATCGGTAAATTCGAACATAAAATTCATGTCTGTACTAAAAGGCATTTTCCTAAGTGGAAAGAAAAAAGTGACATTTCATTAAAATCCTCCCCCTACTCATGACTGATGGCCTTGGTTATTGATGCACTCGGAATCAGTACTCATTCATTCGGAATTAATTGAATAATTTAGTAATTACCCAAGGTGGATCAAAAGATAAATTACTTGTTTCCCAGAAATGACTCTGGATTTATTTACTAAAATGTAATTAATTTGTGGGCAAGCTTGCCAAAAGTCATTTTGCTTAAAAATCCTTAAATGAATTTTCTACGAAATGCCACCATTCCAATGTCAATACCGAATTCTCAATGTTTTAGTAAGAACCTTGTTAGTGTTTGATTTTCGCTCTGAACTCGACACACTTTAAAAAGTTTTAAGTAAATTCTCACACTAAATGCAACCACTTATATAAAACTATAAGATCCCTAGTGCTTTTTGCATGCTCCAACTGCATTCAGGTGTCAGAATCTAATACCAAGACAGTCCCAAGAACCAAAACAATTTTTTTCTGTACAAGAATTGGCAATTTTCACTGTAGCATATATTCTGTTGTTGCGTAGGAGGAATTAAAACTACTGAATTAATAAAAGCCACCTGCGACAAACATGTTCCGAGCAAAATCCACTGATTTTCAAAAATGTAACACACTGCTCGAGAACAACAAATAAAATACTCTCGTGAAGACTGCACTAATTCTAATTATTTAATAAAAATGAATGTTGCAATAATAAAATAGAGATATTCAGTGTACAACAGTTCTTTGTGAGCGGAAAAAGAAGTTTCTGTTCCGTAAGGCAACTCGTGAAAAGTAAATATTTAATGGCAGAGGCCTCTTCCTTAGAGCTTTCCTGTCGCATGACCTCAATTATGTCGTAAGCAGCGACGCATAAGATTTCAGTCGGTGCATGCAGTATGCTAATAGGCAGAGTATTACAATCAAATATTGGCGGGTTTTTCTCAGGCAATATGGAAACGTTTCCAAAGTTTCTGAATCTTTCCCGTGTTCCTGGGACGAATCTGTGGGCATTACTCACGTGCGCAGAGGTTATATAATCTTCCGTCAATATTGGCTTTTTATATTCGAAATTAGTAATGTAGATAATCATTAGATTGACATTAGTTATTTGTGCAGTAAGGCCATTATAAATGTTCTAATAATCGACCGGTGGAAATAATTAGAATCGGTTAACGCCTATAGCACATACAAGACGCTTTTTAACTTAATTTTAATGATTCAAATTTACTTATTTACTCATTAACTATATCTGAACTTCACTCGATTCTCCTTTTAATATTTCCCTCCCATAATTCCCTTCACAAGAGAACTCGTAGCATCATTCAACTGTTTTCATATATGAATTCAATTGAATTAATGCCTTATTTTACGTGGCGAGACTCGGGCCATGAGGCCCTTTCTTCCGTCTGACCACTCAAATTTCGCTACGCTCCTTTCACCAACTAGCGGAGAAAAGTATTTCATGGGCGACGAACAGGCGATTTCTATTTAAATCACAGGCGACATTTAGGCTTGAGGATCTTTTACATGCAAGTAAATCTACAAACATGGGACAGCCGACTTTACTTCCCCTCCGAAGGAGGCGTAGGAAGGACTTTTTTCTCCGTATCGAATGCAATAACGATAAATAACGTAAAAATAATATATATATATATATATATATATATATATATATATATATATATATATATATAGTGACAACAGGCTTAAAGCGAGTGCTCGTAGCTGTTGCGCTGCTTGTGGATGGCGCGTCGCACGTGGGACGACAGCAGAGCGATGCGGTCGCACCTCGGTCGACATGGGCACTGAGCCCGCGACCTTCCACGAGCTCTTCAGGACCCAGCGCGCGCCGCCCCGCCCCCGCCCCCGCCCACCTGCGTGACCCTCCTCCCGATGAAGGCCGGGAAGGCCCACCGCGCCGCGGCAAACGGAGGCCCTGAAAGGAGGGTTGATTGATTGATTAATTAGCGATTCCGGGCACGCCGTCTGCCCGCTTAGTCCTGAAAGTGTAGTGCATGCTTTTTATTGCGGCAGCATTATTATTTATTTTTATTTAATAGGTAATTAATACAAACAAATTAGCTTACATGATCCTATGTGGCTAGGCCGAAGGCCTTTATGCCATTACAATACCTACATCCTTTCGCGTTCTAATCTTTCGAATTCTGGTATTCACCCCAAAGGGTCTCTCCATCGCATCAAAGCCGCGGAAAAGAGACCATAAGGTACGGCTCAGGAAAAAACTCCTGAAGGGGGAAAAACCTGCCGTCAGAAGCCGAGTACATTCTAATCTATCCGACATTTATTTTAACTATTTATTTTCTGGCGCGGGCGTCCCGCCGTCTCCTTCCAGTGCTTGGCCTCCTCAGCACCTGAAATCAAACGGCGCCACAGAAGATCGTCTGCACCAACGCCTCTGCCCTTACAATTTTGATCCCCCCTTCCCTTCACCCCCTAATGTGCTTATTACTATGCCAGTTTTATTTTATTTATTATATTGCCCTGTTACTTACCAATTGACTACGATTTATGACTTATTTCTTAACTGTTTACTAACTTAACATAAAATAACTGATTAACTTACATATTGCAGCATTATTGCGACAATGATATTTCGCTGGATGGCGATGTCCGGCGACGACCTGTACGACGAGTTGCACGTTTTCCTCAATCAGGTATCTCCCACCAGTGGGACACCGCTTCAGGCGGGACATGCTCTAAGCTTCTGGCCGGTCTTCCGGCGTGTGCGGTAGTGTAGTGCTTCTAAGGGTACGCGTGTGTAAGTAAGGGGTGAGGATAAAAGTGGAAAGAAAGATCGCGTGCGGTTCAAGGCCCGTTTGTTAGGAAACTGCTCCGGCATTCGCCTGCTGTGGATGAGAGAAACAACGGAAAACCACCAATCAGAGCAGCCGACCTCTAGAATTCCCCTCCGGTTGAATTCGACCTAGCTATGTAGCTATTCTGCAACCGTCGGGACTGGAACCCTAGGACCTCTCAGTCAGAGGCACTGTAGTGACAAGACTTGATGCCCCGAGCCACCTAAGCAAATACGAAATAAGGAGAGTCGTTACAAATTTACGCACATCGACAGGGTTAAATTTTACAGATGTTGATGATTATACACTGCACTGCCTCCCGACTTAGGCTACATATAGCGAGGCTGATGCTGACGGCCAAGCTGTCGAAAGCCTGCTATCTGAGTAAACCTAATAAGGTGACGAAGATGACTTCAGTTATTTCACCATTTAAGGCTAAATGCACCGAAAAATACTTGTAGGAAAATTCAATAGATCGCAGCACTATCACAGGGGAATTTACTGATAACGCGTGAACCAATGGTCCGATTTTCGATTTGTAAATGGCATTTGACGCCTTTTTAAAATAGAATTTACGCTACGATTACCTTTTTCCAAAAATCTAACAAAAACGTGAAATTGAAATTAGTTCTCAAACTTCCGAGAACAAATTTAAAAATGTGGCCTTATAGCGCGATGGTGACATGCTTCCTGAATCCAACGCCGTGACAATCATGCAAATCGCACGAATAGGAGCGTCGTAAAGTGAAATTTACGAAAACACCTCGCCCCCCCCACTTCCCCTACCTCGCCTTTGCGTCACCCACCCGCCCGTTGTGGGCCCTCTGGCAGCGCGGTGGCACGGCCAGGCCCGGCGTCGTGCGGCCAGCCCCGACGGACGGACGGAGGAGGCGGTACTTGCGGGACACGCAAGCCACACACTCGGTTTATGCGTTCGTCACTTTGCATCTCAATCTATTTTTCCACGGACATCAAACTAGAGATTCTACATAACAACCTTTTTCACATATTTCCGTCTTCCTTCGAATACCATTTTAAAATTTTTTGATGCATTACTCAAAATATTGATTCCGATTTTTAACTATTTTTTTAAAAAAGGAATTAATTGTGTAAATATCCGCATTATTCCATCTCCTCACATCTTATTTTAGATATATTTTACTTCTAAGGTCTTCTGTTATCACTCCACCTTGGTCTAAGATCTTCCGTTGTCAAATACCGTAAAAAATGAGCGGAGTATACGCACGAGTTCTTTTATCCTACAACTCGATTTTTGATCTCAAATCGACGTTTATCTGCTTTAAAGAGTTCATTTGGTGAATCTCTTTTCCCAAGTAAAATAGTCGAAGCTAATTTTAAAAACGTTTTTGTACTTTCGGACAAATTTTAAAAAATGCATTATCTAGGCTCTCCGGGTGACGTCTCGTCGAAGGCTGTTTTGCCGACATTTCTACCATTTTGTCGTGGTCTTCCTCAGGGCTGGTATGCCCATACATCTGATGGTATAGACATGGTAAGACCACGACAAGATGGTCGAAACGTCGGCAACAATCTTCGACGTGGCGTCACCCGGACAGCCAAGATCATTCAATTATATTCTTCAAGGGGAGACACGTTTAGCATTTTAGGTATAATACACGAAATTAATATTACACTGATCAATTTCTTCCAAAACCTTCCGAGAAACTACCATGAACCGTTGAGGCTGAATAGTAGAAGAAATAATTTGTCATTGATTCCAACTCTCCAATTAAGTTTCACTACTTTTTATTTCGTGCAGTAAAACGCATTTGTTTAAACATCCGAAGTCAAATGATGACACGTCCCTGAGCCACTTTCATTTCCTCGACGAACAATAATCGTCCACACACTGAATTAGTAAAACGAGCAAAGAAATCAGTAGCCTCTTTAGATACGGTACAGCCCATTACACAACACTCAGATACAGCGAACACAACATGCAGCATTTTCACTCCAATACTAGACTCATTGTTTTTGATGACATCATATATGCACTAAATCACTCACCCTAGACGCATGCTAATGAACGTTCATATCAGCAGTGTTCATTAAAATGTGTCCCCTCCACGCATAATTATTCAAATTCGGAATGAATGTATTCGAAAATATTTTTTTGTGGGCGTATCATATCCGCTGCCAGCGCATCTCTTGCCGGGCCGCATATGGGAGTTGCGCTGATGATTCCGCCGCTGATGGTTTGTTTGCATTTGAATGCCGTTGCGGAAACGTAAACCGGCCTTTCTGCTGCCTGCGACGCGATGCTGTTTTGTTTTAGTCAGATTTCACTTACGATCCCAGTCGGCGGATGTACGACCAGGCGAACACGGTTTGTTTTCAAATTCGTTGGATATCTGCTGACTAAATCGTTAGTTATCATTTTGAGGGCAACATTTGGATTATTTACACATATTTTCTACTTTTTGTTTTATTTGTTGTACGATTCATAGAAAGTGGCGTGATTTGTGGTATTTCATTGCTATTATTGTGTTAAAAGTTGTAAGCTCCGATGATCATCTATTAAGTAGTGATTCGGTAACTCAAGAGTTAAGTCATAATGTAGTTTCATGCGTTGTGATATGCGTAGAGCAAGACAGAGAAAAAGGCAGAGAAATAAAGAAAGAGTATTATGGTAAATATGTACTTAAACAGGGGATATATAGACAATAAAGAAGCAGGGACAAAGGGAGAGAGACCGAGTGATAGACAAACAAGGCGAGAAATAAAGAGAAAGAGAGTGAGGGGGAGAAAGAGACTGAGGGAGGGTGAAAAAAAGTGAGGGAGGAAGGACAAGGCGTCGCTCCCCAAGAAATAGAAACCCAACAATATTCGAATAGTTGATAAAGTAGACGTAATGGTCATGCCTGATGCCGTCTAGGTATGTGATATCGATAACAAAACATAGATGTTAAAATACATCGACTCAACACATCGATGTTTTTAGACTGTATTAGAAACCTCTAACATTAAATTCGTGTGCATTAAAATTTCATTTGTCAGTGTTCGTGTTTATCAATTCGCCGAATAAGAGTATGATAAGAATGGGGAGACCATACGCCCACAGCGTCTTTGCTAAAACAAATCTGAATATGCGAAATGAGTACGAAGATAGAGGAATTACAAGGGCATGGAGGTCATCTCAGGCGAGAGAGTCTTGTCGATGAGGAAGTACAAACAGCGTTCCTTTGGTTCCAACACATGAATAACAGCTTACTATCTGTTATTATATCATATTTCAACTTTTACAGTATTGTGATCGTGGAAATTTTTCATTCAGAAACAAAACATAGTAAAAGAAAAAAAAACATCGATGTTAAAAAAAATCGGTGTTAATACATCGCTATTTATAAGAACTGTCCAAAAGCATGGATGTTTCGAAAGCGTCGACATGTGCGTTGCATGGCCATCGCAGTGCCACCGCCGCCGGCGCGAGGCGCGTCGCCCGTGGCTGCCGGATGCGCCGTCGCCCCCCTCGGGGTCAGGGGGACTTCCAAGAAGCGCGCGCCGGGCGCTGCTTGCCATTCGGGGCGGCGCGGCCGGCGATAAGCCGGGGCGCGAGGCACGGCCCGCGACAAGCATCGGCGCGTCACGCCGCCCGCCCGCCCCCCCCCCTCCCGCCCGCCCGCCCGCCCGCCCGCCCACCCACCCACCCACCCACCCACCCACCCGCCCGCCCGCCCGCCCGCCCGCCTGCCCACCCACCCACCCACCCACCCACCCACCCACCCACCCACCCGCCCACCCGCCCGCCCGCCCGACCGCCCGACCGCCCGACCGCCCGACCGCCCGAACGCCCGACCGCCCGAACGCCCGAACGCCCGAACGCCCGAACGCCCGAACGCCCGAACGCCCGAACGCCCGAACGCCCGAACGCCCGAACGCCCGAACGCCCGAACGCCCGAACGCCCGACCGCCCGACCGCCCGCCGACGCGCATCGCCGACGCCAGCGCCGTGCGTAGTTGCTGCGAGGAGGGACACCGCACGGCGACAGGTCGGGAAGCTAATGGACGCCGTGCAGGGCGACCGCGACATAGTGATGGAGCCATCTACGGGAAAAGGAGGATTAAAGCAACGCACTGACAAACGGAGTGCGTGGGCATAACCTGCAGTTATGTTGCCAAGCAGTAGCGGTGTAAGGGGTCCCTTTTTATAGTAATCTCTCTAAACTACCAGCGCCCACGCACGGGACTAGCGGCGGGCGAGACCTGGCAGAGAACTAGGAGTAATCACCGACGAGCTGCGAGAAACCAGTGTCGACGAGCAAGGAGTCACAACGGCAGGATGTCGAGAACGAGAGGGAGTGGAGAACGGGAGGGAGTGGAGAACGGGAGGGAGTGGAGAACGGGAGGGAGTGGAGAACGGGAGGGAGTCGAGTGTATTATTAATAATTATTATTATCCACTACTAATTATATCAAGCATCAATTCCTTATTATATTAATTACTAATTATAAGTGTTTCTATATTGATTTAGTTTGATATCGTTTACTTTCACAAAAACGACAACTAAAAACATTAAAACTGTATGTAACGTATGGGGGAGAAGCATAATCAGCGCCCAGTTTCTTGAGTTCTGCTGCACTGCTCTGTACCTCGATGATCTGCCTACACAATGAACGCTTCTTGTAACGTAAAGATCAAATATAAGAACTTTAAATATAAGTTTAGCCTAAATTAACGAAACTTACCTTCAATGTAGAATGGAGCCGGATTCATATGTAGGTGAATGTTTGTAAATGTTAACTCGTATCAGTACCCAACAATCTCCCAATCTTCTTCCCATTATTAAACTCATCCGTCTCTAACTATTAAGTTATCGCAAATGGCTGAATTTGCGTATTTTCGAACGGCCCCATCACCCTGGAGCGCAAGCGCCGGCTGCGTTACGAGCAGACGCCACCTGCGGCCCGCAGAGGCACGAGCGCTAGCGCAGGTGCGCTAGACGGGGGCGGAGGGCGCTGATGTGCAGATGATCGCCCTCATAAGCCACGCGGCGGCGACGGAGCCCTGGCTCGAGCAGCCAATGGCGATGGCGCTCGGAATGCAGAACGTGACGCGCATGCGCAGAGCCCGTTTTATTATTTCTCTGCTCCGGTTGGCCGGTTGGGCGGCCGATGCAGATGGATGTCGCTGACGGCATGCTTACCAACTTGAAGAATATTGTAGTTTTTTTTTTATTTTTTACTACAGTTTATGCAGTAGTGAGAAAGTTATGAAATTCTACGCGGATAAACGGTGCCGAGCATTTTATATTAAATATTGTATTATTTATTTACAACATTTTATGAAATTGTTTATTATTTTTATTATTTATTAATTATTTTTTAAAATGTTTTAGAATGTGACTTTAAAATAATTTTTATCAGTGAAGTGTTCTATGAAATACGTTTTAGGTATTCTGAAACTGAGGAAAAAAAGTTTTTGACATGCATAGAAATTATTAGATGAATAATAATGAGAATAAAATTAACTACGTTCGAAAAAACTAGCCAGAAACGTTACAAAAATAAAGGATGTATCTGATTACGATTGTACTAAGTCTGTGCACATTGATACCTTTGCACATGTAAAACTTCTGAAGTAATCGAATATGCTTTCTACAGATGTGATTATGATACCAGTCAAATGTACGGCATAATTGATTTGCTTGTTGTTTTAATTTTCATTGACACATTACTATTTTGAATTTATTTTGTCTGAAAAGGACGACATCTCTAACACTTACTTTCTGATTGTTTCAGGTAATTTCCTTCTTCATCACAGTAATTAGTGAATTCCCGTACGGTAAAGTATTACAATACTAGATATGGTAATCAAAATTACTTAATTGGCTTCTAATAAATGTCTTGTGAGTTGCTTTTTTGCCACACCAGTTGTCGTCTCCAAACGCTCACTTTTTTCCTCCGTTTCTAATTTTAATCTTTCCTTCTCAAAAATCGCGAGATTTTGTTTTAGCAACATGTTGATTGGTCAAGTAGTGAATAAGAGAAGGAAGATGTTATTCTTGTTTTGACACGTTCGGATGTAATTATGTGTCCGGTGGCGGCAGGAAACCATCTCTCTTTCTCGGCAGTGGTTAAGACGTACCTTGCACGGTAAGATGGCATTGCGTGAATGATGAATTGCGTGTTTATTCATTCTCGTCATCAAGTGTGACTGTGCGTGGAATATAGCTGCAGTAGTCCACCCGATGCAGCCGGGATAATAAGAACCTGTAACCAACACCGGAAGGGGTGGACTTGAACGCAACATCGCAATACGCAGGCGCGGATCCACGGGGGGGGGGGGGGGGGACGAGGGAAATTTCCCTTCCCCCTAAAAGTTTTCAGTAACTTAATTTTTGCTTGTCACGAAACTTTCGAGCGAAAATATTTTCAGAATCATTAAAACGAATAAACTCGTATTGCAGCGTAAGCTGTGTATACTCTACGACATTGTACAAAATCTGTAATAAGACACCTTCGACTAAAACATTTTGAATTCCCCCTCCCAAAATTCGTATCTGAATCCTGATCCTGATCCTGCCTTATGACTCGAGCATTAGAGGTCTCGCGTAGGGGATACCCAATCAATGATGATCCTTTATTTTACTTGGAAATAGTAGAGCCACTAGACCTCTTCTGTCTGACTACGCAATTACGTTACTCGCTCCACTCGCCATCTAGCAGGGACAGAAAGTATTACTTGGGCGATAAAACAAGCGATTTGAATTTAGCTCTGATTACAGGATTCTTTTAGGTTTGATCTTTCTGGTAAATCTACACAACGGGACAGCCGGCTTTACTTTCCTTCGGAAAGCCTACGAATGATTTCCCTCTTAAAAATCCGCGACTTCGATCGGTTGTGAACCCGCGAACTTGGGTGTAACAGCCTGATACTCTAAGCGTCACACCACCAAAGCCGCACCGGAAGAGATGGCTTGGGGCATCAACTGCTGTCAATCAAGTGCCTGTCACTGGGAGGTCCTAGGTTCGATTCCTGACGGTGGCATGATGTTCGAGTTATCTTGTCAGCTAAGTGGAGTTCAGTCGTTGTCTGGAGGAGAATTCTAGCGGCCCGCTGCTCTGACCGGTACTTTTCCGTGGCTAGGCGAATGCCGGAACAGTACCCTTATAAGCGAGTCACGGTTTGCGCGCGATCTTTCCTTCCTCTTCCCATGTCCTATCCACACCCGCTCTGACCGGTACTTTTCCGTGGCTAGGCGAATGCCGGAACAGTACCCTTATAAGCGAGTCACGGTTTGCGCGCGATCTTTCCTTCCTCTTCCCATGTCCTATCCACACCCGCTCTGACCGGTACTTCTCCGTGGCTAGGCGAATGCCGGAACAGTACCCTTATAAGCGAGTCACGGTTTGCGCGCGATCTTTCCTTCCTCTTCCCATGTCCTATCCACACCCGCTCTGACCGGTACTTTTCCGTGGCTAGGCGAATGCCGGAACAGTACCCTTATAAGCGAGTCACGGTTTGGGCCCGATCTTTCCTTCCTCTTCCCACGTCCTATCCACACCCGCTCTGACCGGTACTTTTCCTTGGCTAGGCGAATGCCGGAACAGTACCCTTATAAGCGAGTCACGGTTTGGGCCCGATCTTTCCTTCCTCTTCCCACGTCCTATCCACACCCGCTCTGACCGGTACTTTTCCGTGGCTAGGCGAATGCCGGAACAGAACCCTTATAAGCGCGTCACGGTTTGCGCGCGATCTTTCCTTCCTCTTCCCATGTCCTATCCACACCCGCTCTGACCGGTACTTTTCCTTGGCTAGGCGAATGCCGGAACAGTACCCTTATAAGCGAGTCACGGTTTGGGCGCGATCTTTCCTTCCTCTTCCCATGTCCTATCCACACCCGCTCTGACCGGTACTTTTCCGTGGCTAGGTGAATGTCGGAACAGTACCCTTATAAGCGAGTCACGGTTTGCGCGCGAACTTTCCTTCCTCTTCCCATGTCCTATCCACACCCGCTCTGACCGGTACTTTTCCGTGGCTAGGCGAATGCCGGAACAGTACCCTTATAAGCGAGTCACGGTTTGCGCGCGATCTTTCCTTCCTCTTCCCATGTCCTATCCACACCCGTTAGCTACACACACACACACACACCTACGTGCACTACACTTAATGCCGTGAGACCTCCGGGAGCTTAGAGATAGTTCTGCCTGTGGCGGTGCCCCGCTAGTGAGAGATACCTCGGTTGGGGAAAACCCTGCTAGCTAGTCTAGTAGGTCGGCGCCGAATCTCTCCATCCAGCAGGGAAAGATGCCACTGCCACTTCCAGCAATGGAAACATGAACTACACTTACGGAACTAATAACCTTAGCAGTTGACGCGCCCGGAATCGGTTAGTAATCAATGAACCACCGAAGCCGTGGGGGGTCGGAGGTTAGGTGTCGACAAAGTGCCGGAGATTTGCTGATGTGTTTTACGTCGGTGATTTTGGTATGCCTGCATGAATCGAATTCGTAGGCCGACTGCTCTGACCAGTGCTATCCAGAGGTGGATTTACGCATAGGCATAGTAGGCACGTGCCTACGGCGGCAAATTTTCAAGGGCGCAAAATTTTCTTGATATTTTCTAAAACAAATTTAGGTTCTCTAAAAACTATAACAGCATAAATCATATTTTTATTTTAAAAATATCATATTAATATTTAATACAAGCTATTTATTTGTCTACTTCATTAGAGTATACCTTATGATTTCAGAAGTATATGAATCTGAAACTAAGGCCCGTTGACGAAAGAAAACATGTTGCAATTCTAGTTGTCATGTTTTAGTTTCCTTTTAATGTTAACGTTTCAGTGTTGAAACGTTAATAATGTTGAACGTTACTTGCTATGAAGATACAGTTTATATCCAAAATTAGCGAATCCAAAAAAAATATTTAATTTATGAAAACAATGTGCAAAATATAATGTTACTTTTAAAGTTAAAACGTTTAAATTAATGAGGAATTGTTACTGAAACGCTACAATTAGAAATGTAACATTAATTTTAAACAGGGGGCGGCAAATTTGATGTGCCTACAGGCGGCAAAAATATTAATCCGCCCCTGGTACTATCCATGGTTTTCTTGAGAAGTTATGGCGAATATGGAACTCGAAACACATACGACATTTCTTTCCTCTCTATTCCGAACTCATTTGCAGCCTTAGAGACGAGCGATATGCCGATCATCCGTCCATGGCCCATTCCACCTTTATTAGAGACATCTCTGAAAAGCATCGGAGATCCGGAAAGCAGCGGCACACTGCATCCTCTGCGATATTTAATGTGTTGCATGATGATGAAATCGGATTATGAAGAACAATAAAATGCTTAAGGATATTATTAAAGACATTCTTATTTTTCCACTTTGTTTTTATTACGTTTGGGTGTGTTGGTATTTGTGGTTAAGTCGTAAGATTTGAGCGGTGACATTCTGAAAATATCCAGGGATATGATACCATTAGGAAGGAAAAATCCTGAAGATCTGAAGAAGAAGAAGAAGAAGAAGAAGAAGAAGAAGAAGAAGAAGAAGAAGAAGAAGATGAAGAAGAACACGAAGTAGGTTCCGTGGGTTATAATTTATTGTGGTCATATTTGAAGTATCTCACAACATCATAAACGTGAGAAGCCAGTATAATGTTCATAACAAAAATAACGACGTTTTATACAGTTCATTATGCAATGTATAAGTGAATTAATTGCAACCTCTATATCAGTTCTGGACATTTTATTGTGACGTACGCATCATCAAGCTGAAACAATTAATTTTATTTATCGCAATTCGATTAAATCGCAAAATAGACTTCCATTATTAAAATTGATGTCAAATGCATGAATAATTTAACTGTCAAATAACCGATAATCAGATTCCTCTGAATTATCTTTCGTTGCATGATAGTAATGTAAATTTACACACATTGCAACTCCCCATTCTAGTCGTTCAGCCTCATCTGATTCAGTCATGAACAGAAGCAAGCAATCAAACAACTAAATGCAAGGGTTGCAGACGCCTGAAACAGCTATGGAGGAGCAAAACAATGATATTTTGTGCCATTCGGCCTAGAAAATACTTTTTTTAATGCTAGGTGATTTCCTGGCATTGCGAAAAATTTTGACACAATAATCTATTAAGGGGCCGTCCATAAATTACGTAACGAAAATTTGGTGTATTTTGAATTCCCCCTCCCCCCTGTAACGCACCCGTAACGCGTAATTGAATCCCCCCTAAATAATTACGTAACGCTTGCGACAATCCTCCCTTATAAATGCAACAAGTGAAAATAAATAATAGCTCAGTAAAAAAATTTGTGTTAATTTTATTTGTTCTGAATATTAAAATGTATTATAATTAAAGTCGGAATAAGTTGGTGATGCTGACTACACCTAGCAATAAGATTGAGGTTAAGTTTGGAGTGAAGGAATGACGCATAGGCGAGAAAACTTCTGTTCAAAAGTCATGCTCTTGCTGTCGTGGATGGAGCATGGGTGAGAGTCTACTGCGCCAAATTAATTGAATTATAGAATATAGATCAGTTTTGAATATTTTCATAGTAATCTGACGGATTTAATTTAATAACTTTAATTTATTTGTTTTAAAAACAAATTAATTGGCTAATATTTTAGTATAAGACTCAACAAAAGGAAATATCTGAGTTAAGAAAGCTCAAGAAAATGTTGAAAAACGCTAAAATATCAATTTTACGTAACACTAGACTAATTCTCCCCCATCCCTATGTAACGCAGTGTAACGCTATTTTAACCTTTCCACCTTTTTAGCGTTAATGGCAATTCATGGAGTACTGTTAGGTAGCCACCGGCTGCGGTAGAAGAGACGCTAGATCTCCGTTGTTGCAACGACGTTGACTGGGAGGTTCTACTGTTGGATTCCCAACACTGGCTGATTTTCGGCACTAGCTACCTAGCCGGGTCAAATTCAGCCGCTTCGTATATGGAGGAGAATTGTAGGGGCTGGCTGCTGTGATCGGTAGTTTTCCGTGGTTTCTGCGATCGATAAATCAAATATTTTTTCGTGTAATTTTTAGGTGTTAATTGGCACTTTCAGCACAATGAAGCATATAGCAGTCGACAGGGTTGGGCAGTATTGAAATACATGTTTTTGAAATACGTATATAAAATCTTTTTTGTACTTGAAAAACTGTACTTTGATGGGTTTTTTGGACATGTGTTTTGGGAGATGTATTTAAATACATTGAGTGTGTTTTTAAAGAAAGAAATTCTAGGATAGTTTTTTTTTTGTTGTTTGATTTTGCAAGTAAATGCACCTACTGAAACAAAAATTAAAGGTTCTTTCGGCAGTTGAATTTGAATTCTCTTCTTTTTTAAATGATAAATCTAAATCATTAAAACTTCTGGACAATTTTCTGACAATAAAAAAAAGATTTATTCGTTATAACACTAGTTTACGTTCAACCACGCCTGTTGAACGACTTTGCTGGTTTTATGCATTCGCCAGCCAGAGGTTTATTGCCTAATGATTTGTTTGAACAATTAGTCGTTTTAAAAGGAAATTCCTGATATTTGAGTTACACATATTTTTATATCATTTTATATTTGTAAGTGCTTATAAATAAATATATATTACAGTCAGGTATTGTTCATAAATTTGTGTGACTGTCAATTACTAATGTATTGTAAATGACAAATTCAATACATTGATGAAATAAAAAAGATAATACAAAATTATTTTATTTACTGTATTTTGAGTATCTGAAGAATTTTAAACACGTATGTATTTAGCATATCAAAACTTAATATTTTTGAGTTTGTGTTTACTCATTTACAAAGTATTTTGTCGAAGTATTTGAATTCTAAATTTAAATTTTATCTCCCAACCGTAGCAGTCGACAGCAATATTGACCTTCTGCGCCTGCGCAGATGCGCAAAAGTGGTGTAAAGTGGTCGATTGCTCTTCGCTAGGCCGGGCTTTGTCCTTAAGCCCGTAATGTTTTTAAAGCTACTTTGCGCAGCACTGAAGCGCTCCTATTGCCGTAGAATACATGGATTGTACGTTAATTGTTCTGCTGATTGAGAAACTGCAGGAAAAATCCATGTAGTCTTAATAAAAGTCTAAAACGAATATCACGCACCAAATCTAATCGCATCACAGATGATTAAATGTTGTACAATATGCTACGTATCGCGTGTTATTATTCATTTGGTTAGCAAACACTGCCAACTACTTCCTCTGGTGCCAATTTTCCAATCCCGTTTTGTGTTAAAGAGGCTATACGATTCGTGAATCGTAAATGATTATATTTTCACCAGAAATTAAAATCGTTTATGTTGTCGAGGACTACAAACTAAATAATGTTCACGCACCTGCAGTAGGTGAAATAACAGTAAAGAGTGATGGAATGAAAAAGATGAATTCAGCCCTCTTACAAACCACTTCTGGCGCTACAAACGCGTCGGTCGAGAAAGTTCTTATCTCCTGATTTTAGTTTTTTCCTCTTGTGTAATTCTCATTGTTATTCCGATAAATGTTCTCGCGATGTAAGTTTTTGATTGATGACATTTCGTGCCATAACATATCTGCGTCTACCATAATTGTTTCCTCCCATCTATCTGTAGATGAAGAAGAATATTGTAATGTGAAGGCTATTTCATATTTAGATTGTATCTCACAGAAAACATTCTTGTTATATTCTGTGGCGGATGTGTCGTAAGCATATGTTAGTCATCTAAATAATTTTACAGATTAGGCGATGTAATAATTAAGGTCATGGTTTTATAAATTTGAGATGTCTTTCAACATTCACATGTGATTTTGTGATTGTCGAAACCATGTTAATGTTGGAATTCAAACTTTTCAGTGGTGATTCTTTCCCGACTACAGTCAATATAAAATTCTTGTAGTTTACGTAGTATATAATAGTATCAACTGAATATGCAGTGTAGGATATAGACGACATTTGATGTGGGAACAAAAACTGGATGCAGGAGCTTGATTTTTTTCTACGAGAGAATACTGTTCTGTTAAGCGCGTAGAAGAGGATTTAGAACGTAAATCATTCTTTAAACATTTGAGTGCAAAAGCTATGTGCCAACACACTTTATCCTGAATGATTACAAAACGTTTTGTTTAGTTTGGTGACTAATCAACCAGGAAATGCAATTTTTCTTTATCATTTTCCACTCTCAATATATATTTTTTATAATTATTCTGCTATGAAAAAAATCGTATTATTCATTTGGAAAGAAAAAACAGAGAATATCATTAAACAACGGGGCAGCCAACTGCTCAAAGTCAGTCATCTTCCCAGTTTCATATAATATAATGTAACCAAACCGATTACCTGTGGAATCGGTTGGCCGCCCTGCCACTAGCTCAGATCGGTGACGGAAGGAACTGTTATGCGGGAACACAAATTAAATAAACACTTGTTCACTGGTAAAATGATTCAATTTATTTCTGGGCATGAATGATAGTAAAAAAAAATGCACCAGAGAAATTTCAACTATAAACTAGCAATGGAAAGGAAAATTGAAGAGATCGATTAAAATAGAAAGGAAAGAACATTAGGCGTTAGTAATCAGTAAAGCTTATGACTAGGAAGAAAATCAACTTGTTATAACTAATAATTACATGAGTTACAGCATGACAATTTTAACGCGCCTGAGCGCGACACTACATTACGTAAGTCTTGGAGTTGAACGACCCTCGGGTTGTTAAACCCGGTAGAGTTCTTTGTGAGCCCAGGCAGGCACTCGACCGGCAGCTGGAAGGAGGGCGGCGGCCTTGGGCGAAGGGGCGACTGCGGCCTTCCCTCACCCCTCTTGGCGCGTGGCGTCAGCTGAGCGGTCCTCCGGTCATTCAACCAGGGGAGGCGATGTCCCGGGCGACTTGAAGTTCTTGGAGATCGTCGGGATTTTTCTCCCGACCTCAGGCGCGGAGTCGACAACAATGCGTTCTTCTGATTGTCGTGACAGTCTTTTACAAGTCCGGTTTCAGAAAATTAAGAAATCCGTCACGAATAATTCAAGATTCAGAAAAGTTCCTCTATTCACTACAGTCTGCTCAAAACTCAAGCTGATACTGTAAAAATTCTAAGTTCGATAGAGGTGAACTTGCCTCTAACCGCACAATACTCCCACCAAGAAAAACTTCTGCCCCGACTGTTCCGTCTAGAGATCAAATCCCCTACTGCCCACTGGCCTCGTCTGATGCCCCAGCTCCTCTCTCGACTGATGCCCCAGCTATTCTGCTTTTCTCTCTGTCAAAATCGCACCAGGTTAACTCTTCTCCCCACCCCAATTTCTTATGCGTCCCAAGTCCCTTTAATAGCAGTGTCGCTATTGGTCGGAAGTTGTGTCGCAGTGAAATATTCTCGCCCAATCGCAGCGTGAGAAGCGAAGGAAAATTCCACCCTTTGTGCAGGCTGCGAGCATGCGAGCTGTTCTCGAACCTTCTAGAAATTTGGCCCTCGGAGGCGTAGTGGGGCGCGTTCGATGATGGAAATATCGCTCTGGGCTCCCCCGAAACTGGGTGGTCTCGAAATTCACAGCCGGCTCTGAACACTTGTACAGTGTCTGTCAACGGCAGTCCTCCAAACGACCGGCTTAATGGGGGAGAGGCGGTAATGGCCCCCGCGATAAGTGAGACTACGCGTGCATTGCAAGCTGTTTAAACTCCCGGTAGAATTCTGGGTGGTCCGAGTGGGTTATATTTAATTTTTCCAGCATGAATTTCATTTCAAAAAATGTGACGAAATCAGTTTCGCTACAATAATATACTATATGTAGTTACAGGATGCATCATTTAAGTAATGTTGTTAGAGAGTGTAATTTGTCTTTTATCTTGCAAATAAGTTTACTGTCGAAAAAGTCCCGTTCATGATTATCTGATCAAGAAGCAAATTCAAATGAACTTGTGGCTTCTTCACCTGTTGCCCAATTAACTCTGAGGATGGATTGCCTTGCGTCGCAAATTAAGAAGGAACACGGGCATAAGGTATTTGCACCACCTATTTTAATTTACGACACGTAAGTAAATAATATTTACTAGTGACCTGCAGAAGCAAAACTGCCGCTAAACAAAACCCCACAAAATGATTTTCAAAACGGAGCACGCATACTATTCAAGAACTACAAATCTAAAATACTCTCATATGACTTTCCAGCGAATAAAATATTTGAACAAAATCAATCATCGCAAATAGATAATAGCATAATGTGTATGCTCAGAGCGTGGCGCGCTGACTTCGCATTCGGAAGGCCCGGGTTGAAATTCCGTGCCGGTCTTCCTAACCGGGCTTTTCGTGGTTTCCCTTGGTCATCCAGGAGAATGCTGGGATGGTTCTACTAAAAGGCCACGACCGCGAAACTGGTGTTGCTAGCCGAATCTGTTAACTGCACGAAGCCACGAAGAATTCGACACATCGCGGGTTTCTGGATGGGTGACCGGCTGGGAACCCTGGGATCTAACGGCGCCGTGGCCAATTGCCCTTTACGGGACATTCAATGGCTAAATACACATACACATACAGTACAACGGTTCTTAACATCAACAATGTAAAAAAAAGAGTTGCAGTTCTGTGACAAGTGAACAGCAATTATTTAATTCCTATGTAGTTTGTTATTAGCAGCGTCTTTCTCAGAGCCTTTCTGTCGCATTAACACCCGCTGTCGTAAGCAGCGGCGCACTTAGTATAAGAATTCAGTCTGTGTGCAGTATGAGAATATGCGTAAGAGCACAATAAAATATTTGCACTTTGCAGTCATAACCGAAACTGTTGTATTGTTTTTGTTTTTTTTCGAGATCCTGGGTATCTACTGAAATCATAGACATCTCTTGCGAATCGTGAGGTTTACGTCAATTTATGCCTGTAATCGTACTTAGTAATTTAAATTTACAATTGTTAAGGGTTTCGATTCGACATTTCTTTATGCTATGCACATATTCATAGGCGTCCCGGTAATGATGGGGAAGGCGGGTGTGAGACGTGCGGTGCCCCCCCCCCCTCCTGAAAATTTTGAAAGGAGCTTCACAGTCCTTGGTAATGAAACATTTTATTTACGGATGTATGATAAATTCCTTATTGCTCCCTTTTGTAAGCGGGCAATTTTGGGAATCGATATATAACATTTAAGTAAGACACTTTTCAAAATCATATAGCACTCCGTAAATTGCTCAACATTAATTGTATTTATTAATAAATGGTATTAAAATGTTAAATTATAATTAATGTTTTAATTTAATTCTAAATGCACTACATTTTGTTTATTTTGTAGTAAATTATATTGATATGAATATGTTTAAAAAAATGAAAATGGGCTTCGTGGGCGCAGAAATTTATTTGGACTCCTCTTGTTTTAGGCCACGCACGGCTATGCGCGTAATGTATTTTCCTCGTTTAAATACACAGCGAATTTTGAAGCTTTCCTCCGACTTTTTCTTTGGAATTCTTATTTATTTTCTTCCTCAAAAACTTTATTTGAAGAACTACGTGTATTGTTTAAAGGGAGAGATGTTAACAGGTTAGAAGTTTTATCTTTTTTTTGCGTTGAGAAGAAAGAACTGTTTTCATTCCTCTTATTAAAAATATAATTTGTTCAGTGAAACTGGTCGGTAAATAATCCAGAAATTGTACGTTATTTAGAAGAGCTCCTAAACAAGAAAGTCATGCGTAAAAAATTACAATGTAAAATAAAGTCACTTTCCAAGGTGCATTTAGTGAGTTATAAATTCACCAGCTCAGTTAAAGATGCAATCGTAATTTTACATTACTTGAATGCCAAAAATGATTGATGTCCAGATAATATGTTGGATGAATACAAAGAAAGAAAGAAAGAAAGAAAGAAACACTGCTGCATATTTGATGTATGTTTGCATTTCCCCCTCTAAACTACAGTTCATGATCGCGAAAAATACTCTGCCCTCACCCTATGTTATGATCATGACTCAACCTATTGGGGCGAGTAGAAGGAACGTAGTGTTGAAAAATAATATTATTTTCTTAATTGTACGAGTAATAATTATCCGTATCATCCTTTTTTAATATTGAAAGGTTTGGAAAAATCAAAATTAGTTGCAAATATTTTTATAATAGACATTTATTAAATAAAACTGGTTAAATCAGTTATTAGTAATGTTGGGAAGTTCATGCAATTTGTAAGTTTTTGTTAACGATAAACTGTCAGAAATATAAAACTTCGAATTTTTCTTCCCTCTCAAGGACAGACAGCGCTTCATTGGAAAGGCATTATTAAGTTCAAAAATATCAAAATTAAAAATAGTGTTCAGGGAACTCACAAAATAGCATAATCGGCAAAATAGTGCTAATCGTGAATCAACATCACCTTAAGTTCACCTGACGATCCGCGCTTTATTTACAGACCCGTCCTAACTGAAACAGTCAATCACAATAGGCAAGATATTCTCTTTATAAATAAACAGAAGAAAGAGTGAATAACAATTATATAATAAAAGTAGATATATCAGTACCGTTACAGAAAATATATCATAAGAACTGATACATACTTCGATATTAAATTCTACAAAAACATCCACGTGTGATATCTTGTCAGCAAAATCCTCCTAATAATCTAAAATGCCAAAAATCATTCTGAACAAGAGACGACGCGTAGTTTGCTGGATACTAAGCACTTTGTAAGAAAATTGTTCACGGAGGAGAAACAAGAAATAATAATAATAATAATGATAATAATAATGATAATGATAATAATATAATAATAATAATAATAATAATAATGATAATAATAATAATAATAATAATAATAATAATAATAATAATAATAATAATAATAATGATAATAATGATAATAATAATAATAATAATGATAATAATAATAATAATAATAATAATAATAATAATAATAATAATAATGATAATAATAATGACGAGACCGCTAAGGCGGTAGTGCCGTGGTGATCTCGGGCATAAGGATAGCGGGTTCGAGTCCCGCCTCGGGCTTGGGTATGTTTATGGATGTGTGTGTCGTCCATTCATCCGTCGTTATCTGGTTGCGGCAGCCGTCGTCTGCGCCGGACAGGCTGCAGGTTCGAGTCCTGCGTAGGCATGGTCGTATTTGTGATTGTCCCTTCACCCCTTCATCCTATCGCCTTATAATTCAAGGCGTAAGCACCTTGTCTAAACCAAGGGATACAGCCGAGAATAGCTGATCCCCACAATGATACACGTTACTATCTCTGGGATAAATATGACTGGGTCTCGGAAGATACGCACAGCCTCTTGTTGGGAATGATTTTTGGTATTTGAAGTTATTTTATTTTTTAGGAGGATTTTGCTGACAAGGCCTTCGGCCCATATCACAAGAGGTTTGTTTTTGTAGAATTTAATAGAGAAAGAAAAGAAAACAGCTTCTATAATCGATGTTGCAATCCATTTGACTCACAACTTGCGGAAGTCTAAAGCGGAAAAATTAAGAAAATATGCGAACATGGCAATTGAATTAAAATACATTTGGAAGTTGCTCGAGGTCTCCCATTTCTCCATCGCCATATCAGTTGGAGTCGTCACCAAGAATATCAAAAGAAATGTGGAGAATTTAGGTATAAAAATATCTCCGACGAAGCCCAGAAAGCCTCCCTCCTTCAAACATGTCATATTGTCAGAAAATTCTTAAATGCGTAACATTCATGTGGGTTTGTTTCCTTCCTGCGCAGTCCGAGCCTAGTCCTATAACATCAGTTGGACAGGTGAAGGTTTTCCCTGCTAAAGCAGAGATATTTTGAATGATGATGATGATGATGATGATGATAATAATAATAGTAATAATAACAGATATAATAACAGTAATAATAATAATAATAATAATAATGATAATAATAATAATAATAATAATAATAATAATAATAATAATAATAATAATAATAATAATAATGATAATAATAATAATAATAATAATAATAATAATAATAATAATAATAATAATAATAATAATAATAATAATAATAATAATAATAATAAAGTAGGTCGGGGCGATTCCCTCGTGTCTGGCCGCTCCGTAGGCGTTCCGCCCGCCCGACCACACGCGCGTTGCCTGTCGCTCCCACGCGGGGGGCTGCGACCGGACGCGGGCGCTATCAGATGCAGACGCTCCCCCTCTCCCCCGCCCCGCCCCCAGCCACCCACACCCCCGCCGGCTGGAGAGCTTCCTTCGAACCCCGCCCCGCCCCGCCCCCTTCGTCGCACCCCGCCCCCTCCGTCACGCTCCACCCCCTCCGCCCCGCCCTTCCCCTCCCCTCCACCCCGCCCTGCCCCCCCGCGTCTCACCCGCCCAGCCCCGCCTGACACGTCGCACTCACAGCTCGGAGGTGCCTGATCATCGGCACTGCAGTGCCTCTATGCCGGAGGTCAAGGGTTCGAGGCCCCGACAATGGCAGGATTTTGGACACTGGCTAGGTCGAATTGTGAGGCTTTACGGAGAGGAATTCTAGCGGCCGGCTGTTGTAATCGTATTAACATCAGGTAGTTCTCCTATTAACATCAGGCGAATGCCGGAGCAGTACTGTTAAAAACAGTCTACGAAACGCACGCAATTTCTCCTTTCTCTTCCTTGTCCTATCTTCACCCCTTACTTGCATACATTTCCACTAACATGCACTACACTACTACATCGAGAGCTTAGAGCTCGCGAGTGCTTCCTCATCCTTATCCCTTCTTCGGCGGCGATGGTGTAACGGTTCGGACTGTTGTACCCAAGTTGGCGGGTTCAAACCCGATCGAAGCCGTGGATTTTTCAGGGCGAAAAAATCCTTCGTACGCCTCCCTTCGGAGGGGAAGTAAAGCCGGCTGTCCCATGTTAGTAGATTTACTTGCATGTAAAAGATCCTCAAGCCTAAATGACGCCTCTGAGCTAAATTCAAAAACCGCCTGTTTCTCGCCCAAGAAATACCTCCTTTCTCTGCTAGTTGATGAAAGGAGCGTAGCGAAATTTGCGTGGTCAGACGGAAGAGCGGGCCTAATGGCCTGAGTCTCGCCATGTAAAATAAGGCTTCAATTCAATTCCTCTTACCTTACAGACACACACTTACCCCACCACACATGTCGGGGGCTTGGTCTGCGTAGGGCGGTACCTCGATGGCAGAGACATTTGAATGGGAAAAGCCCGCAGGCTGACGAGTAGCTCAGCGCCGAGTCCGACAGCTCTAGCAGGGAAGGAACATCACCATTTTTTTCGGAATCAACCGTGGCGGTCCACCACCTTCCTTCGGAACGTCCATGGCGATTGACGCGCCCGGAAACACGGAAAAAAGTGATCTCTGGATACATCATGAAATAATTAAAAACGTTGTCATTGCCAACAATAGTATTTAATATAAGAGCAGCTTTCGATGGCTTAGCCATCATCATCAGTTGTCTGCTGGATGGAAACCACAAAACGTCTACCCTACCGACTAGGTAGTCGTTTTGTGGCTTCCATAAAGCAGACAACTGATGATGATGGCTAAGCCATCGAAAGCTGCTCTTATATTAAATACTTTTGTGGCAATGACAACGTTTATAATTATTTCATGAAAAATGCCAACGATAACGCACCACAACACCTATACTCTGGATACATCGCCTGGTATAGCTCAGTAACGACTCCCGTTGATGCTGAAGCTGTGAGTTGAGTTCGAGTTCCGCCAATATCGGATTTTTGACATCATGCAGCTAAGTCGAGTTTAGTTCCTGTCTTATGAAAGGTTGTTCTCTTAACACTAATTCTAATCAGCTGAAATCTTAATAAAATACAGAATCGTTTCGTGTGAATTGGAAACTGGCTCAAAATTTTAGAAAATGCGCGTCAGTGAATAGGTCGCTTCTCAAGCAATGCAATGCAATAAGCCCTGGAAGTCAGTTGACGTGCAAATGCGAGAACTACATCGCTGTCGTCAAGGGAACACAATAAGGAAGAAAGACGAATTCGCTTCTGGTAAATGGAGTGTGCTCCGGACTGCGACACCCCAGTTGTGTTAAACACGATTAAATACGTACCTAACACTCGTACCATATCTGCTATTTTCTATAAAGTACTATACATGGAGTCTTTTTGGCCCCAAGCTTTCCTGTCAATTATATGTGGTAAACACGAATCTCTACTGCAATATACTGGGTGTAAATAATTTATTTTATGTAAGGATGCATTTTATTATTCTCAATTTATTTTCAATAACATAATATACATTTTTCATATTACATATTTCGTATCTGGAATAACCTCTACCGTAAGTAACGTCCATTTTTGATACATATTGCTTCAGAAATATTTATATGAGTTTGTGAAAGTTATTTCGGGATAAATTAAGTACTGAGTTTATCTGACACTTTTTTTAAGTACATGTCCAGATATTTCGAATGAAAATGGGAATATAATAAGCATTATTTTTACGTATAGGTCAAGCCGGTTTCATGTAACGAAATAAATTAATAACTCTTAAAAAAAATTGAAAAATATGTGAAAGTGGTTTCACACCTGTTTAATATGGGTACGAAGGCATATCTAGTAGACTGAAATTGTCCTGCAAATATTAAGGAAAATATTAACAAATTAATGGCGATGAGGCCCAAAAAGACTTCAGATATGGTTCGAGGGTACAAATAGCATACACTACATGAATAACAATTAATTATAATAAATGACATGCACTACACTACCAGACATGTCGGTAGACCCTCTGGGAGCGAAAAAGTAAAACATAATCATTAACATTTGGTGCCAACCACTAATAAAACTAGAAGTATTAGCTTAATCTACAAAAACTCTACCAACTTAAATTCCGTGGTGGTAGCAAATATCTTGTGGTAATCCATGGTATTGTAAAGGAAATAATCTCTACAAAAGTTTAAACTGTTTCAAACTTTTGTGGAGATTATTTCCTTTACAATACTATACCAACTTAATTAAAAAAACAACAAAAAAACAGAACATTCTGTCTTGTAAGATGGAAACAAAACGAATTTTTTTAAAAGTACGAGTAAAATTTATTTTGCGAGAAGAAGATTATATTTTGTCCGCCATATAGATTGTTTATTAACTTTGAATGAAGAAGTTCATTTCACTTCGGTGAAAACGAATTGTATAGGTTTTGACCATCCGAAGTTTTCGATTAGTTCAGAAGTTATGAAGGGTTATGAAGGAGAAGTGGGAAAGCTGTCCTCTTTGCTGTACGACGACAGAAAAAACGTCACTCTCGTGCGGGAGGAAGCTCCTTGATTTTCTACCAAGAGTCGTCTCTCAGGAAACATCAACGTCTGTGGATTCTTTCGTCATTACTTGTTTCTCAGCAAAAACAAACTTGTTTCTTCTTTTTTGCGCTCGGCGCTGATATCTCTGAGATGCACTTGCGCAGAGAATGAGAATACTGCGGGATGAGGAATTGTTTTTTCGGCTCGTTGCGTTTCGTGTGTGAGGAAGATGGCGATCTCACCACATACATTTCCCAAAGGACGAGAGTTCTGTATATTTTATTTCATTGCTATGCCTTAGTGAACTGATGTATTCCAAGAACTTTGAAATGTATATTTCAAACCAGATTTTCCCTCATGTGTGTGGGTGTGTGGTGCCAACTGCTGTATCTCAATGACAGCATTGTCGTCTCTGCAGACTTGCTGACCAGTTGTTTCTAGAGTTGGAACCCTGGTGGAAGTGTACTTTTGACACCAGTTATTAACTAAGTCCAATCACACTGCTACTATCTGGAGTAGAAACCTAACGGCCGGCTCAAATCTTCTTCTACCAGCTATTCTATCTTTTACCAGCCATCAATTTTAATTAATTCATAAAATGCGGTTATCAAGGTCATGTATATGTTCGTTGCTTTAGTGTTTACTTAAAACTAACCGCTTACTTTTAAAATTTAAATCACCAACCGTGTAGCAATTCGGTTTTGTAGATTTATTGAAGAAAAATGCCTAATTCTTGACGAAGCAATAATGTGGAAGACTGGAATTCAAATGACTGTGTGTTCAGTTGCCTCCAAAATTCACACATGTTTTGCGTTCAGAAATTCTGTTGTTATCTTTCAATAATCGTGAAAACAAACTATGGAGTTATTCTTCTTTATCTCGCCATGAACTGCATAAAACTCTCTTCATTGTCTATATTCCTGAAGCCCGGTGGCCGACATTTGGTGGCTGAAAGTGATTTTATCGTCAAAAGAGCCACGAAGTCCTCCATACAAACAAAACTGAACGCGCATCTTCTGGGAAGATTCAAAATGTATGAACGGTTCAAAAAAAACATATGCAATGCAAAGTTGAAAAGAATAGAAAACCGCCATCTAGGTATTGAGAATTTTCGGGGGGGGGGGGGGGAAGGTATCGGTTCTTAACACCTCTGGTAAGATGCTTACTCCAAGATTAAAGGTGATAATATATACACACAAAAACACTAGCGAAATAAATCCAATTTTGTTCGTAATATCATATTTAGTGTCCTAAATGTGAATCCCAAATGCCATTAAAGAGATGGCGCAAACCAAGGTGGAGATAAGAAGTAATGTTTTACGACCTACACGATCGCACAGTACAATTCCAAACAGATTATCCATAACTTTTACAAAGAAAATAACAACAAATAAATAGCGAAGCTAGCTAGTAGACCTCCGCAGGATCCACCAATGAGTTAGTACGGTATCCAAGTGTGGTTCCATAAATTTGTTAATAAATTTCATTTTAATTACGAGTTATTCGTAATATCTGTAAGTTGCAATAATTTTCGGAAATATAGATATCCACGTCTAGGCACAAAAATGTACTTGAAAATTATAGGAATGTTATTGTAGTCACAGTAGTTTGTGGTAGTATTTGCTATAAATTCCGTGGTGTTAGGAGATATCTTGTGGTAATCCGTAATATGGTAAAGAAAATAATCTCCCCAAAAGGTTTAATAATTTTTATTAATTATTATACAGAGTTAACTTTCGGGAAACACTTTTCCCATCCTCAGTGGGTCTTGCCCAAGCAACGTGGATCCCCCATGAATGTTCACAACATGGTCAAAAAATATGAAAACAGCAAAACATGTTGGTTACAGATAGGTGGCAGCCATTTTTTGGAATGGAAGAAGAAGAGAGATTATAATTAATAAAAGTTATTAAACCTTTTGTGGAAATTATTTCCTTTACCATATTATAATACGTTATCTTACCACCCCTGATAGCACTAAACAAAATTTTGACCCTGACGGAATGACCTAGTATAGTTTGAATGAATACTGTGAATTCTAACAACGTGGTTTCATTGGAATTCCATATCTATTGTTTTTAAATTAATTTTTCTTTATTTTACTACTAAATAATCTGTTAAACTACGTTTCATCTCCGGATGATGGCCACATTTTCAAACGAGACTTTCAACTTTACGCCCACTTCAGGTACTTCAACTGATGAACACAGCCCAGGTGAATCACCAATTCAATTAGCTAAAAGAGTAAATAGACTTAACCACTTGCGGAAGCAATCGTTTGTAGAGTCGATTAGGCTAGAATCTGGCAAGAATTGGAAAAAATTTAAGACAGGTTTGAATGATTCACCAGCACAATAGATTCTGAGGAAGAACGTGCTGGTAGTACTATTGCTGGCTTCGTAATAAGAATAAACAGAATGGCACAGACTTTCTCGTATTAGTTTTCTATATCTTTTGGGTTTGGCTAGCTATTCGGACTTCCCACACACTCTTGTCAGCTGCCATCTATCGCCGCCCAAAGTTTATATTTTAAATACATTTTCTTAGTTTTTTTTTCTGACGGGATGGAAGAGGAGCGTTCTGAGTGGTTTCTCAATATTATACTTCAAAAATTATAAAACAAAATAAATGTAGTAAATTCGAATTTTGGATTATGTAGTGTTGGTATTTTAGATGATATGGTCTTCAGTATTTTTCCCGGTTCGCTATAACCAAATCTTATGCTTATTTCTAATGTAAATGCAACGGGACCAGACACTTAAGTTCACTACAACCAAGGTTTCACTATATACGAGTTCACTATAACCAGAGTATTTCCCACGCATCTCATTGCTCATTGACTGATTAGTGATTCCGGGCGCTGCTACTGTCAACTACTAAAGCTATTAGCCCGTTACGGTAGTACATGTTTTTCCTCGTGAAGTGGCAGTAATGTGCCCCCCCCCCCTTTATGATGAGATTCGGAGCTGAAGCGGGATTTTCCTCGACAAGGTATCTCCCACCAACGGGGCACCCCAGCCAGGACAAGCTTCCGGCCACACTCCCGGCAAGTGTGGTACTGTAGTGCATGGTAGTGTATGTGTGAGATAAGGGGTGAGAATAGGACAAGAAAGAGGTAGGAAAGATCGCCAACGGCCCGTGGACCGTTTGTTCGGGTACCGCTCCAGCATTCACCATGTATTGATTGGAGAATCCGCGAAAGAAGTACCGATCAGAGCAGCGGGACGTTAGAACTTCCCTCCAGACAGTCACCAAATTCGACTTAAGAGTCCAAAACTCTGCTACCGTCGAGGGTGGAAACCTAAGACTTCCCAGTCAGAGGCACTGCATTGATGCCCTGAGCCACCTAAGCCTGTACGTGCATCGCGCTCAGACCACGGTGTAAAATATCACGCGGCGGGACCCGCTCAATTTTGTGGGCTAATCAGAATGTGCATGCGTTGGTGTTGCCTGGCAGTCTGAGCTGGTAGGCAAAACATACGTAGGTACATTCTGATTGGCCCAGTAAACTGAGCGGGCCCCGCCGCGTAAACGAGTACAACCTGACCTCCGATTCCGTTTGAACCGGAGACAACCCGCAGTAATCGCGAGCTCCGATTCAATTACTCCGGATGCCAGTGTTAACTAAACGAACATGTTAATGCCAGCAAACTGAGTGCAATTGCTAACTAAATGGAAATTGTCGACTGACAAGTGAAGGAATTTATGCAACACGACCGCGTTATAATTGAATCCCTTTATGTGACCATTTTCTGGAACGAACCCGCGTCGAGGCAATCGCGGTTGTCGTTTAAGCCACGCCTGTCTGCAGCACTCATTGCACGAGCGGCGATGCGTCGGCCGCTGCGATATTAGTTGGCACCAATCTCAGCGCTGGCAGCCTCGACCCCCATTGCCCCACCACCCCCGCCTCCCCGCCACTCCGCCGACCCTGCCGCCTCCGCCTCACACCGCCCCTGCCACCACTACCATCCCCACCTGGACGTCCCTGCTACCCTTGTCAGCCCCGCCGCCCTTTCCAACCTCGCCACTCCGCCGCCCCCGCCCTCCCCGCCGCCCCTGCCTCTGCCATCGCTCCTGCCGCCCTCGCCATCCCGCCGCCCTTTCCACCCTCACCGCTCCCGACAATCTCGCTGTCCCCGCCCCCTCCATCCCTGCCACCACCATCCCACAGCCTCCCTCACCACCCTGCCACCCCTGGCCATCGTCGCCTCGCCGGCGCCCCCGTCATCCCTTTCGCCCCTCTCGCCCCCTGCTCCGCCCTCGCTACCGCTTGTTGCGTGGCGGGGCCCTTAAACGCCGAGCGGCGGCGGCGCCGCCGCCGCCAGTTTCCGGCGGGCGTGACGTCACGCGGCTGGCTGCGCGCCAGCCCTGCGGCCGCGGCGGCGGCGGCGGCGGCTGCCTCCGAAAACACACGACGAGCGGGCGGCGTCGCAACCCTCCCTCCCCTCCCTTCCCTTCCCCTGCCTCTTCCCCACCCCTTTCCGCATTCGCGTGTGCCGGCGCCGCTGGAGCACACTTGGCCCCCGCGTAAAGGCCCCGCGCGCCAGGGGGCGCCAAAGTTCCTCAAAGCGCCGCCACGCCGCGCCCGATCCGGTACGCTCTGTTGATCCTCACTTCATTAAGAAGTTAGGGCGGTGCCCAAGAATACAATCGGCTTACACGGGACCGGGGAACTGGAGATGAACAATAAAAGTGAATAAAAACTCAAGGAAAGGAGTAGATACAGAACTAGAATATTAGAACTTGTATTAATTATATATAGAATATGTTTATATTCCAACAAAACATAATGCATACAATAGATACTACACTATACCGAGAGACATGGCTCAGTGCATCCCGTGATAATACATGCACTACACTGACGAGACTAATGTTCACAGAGTTCCGAGTTCTCCGGCTCTGTGACGTCATGCGATTACGCTGTGGCAATCAGTGAGCTACGGAGAGGGGGTAGAGTGGGGATACGGGAAGAAGGTGAAGGCAGAGAGTGGGGAGGAGATGGAGAGTACTATTCAATTAAAAACATTGGTCTTACCTAATCACTGTAGCAACTAGCAGATGATTTTGTTTCTTTTCTTTATCGCATGCCTCAATTACACTTGCTATGATCTCCCGACCTTCACTGTGAATTGTCGAATTCGATTTCCGTTTCGCCATTTCGCGTGTAACATTCGCGCACTCTGAATCACAACTGAGCTGATGTTTGCGAAACCAATGCAGTGACCGAGTGCCCGCTCGCTCTTTCCTACAGCCCACGTATGATTCACGGATGTCAGTCAACCAAATCCTACAGCCCATCGCCTTATCGCGCTCCCTCCTCCCCGCGGAGAAACGTAGACCCCTCTGACAGGGCCGGAGAACTCGGAACCGAACAGTACCTGGAGGTTATATGAAACGATTTGTTGTGATCGCATTGGATTATTTTCGTTTAATTGTATTTGCTGCAAGCTGTGTGTTTTTATTTATTCATTTAATAACAACAAAAACGAGATAAATATTACCTGATATGGGAGAACTACAATGAATGAATGTTTTCTTCAGCTCTGGGACTCCTACCGTAATTTATACCCTACTTTAAGTTGAATTATGAATGCAAATAGCGAAGAAATTTAGCTGGATTTAATAGGAAAATATTCAGTCCTATGTAACTATTTTCAAAGACATCCGCTGCTGATTTTGGATATTTTTCCTTATTGTCGCCTTCATGAAGAATTCGACTTACTAACGCGAGAACAGGGATCGATAATTTGAAAATCATGTGCCCTACTGAGCTCACGAAAATGTGCTCAAATAGTAATAGTACATTTTTGTCTCGAAGCAAATCTAGGAAGCTTTTCAACATATTATGAATGGATCAAGAGAATTTGGAGGAAATACCTTATGGCGAGGGGATTGTCCAGGCATATTAAGCATTTTAAAATTATACAGTAGACATGGTAAACAATGCATTGAATATTATTGTTAAAATCAAAATTATTAAAATTATAATTATTTATAGGGGCGGGTTTTAATGAAATGTCATTTTTTCTTTTCACTTTAGAACAATGCCGTCTAGTGTAGAAATTTATTTTATTTTATGACAAAGGAAATTACCCATTTTATAGGTCTTTTTTTGCATTTTTCTGTGATTTCGACTAAAAAGTAATTTTTACCTTTTTCCGTCAGTTTAATGACTATATTTTTCATAGATATTAATATAATTTTAATTGTTCTAGCTTCAAATAGTATTTATGAGATGCAAAAAATGTTCTGCACAGAATTCCTCTGAAGCCTATTCGATTTCTTCACTCAGAAATTGTAATGTCAGTCTTTGTACGCAATCAAAGGTTTCTGTATCGCTATCAGTGCCGTTGTCGGTTTGGCAGATTTCGATATAACTAAAGACAGAGATTTCCTGTAAAGAACAATCCAAACCAGCCAAAGTTTGCAAGCTGAGTGTACTTGAACGAATAGATTACGTCAGTAACTTATCCAGCTTGAGTTGTTCATCTGAAGTGGTTTATATCCATTTTTTACGTAATTTTTCTTTGCTTTTAGTGCATTTTAAAAACATTTTGTAAGCATTTTATTGATTAGATTTAGCAATGTTTTATGTAATCAAAGTCCGCCCCCTAATTATTTAACTTTTTTAATTTCGAAATTGTCATCGCCCACTGCGGCTGCATACCAGATTGAATTGAATTGAATTAATGCCTTATTTTACGTGGCGAGACTCAGGCCATTAGGCCTGCTCTTCCGTCTGACCACGCAAATTTCGCTACGCTCCTTTCACCAACTAGCAGAGAAAGGAGGTATTTCTTGGGCGAGAAACAGGCGATTTGAATTTGGCTCAGAGGCGTCATTTAGGCTTGAGGATCTTTTACATGCAAGTAAATCTACTAACATGGGACAACCGGCTTTACTTCCCCTCCGAAGGAAGGCGTACGAAGGATTTTTTGCCCTGAAAAATCCACGGCTTCGATCGGGTTTGAACCCGCCAACTTGGGTACAACAGTCCGAAACGCTAACCGTTACACCATCGGCGCCGCCAGATTCCGTTCACTGTTTGGCAACCCCTGCGGCGTAGAACGTCGCTTGAAATAAACCACTTGCAATGAAATAAGTTTCTTTACGCCGCAGAAACTGCAACTTGCGGGCTGAACACTTTCCTGATGGGTTCTTGACCCGACAGTAATGAATTTCGTTGCCGCGGCAGCCATCCATATACACGCTTTATCTCTCTGGGAGCTGTTCTTGCGAGATCCTTTAGCACGGCTCGGAACGAATTTGTCTCGTCCGGTTTATTTGCCACGGTGCATTTGCGTCTTCACTGTTTTACGGGATTGTCAAACTGTGGTGGACTTGATTTGCTAACCATAGCATTACCAGGGGAATGTCAGAGGCCCATTCTGGCTGAGCTGGCGTAGGGCATCAATTGATATCTCTGCAGTATCTGACTCTGGGAGGTCCTAGGTTCGAGTGGTAGGATTTTGGACTCTCGCTTGTTCGCTGTCATCCACTGTCTGGAGGAGAATTCTATGGGTGGCTAGTAACTGCGGGAACAGTACCCTAACAAACGGGCCACGAACTGCGCTCGTTCTTTCCTTCCCATTCCTTGTCATATCCTACCCCTTGTTCACCATTACACTACCACACATGCCGAGAGACCGGTCGGGAGCTTAGAGCTTGTCCCAGATGGGGCGGTGCTCCTCTGTTGGGAGATACCTGTAGGCCACAACTCGGACGTGTGTGACAAATTGCAGCTCAAAAGGACCTTAACCTCTGACCTGACGACCGAAGCTTTGAGATCGTTTCGTTGAGGCGATTGCATTACTTTTTTCTCCTATATTGTAGTTGGAGATGGTAGATTTTATCAATTGCTAAAAATGCGAAATGTTACCAAACGATTAGAAAAATAGTAATTGTATGTTTGACGGTCTGTGCAGTATATTTCTAAAAGTTTTATTAATATTTATATAAAATGTGAAATCGATCGCAAAATGGGAAACAGACACAAAGTGCGCAATGGTCGTGAATACGCGAAGTAATTTCTACATTGCATTGTGTGGTTTCCTTCGTGTTTGCTCCCTGTGGATGTGATATCGTCAACAACATATGGATGTTTAGTAATTTATAATTAACATGTAACTGACAAAACAAAGTAAAAATAATAATGCGAATTAAAAAACAGATCATGAAAGCTTGAGCGCTCAGGGTCATCTCAAGGGGTCTTCGCTTCCTCAGTTCGCTGTAGGGCGAAGGTCACGGGAAGAAGAAGCAGGCCCTACATCTACGGGGCGTGCGTTATTTCTTGCATTTCTTGAAGTTCACAAATGGCGAAATATTATATTAGTTTCCCTTATTTCCTGCTATTAATGGGAAAATCTAAAAAACAAATCTTTTTTTTTCAAGGAGTCCTATGCCTATTTCCTATACGCCATTTTAACACGTGTCGTCCACTAGACTACGCCTTTGAAGTGATGTCAGTTATTTGGCGCTGTACTGGCTAATTTTAGAAATAATGAATATAACATCCTTGTCTTATAGCATTTACGTTTTGTTCTGAACATTTAGCAATCATAATGGGACGGCGGCGATCATGACATAGGTCGCATGACGAGGTACCTCTGTGGACGCTTCTCAAAAGCCACGTGTGGTCAGCACCAAATAAGTGTCTGTCGTGACAATCAAGCCATTTAGGTGTAACTATAAAAAACCTTTAAAATGTTTTGTAACTCGATATCATACATGTTCGATCCATTAAATTTAATGTTTCATTGTAAAAAATAAGTTTTTCTTCATTTTTACGCAAAGTAGACTGACACTGCGCCTTTGCTTGGTAGAGGCTTAGTAGAGGTCGCCTTTGTGATCTAGGGTTAATAATAATTTTCTCAACAAATGTTACAAAATGCTAAATCTCAATTTTTATTGTTTTATTAATTAATATTAATATTTATTATAATAATTTTCTCAACAAATATTACAAAATGCTAAATCTTAATTGTTATTATGCAATAAAATGCTGTAGCATCATTTTCAAAATGTGAGTTTTAAAAATTTAAAGTGCTAAATTCTCCATCACTAATTACAACATAGGAATGAAAAGTAAATCTCTTTCTTTTCCCTGGACGCTGTTTCAAGAAGAAGAATTTCCCGTCAGAACTGGCCCGCATTAGGAATGGCTGGAGGCAGTTGTGTAATGCCTTTCGCTGCAGGTGTCGTGCTACTAGCAGCGATTGCAGGCAATTACAAATGCTTCCAGTACAGGATGCACAAATATTGAGTTCGCAGGGAAGCTAAGTTCCCTGGAGGAGCGTGGTGGTGAGCGAGGTTTCAAGTACAGAGACCAAGTCCGATGAAGTATGAAAGTTTAATTGAAAAATAGAGCTGCAGAGCAGCGTGAAGTTGACACAGCAAAGTCTCTGGGCTGTCTGTCCGATATCAAAGCTAGAGGATCCTTATATGGGAAACAGGGAGATTTACGAGGCCAGTACGCCACCCCCGCCAGAACTCGGCATGCCCTGGACGCAATAAACTAACATAACTGTCAGAGGACTTTTGCCCTTTTGAAAACTAACAAGTTCCCAAACATTCCTGTTTCCACGTCTGGATCGTGTCAGCGTTGACGGCGGTTTGGGGAGCCCAATCACCCATGACCTTAGGCAGGGCGCCTGCTCCAGACGCGACCCTAATTTAAACATGTTTGAAGGGTATATTTCTTTCACGTACAGTTTGAAAGAAATATTCATTCCTCTTCTTAAGCAATGCGTACTTCATATGTACGTAGGTGCATTTACCATTACAGTTGTACCACGGGAGCCGGGCCGGGCGAGAGCGCCGGAATAATTCCAAGCCGAGACGAACAGCCGAAGCGCGGCGCGCGCTGCCGTCGCGACCCGCGGCGGTGACGAACGACTTGCGGCGGGCGCTGTGCGGGTGGGCGGACGCCCAGCGCGCGTGAGTTATGCAAATCTGCCCCGCTCGCAAACACTTCGCCCCGAATACTGAATTTCCGCTCTTCTCGTCTGCGATGGACTGCAGTTGTGCACAAGTCTGTGGCTCGTTGGAATGTATTTGCCGGGAAGATGACACTGGTGCAAACAGGAATTTGTCAATGGTGTTGCATGTTCAAACTTCTCCAATTTGAGAAATGGATCTCGATGATTCTGTTGTCGCCATAGCCGATTTGGGAAATAGATAATTCCGGATACGTATATAGTTTGGGACAAAGCGAAGTGGGTCATGGCGTAGCGCGCTGGCTTCGCATTCGGGAGGCCAGGGTTCTATCCCCGTGCTGGCCATCCTGATTGGTGGTTTTCGAGGTTACCTCGGTCATCCAGACGAATGGAGGGAAGTTCATGCTGAAAGGCCACGACCTCAAAGTCGGCTTCGTTAGCCGTATATGTGAATCTTATCTACGTGAAGCGCTTTTTGAATGTGTCATACGTATTGTAATAATTGGCCATGTTAGAGTATAAGTAGTGTCATCATTAATTGTAGTAATAGATTTTTGAGTGATTTTATATTTACTGCAAACAATATTGCACTAATAATAATAGATTTTTAATTCTGAAAAAAAAAAAGAATTGATTGAAAAATAAAATCTAGAATTCAATTCTTTCTAGTTGTTTTATCAATTGCAATTGTAAAATAATAGAGTAATGGATGCTCCGTTGCGGTAATTCGCAAAGAATTTTCAACAACGTAGACAGCTAGGCCGCACGATGTGGCTTAAAAATAGTGTTTTTATATCTCATTATTTCTGCCGTTGTTTTTTGAACTAAAGGATAAACTTTATTATTTGATTTCTAATTGCTGCAGATAATTTTCTTTTTTCTCTACATTTTGGGGCATGTGTGTAAGTTCTTCCAATAAAGACCTGCTAACAATGATTATTCTTGATTATTTCACTCGTGAAATTAAAACCAATAGTGTTTATCTATACATACAAAATGCCCCAATCAAGGCAGTGTACCTAAAAAAATATTATTTTTTCTATCCGATGTTTCTACCGCTCCTCCCTACGGGCCAACATATAAGCTGCGACTCATCTCTCTTAGAAGGTGGTATGTATCGATGGCTATGTTGATCTGCAATAAAACGCATATGTACTATAACATAATCATTTTGAATTTACCATGCTATCAGTTATATTCAATATTTGAGGTATTTGGAATTCTGTTGGGCATATTTTCATTCGTGGAATAGTTTTATTAAATTCCACTTGTGCTTTGGAAATTCAAAGATGAATCCCCTCGAGGATTTATCTACATCCCCCCCCCTCGGGGATTTATCGACAACTTCCAAAGCACTCGTGGTATTACCTATTATAACTGCACAGCATAATACCACCAGCGGTAGGTGGTGGCGAAGCCGTTTATCTTCCCTGAAAAGCGAATATACGGTTCTAGGAAACAGGCAGTCCTGTGTGTACCTCCACACGTGCTGTCAAGCTTTTTGTGTGCAACAGACGAATGCTCTATTATTCCTAGTTCTTTTGTTTCAGCTGACGCTCGGGTTAGAGGTAAACTGTCGACATAAATCGCACGAGACAAGATAAAATGTTGAAACGTATGTGCTAGATTGTCATTGCCGCCGCTGCAGTAAAGATGTGAAACTTAGTGCTTGATGAACGCATTGTCTCCCGTTTAAGAGCTCTGGAGAAATCATGTTTCCGTGCGGCTAAAAAAGGGTTCGGACCACATAAATATGCAAGTAAACCCTCGTTTTCACATATTCACTTAACACGAATTTCGCAGTAAAACGAACAAAGGTTTGCTCTCGGCTAGGAGACTTAGTAAATTGATTTGACGAAGCATTCATAATACAATATACTGTGTGTGTTCTTGGACACAATCCTTATCTGTTCAATGATGCCATATTTTACGTGGAGAGACTCAGGCCATGAGGCCTGTTCTTCCGTCTGAGCACGCAAATTTCGCTACGCTCCTTTCACCAACTAGCAGAGAGAGAAGGTATTGCTCCAGCGACGAAACTGAAGATTTGAATTTAGCTCTGATGCCTCCTTTAGGCCTGAGTATCTTTTACATGCAGTAAAAACGCTACTACATAGGGCAGTCGGCTTTACTTCCCCTCCGATGGATGGCGTACACTTATCGAACTCTGCCATGCTACGACGTCCCAGCCTGACGACCATGGGCTTGAGAGATCTATGGTTAGCTGGACACAACTCCTCACGACATTTATTGGCGTTCTCTGGCTGCGAGATGCTGTCACCAGATGCGTTTACCAATTATATCAATAAAACAGTGAAAAGCGAAAATTAATTTACCCCCTCCCCCCCCAGAATCGAATCGCGGTCGTGGCGTGGAAAGCTAGCTCGCTAGCTCCGAGTCGGATTCACCAATTTTTATAAGCGAACACCGATTACTTGAGTTTGTTGGAATTTTTGTTGAAAAGGGTTTACTTTAGTACAGTTAATCGTCCCGTTAATAGTGTTTTTAGTTTAAATTGATTTGACGAAGCATTCATATATTAATTGTTTGTGTATGAAAACGTCCTGATATAATCACATACGCAATTTTGTATTTGCAAATTTAAGTAATGTTCCAAACGCTAACAGAGCAGTTACGATAGTTAAAAGCGAATAAAACTTCTATGATTGTTTTGGAGGCGTTTTGAGGCTGATTTCAGCAAGGAATGCAATTAAAAAAAATAATACATCTGGTCACACGGAGTAGCTGTCGTTAAATTTACGTTTATGGTTCGATGCTTCATAAACAATGTTTAAAGTATATTAGAATAATATTGAAATAATGTGTTATATATTATTTCGGTACCAGTGATCGTAAATTTATTGACGTTTCCAGAAACATTTTTATTAGTCCCATTAGTGTAGTGAATGTTTTATACCGGGAAGTGAGTGTGTCCCTCCGTCCCGCTAAATGGTGAGATCCTGCACCAACCTAAATCTCGGCTAACGGGGTTCTCTCAACAAGGTATCTCCCTCGCTGGTCTCCCGTCATGTGCGGTAGTGTAGTGCATGTGAGTGTACGTGTGATAGGGACGAGGATAGGAAGAGAAAGGATTGTAATGCCTTTCGCTGCAGGTGTCGTGCTACTAGCAGCGATTGCAGGCAATTACAAATGCTTCCAGTACAGGATGCAAAAATATTGAGTTCGCAGGGAAGCTAAGTTCTCTGGAGGAGCGTGGTGGTGAGCGAGGTTTCAAGTACAGTGACCAAGTCCGATGAAGTATGAAGTTTAATTGAAAAATAGAGCTGCAGAGCAGCGTGAAGTTGACACAGCAAAGTCTCTGGGCTGTCTGTCCGATATCAACGCTAGAGGATCCTTATATGGGAAACAGGGAGATTAACGAGGCCATTACGCCACCCCCGCCAGAACTCGGCATGCCCTGGACGCAATAAACTGACATAACTGTCAGAGGACTTTTTCCCTTTTGAAAAACTAACAAGTTCCCAAACATTCCTGTTTCCACGTCTGGATCGTGTCAGCGTTGACAGCGGTTTGGGGAGCCCAATCACCCATGGCCTTAGGCAGGGCGCCTGCTCCAGACGCGACCCTAATTTAAACATGTTTGAAGGGTGATATTTCTCTCACGTACAGTTTGAAAGAAATATTCACTGCTTCTCTTACGCAATGCGTACTTCATATGTACGTAGGTGCATTTACCATTACACGTAGGTGCATTTACCATTACAGTATCTCCCTCGCTGGTCTCCCGTCATGTGCGGTAGTGTAGTGCATGTGAGTGTACGTGTGGTAGGGACGAGGATAGGAAGAGAAAGGATAGATTGCGCGCTCCGCGGTCCGTTTCTTTGAGCACTGCTCAAGGCCTTGTAGTCAGAGTAGCTGCGGAGGCAAAGGTATTTTTTATTATTACATTACATTACATTTATTAGAACTGCAATTGGGTATAACCAGGTGGCAGTTAATGACAGTAATTGCAAAAAGTACAACACTTACATAAATAATAATAATACTAAGAATGATAATAATAATAACAATAATAATAACAATAATAATAACAATAATAATAATAATAATAATAATAATAATAATAATAATAATACCGTACAATACAGTACAAGACGAAAAGCAGCATTGAAAAGTGCATTGATCACGTTCACCGCACTTCACTTCACTTCACTACACTACACTTTTTTGCTTTGAATTACACTGACCAGCACTTCACAGCACTTCACCGCACATACTCATTTAATATCTTGTTCTAATTTGTTTCTAAAACTTCGGACACTGAGAGGAAAAGCTTTGAAAACTGCCGCAGGTAAACTGTTCCAATCTCTAATTGTTCTGTTACAAAAGGAAAACTTCCCAAGATCTGAATTTTGTTTCCTTTCTCGAATTTTGTGGGTGTGAGCTAGCTAAAAAGGTAAACATACACACACGATCGAAGCAAATTGACAGCATCCCGCATCAAAAGTAGCCTTCGACTCCGTGCCAAGGTCTGATGGCGAGCTGGCCACCCCGAGCGAGTCGAAAAAAGGAAGGGCGGGCTGTCACGCGCTCGCCCATCACTCTTCCCTAATTGGTGGCAGCGCGCGCCCTCTAACGACTTCGGTCCCCCAGACCTCCTCCGCCCCCTGGCGGTGTCGCAGGCCTGAAGGGCGTGAGAGGTTCGGTTATGGCGGGGCGCCGATAAATGAACAGAAACTACTGTTCACATTCGTTTAAAAAGAACCAGCTGATAATGATTCCGGAATTTGTAAGGTTACTTTTCCAACACAATTTTTGGTATGTTGGGAAAACTTTGGTAACTAAAATGTTTTACTCTTAACGTCTCGTATCCGGCGCCCGTCTTCATGTTTTTTTTTTAATTTGTGCTCTGCAAGTTCATATTAAAAAATATGTTTTACGAATCGTCTAGGCCAGAAGGTCGTGGGGGTTGTGTTATGGTGATGCATCGATAAATGAACAAAAACTACTGTTCACATGCGTTTAAAATTAACCAGCCGATAATGATTGCAGAATATGTAAGGTTGCTTCTCTGTCCTAATTTTGGTACGATGGGGAAAACTTTGGCAAATAAAATGTTTTACTCGTTTAGCCACTTGCATCTGACGCCATTTTCGTGTTTTTTTATTTGTTCTCTGCATGTTGATGATAAGGTTTATCCACTTTTTCATTACCAGGTCCCGGCAATAAGAGTTTTTCTGTCGAAAATTCTCTTTTTTTCCCGCAGTATTACAAAATGTTTTCTATACTACGTAATCAGTATGCTGCGCAACCAGTTAGCCAGAAATTGAAGAATAATGCAGTCGTACGAATCGTCCATAGTCGAGAATGGATAATTTCACGTCAAATGAACATGGGTCCTAACCTTAACAGTTTCGAATTAGTTTCAAATTTCGTGTGCCTGAAGTACTTGCTAAAATAAACAAAGTTGCCACTTACAACGGCTGTCGCAAAAATATTTTGGAATTTACAATCTATTCTTTTCCATTACGTTCAAGAGTCGTATGCTGAGTTCAACTTCTGTTCTCATTCTCATCTCAGATTCAACATTTTTATACAGTTGTTAAACAAAAGTACTACTTCTGAGCACTGTTCTGGCATTCCCCTGGAATTCATCGAAAGAATTTACTGTCACGATCTGGTGTCTCTAAGATGTATATTTTCTTAGCTGGAATTGAATATTCGTCAGCGTCAGGTCACAAAGCTAAGGACTTCACATTTGCGTGCTCTTATCAAAACACTAATGCACTAAATGATATCACAATGTGGTAAATATTTATCTCGGGATAATAATGAATACATTATGACATTTGGTAGCTTAATTGATTCCTCCAATTTTATTTGATTGCCGGAATAATTTATACGAGTATACCGTAAATATGCGAGTAGTTTATACGGTTTAAATGTAATTTTATGGAATTGTAGATAACAACATTAAAAAATTAAATCATTGTTATAAACTTAAGGTTCATTTTAGACGTAAATACGTTTATAAGAGCAAGATCAATGCTGATACTGAGTTGCAGACTAACCTGTTACAATAAAATGAAATCTAAATATTTAAACATATGTAGAAATAATTCCGACAAAAGACATGCTGGGGTTTCAAAATAAATGTTACAAACTTCTGTAGCATGGAAAGGAGTTAAAATGCTCTTACTCTTATGCTACGTCGTAAGCACATATGTACTGTAGGTATACGAAATCCCTTTCACGACTTTAGATCGTTATCTGCCGAACACCTGTTCATAAGCAGTATCCAGACAACCACGGTCATATGTGTAACTCAGTTATACGATATTACAGACTATATATTTATTGGCAAAAAGAGATCATATTCGACCCCTCTACACGCGCTAGAAGTTTATAACATTTATTCCGACACATCCTGTATATTGTTACGATCGCCTCCCATTCATCCGAACGTCTAATACGCCACCACAGCACGGAACGTTTATATAAAATCTCCCGGAGGGTCGCGATAAAACGCCGCTTTGAATTCACATCATACACCACTCACCTCCCAGCGGCGCCGGGCCCCGCTACAGGGAGCGTCGTCGCGGGCGCCGCGCCGCCCACAAATCAACGTAGCAGAAAATCTTGGCCCTTGCGAGGGCCACTCGTGCGTGGGGGGGGGGCGGGGGCGGGGGCTCATAACTCATTCGCCCTCCCGTGAGCCGTAATGGGGCGCCCGCGCTTTTTCCTTTTAGGAAAATAAGCGGATGCGACACCCGAAACGAACGCCGCCCACTCGTGCGGCGTGGGGAGGGCAGGGAGAGGAAAGGAGAAGGCCGGAGGGAAGTGGGGTGAGGGGTGGGGTGGAGAGAGGACGGAGGAACTGGATGCGGAGGGACGCATGGGTAAGGAACAAAGAATCCGGGGTGAGAGCGTGGTGGGTGGAGCGAGAGGGGAGAAAAATGATGGGTGATGGAGGAAAGAGAGGGAGGAATGGTGTGGAGAGGGCAAGGAATAGATATAAAGAGGCGAGGGAAGTAAAGAAGGAAGTGGCGTGTGGAAAAGGAATGGCGATGAGTAGGGTGCGCGGGAAAAATTACAGAGAGAGAGAGAGAGAGTTGGGGTACAGAGGAAGGGAATGAATTGGTAGAAGAGGGAATAGAGAGGATAGGCTGTGAAAGGAAGGAGGCAGGGTGATAATGACTTTGTAGGAATGACAGGGAGAGTGAAATTGGTTGAGGAGAGAGGAATGGGGGTGGAGAGAGAGAAAATGAGCAGGAAAGAGTGAGAATGGAAATGAGGGTAGGAGAGAGAATAGACGATAAAGAAAGGAAGGGTGTGGGGGTGTGAGGGAGTGGGGGTGGGGGAGACGGTAAAGAAAGGAAGGGTGGGGGAGAGTGCTGTGGGAATGGGTTCACAAGATGGAAAGGCGATGATGAGGGTGGAACGGGGATGGAGAGGCAATGAAATGAAATGGAAATGAATGAAGAACGGGTGGTGCGGGGACGGAAAATGGAATGGGAAGTGGTGGTAAAGAATAAAAGGATGTGGAATGAGAACGATATGGCAGGTGCGAAGTGGGATGGGAAAGGTTATTGAAAGGAGTGTTCCAAGAAGGAGGAAGAGGAGAGGCGCAGAATTAGGATGGAAGAGCGAGAAGAATAGAGTGTGGAGAGGGCGTGGAAGGTGAGAGAGGGACAAAAGGGAGGGCCGGGTAGGTTGCGGTAGAGAGGACATTTAAAGGCGGGGGCAACGTGTTAGTGGGGGAGAGAGGAACGCGAGGAGGGGGAAGACGGTGTCACTGGGGAAGGATCTGAGAAGAGGAACGGTGGGTAGAGAAGGGGGAAAAGGATGAGATGGCACTGGAGAAAGCAGAGAGAACAGTGCGGGAAGAGGTAAAGAGATGTTTTGCGGACAGATTGGAAGGGCTGGAAATATTGCGAGAAAGAATAGGGAAGGACGGGGCGATGAGGGTGAGGTAGGAAAGGGAATGAAAGAAGAGGATAAGGTGAAACGGGGCGAAGAGGACACTGGAAGAGTAGTTAGGACAAGCAAGAGAGAGGGGAGGGGTCGAGGAGTGAGAGAGGAAGGAAGATATGTATGTGTAGTGAAGAGGGGAAGTAAAGGATGGAGATTTCGAAGGGAGAGGGGGAGGGATGGCCATGTGATTCACTGCGGGGGCGCGTGCGGGGCAGGGCTGGTCAGGGAGGATTGGGAGGTTTCGGGGGGCGAGGATGAGGTCGAAGGAGACGACAGTGCGAGTGAGAGGAAACATAGGAGAAGGAGGGCATGGAAGAGGGTAAGATAGGGTCTCTGTGAGGGTGAGTTTAAAGAAAGGGACCCCTCCAGCAATATATCTTTTTAAGCTCCTTCAGGTAAGCGCCTTTAAGATCGTCTTACGCGGATGTGGAAGTTGTACAGTTTAGAATGACACTTCTGGTTCTGACTGTACTTGAGGTAATAAATATTTTAGTGTTTCCTGTAAGTCTCGCTATACTTACTTTTACCATTAATCCCTGTGTTTTAAGAAAGCTACTTAAATTGAGTTAGATAAAAATTATAAAATTAGAAAAGTCTCTTACAGTGCAATTTTAAGCCTTTGGCCTCATTAAATAACTATTGGAATGCATGATGCGAATGGAAAATTGTTTCACATGTTTCATCACGTATAACGCACTCTTTGTAAGTAGTCTTAATGGTTGCTATGAAAATGAACTTATAGGAATAAACATTACAGTCAGTATAAAAGTATAAGTGTTGTAACAGTAAAGTATTACATGATGCACCCTTATTACATGGTGTCACCTTAATAATTGTAAAAATTAAATTAATTTCGGTGTATGATATGCAACATCGGTGTATATTTGGCAACAACGCAGCTACTTCGAGGAGCTTCTTCTTCTTCCTCGTCTTCATCTGCATCTTGAGCCTGAAGCAGGTATTAATCGAAGGGACGTCATGACACGTGCGTGAATGAGAATGGGCTGTGCCGCAGGAAGGGCAAAGCAGAAATCCAAGCGCCCTGGCAGGGATCTATTGAATTGAATTGAATTGAATTTGCCTTATTTTACGTGGCGAGACTCGGGCCATCAGGCCTGCTCTTCCGTCTGACCACGCAAATTTCGCTACGCTCCTTTCACCAACTAGCGGAGAAAGGAGGTATTTCTTGGGCGAGAAACAGGCGAGTTGAATTTAGCTCAGAGGCGTCATTTAGGCTTGAGGATCTTTTACATGCAAGTAAATCTACTAACATGGGACAGCCGGCTTTACTTCCCCTCCGAAGGATTTTTTCGCCCTTAAAAATCCACGGCTTCGATCGGGTTTGAATCCGCGAACTTGGGTACAACAGTCCGGTACGCTAACCGTTACACCATCGCCGCCGCCATCTATTAGGGGTGCTCTTACGGGTAGAGAGGGGCGATAGCTGTCTCTGTATGGAACACACGGGCGTATGAAGTGCAGATGGAGGTGTGGTGCGTTAAAAAGTATTAATGTTTCTTGGCCCGCCAACTGCTTTGGTTGTTAGTGTCTTGAAGGAATTGAGAGATTTATACTCGGTGGCAATGTTCCTTTCCTGATATATGAGGTCCGGTGTCGACCTACATGTCGGTTTGTGGAAAGTTTCCCCACTAGCTATCTCCCCTAAAAGGTCTCCGGATCAAGCTTTGAGCTCCCGTCTGCTCTCTCGCATGTGTTGAAGTGTAACGCATGTTAGTGTAAGTGTATATAAGTAAGGGGTAAGGATAGGACGAGGAAGAGGAAGGAAAGATCGTACGCGGTGTATGGCTCGTTTGTTAGGGAAATGCTGCGGCATTCACCTGGTATTGATCGATGAAACCATAAAAAAATACCGACTTGAGCAGCCTGCTGCTACAGTTCTCCTTCAGCGGCGTAGCGCTACAGCTAGTATGTAGAAAATTTGCCGCCTATGGGACTGGAACACTCCAATTTAAACATAGTGGCACTTCAAGGTTACAAGGTGGAAGAAGAGGCGGACATTTTCATCCAGTCGTGAGCTCCAATACCAAAAGTGTCAGTCGTGACGAAGTCAATTGGATGACAGTGTCCCCCCCTCCGATCAGCGCGTGACTGTCAAGTGCCTCTATGTTTAAATTGGAAAATACACTTTCAAAATCGTTGCAGAGGCAGCGACCCAATACTAGGCTTCTCCTAACTCAGCCGTTGACTAGTCAAAAGAATCTTAGCCCCCCCCCCCCAAAAAAAAGAATGCTGTAATGTAGGACCCGCAGCAAAGTTCTAGTTTGTTTTCTCCAATTTTGTTTTGTTTCTTTGTTTGTGTTCATGTAATATTCCGTAGAACTGTTATCGGTTTTGCAATGACGAATGAAATTTGAAAGCACTGATTACTTCATAAGTGACAGACTATCACATTTTTTAGTCTATAGTTTTTTTTTAATATCTGTTCATTTTTTTAATATCTTTTGATTTTGAAAGTTCACATATGACTCTCTCAAATTAAAAAGAAAAAGAATCTTTTGACTTATTGAACGATGTGTTCAATAATGTCACTTGCAGCAAAATTTGCACTTTTTCTCCGTGTGCATTTAAGACGTACAGAAATTTACGGCACACACGTCTCCATTCCATTTAGCAACGCAGAGTTTTATTGTAAGTTATTCTCCTCTCTGTCTGCCAATTTCGTATGATTTCCTTTTCTGAAATTTCTTTCTTTCTGTACCGCATACAGTGTCTTTCAAAAGAAGATTGGAAATTTCAATATGTTTTTTTACCTTTTAAAAGCAAGCATCCGTGGGAAGCATTATAATTTGCATAATTTTTTTAATTTTAAAAATATTTAAAAAATAGTAAGTCGTTTTTTTGGAAATTTTAGTTAGAAAATATTATGGAATCACGCGTATTAAAATTGATTTTAAACCTTTGAGAGGGAAGAGAAATCAAGGGCAAAAGAAGGTTTTAGTTTATCATTGGAGAAGTTGAAGAATTGAACCGTGGGGAACTTCTGCTAGAATAGTGTTTGGATCTGCTAGAAAAGAGTGCATTTTCATTCTGAAGTTCCGATCGCTAAGAAAGCTGCACATTGTGTTTTGCAGGTACTGCTACACTTTCATCTGAGATAATTTAAACAAAAGTTTTAAACACTGGATTAAAAAGGCGTAAGGTTTCGACAAACGGCGTCATTTTATTTTCACGGGAAGCATCTGAGAGTATCGGGTGCTCCGTCGCCAGAAATAGCGTCCGCACCTCCGCCGCGCGTCGGGAATCCTCGCCCTGTAAATCACTCCAATGGGTTTCGGGTTGGCTGCCCGCCAGGGGTGAAACCAGACAGCGAACGGAAGCGGGCCAGACTCCTCCAATTCCTTCCCACACTGTCGAATTGTTGGCTGTTACGTTTCCCGAAGTTTGTGACGAATCGGAGCTTTCTGTCTGAGTTTAGAGGCAATAAAGTTTTTACAGGTAACCACAGTGGATTGGAAATTTCCGGAGTTCTCAGGAATTTCCAATTCGTCTGAACATTTCCCAATGCACGGGTGGTAATTAATAAGACGAATGAAATTATGTCAGAGTTTTATGTTTTGAATTCCACAAATCCCGTATTTATGTGTACAAAATGGAAGTAATGCTTCTGTGCAAACGTGCGAAAAATGTGGGATCATTCTGGATTTTTCCAATTATCGGGTTGGAAGTGAAAACTATTTGTTGTGACCCAACTTCGAAATATTCTGGCATGGCTTGAACTGCAAGTAAACTGAAAATTTAAGAATCCCCGGTGCAATGCTTATAAAAGGTCTCATTTAGTTCATTAAGGTCTATTAATCACAGCTCCCACCTTCTTTGGGGACTCGAAAACCGCTTATCAAGGGCTTAAAACACGTCATTTAAATGATTAAATTTCACCTAATACCAAATATTCAATTTAATTTTACATCATTTCCGCTATTATTTACGTTTTCCAACTACCAGAGTTAATTTACATAAAAGAAATAAATCTTGAAATATTTTATAAATGTCCCAAAATATTTATTGTAAAAGTTGCACACTAAAGAAGTACAACTCAAGCCCGACAACTTGGTTCTAAGTGTCTAGGATGAGCTGTTTCCGAATTTAACACTTCGGTGACTGGTGTTGCATCGTAACGCGTGTTACGAGATGCCTTTTCACCTTCCTTTTTTCATCGTAGCCAAATTCAAGGAATTCTACATTTTTCGTCTTAATGATCAATTAATCTTTGGGAGTTTATTCCTTAAACAGTAACACATTTATGGGGTGAATTCTTTAGATCTTAAAAAGCATTTGTTAACAATTGTCAACAATTATGGCGTCGTATTTAATGAGTGGCATTTGAAAATAAAATTAATTTTGACACCTTGATTAGGGAGTAGTGGATAATTTATTATCACCTGTTTTGTATATATTTTTTTGTTTTCCTGCACTTTATGCCTTCCAAAGTGAGATTTTGTTGCTGTTTTTTCTTCGTTTTCGTACCAATTACCTAGTTTTATTATATCTTATTCAATCATTAAGATTTATTAAAATATATTCATGTTTTGATTATTAGTGTATTTCATCTCGTGATTTTTGGATTACAATGTTTCTCTATTTTTTCAGGTACGTTTCCGGACCAATGACTGTAATCAACACACGTGGAGTTATGTTTCCAGACTGCAGATATTGTAAGTTATTTACTTCAAAACTTATGTTTTGCTTCAGTATTATAATATAGAACAACAAAGCAGTATTTACTCAAAACACCAGGAATAAAATAACTAATATTTTCTGCACTATACAAAACCACAAGTGAATAAGAAATATTTGGGGCCCACTAAGATTCATGATCTTTCAAAATATTTATTAGCATCTCAGAATTTAATTCGAGATTCATTCACAGTTTTATTTAGTTTTTGGTGCATTTAGTCATGAGCTCATCCATCAAGTATCACTGTGCTGATTGACGTGCAACAAAGTCGCATTCTGGACATTAATAAGGAAGAGTGTATAGGGTAATTAATTGAAAGATAAAAAGATATATCAATGTAGTGGAGTGTTATGTCGTACTTAAGACGGGTTACTTTAAAGAATATGTGAGTACTTTTCTGACAGTTTTCTGCGTCGAGTTTCCAGACTTTCCGAGATGAAGTGATCGATCCAGCACGCTTGTCGCAAGTGGCCACTCATTTCTGCATGTAGACGAGGAACGAGGCTCCTTAATTGACGTTTACAACTCTAATTTGGGCAGGTGATCACCTGATGTCACCTGATGCCACTGTCCAGCGCATCAACTGGTGTCGCTGCAGTGCCTCTGACCGGGATGTGCTGCGTTCGAGTCCCGGCGGTGGCAGGATTTTCCACACTAGCTCCATCGCCAGATCCAATTCAGCCGCTGTCTGGAGACGAATTCGAGCGGCCGGATGCTCTGATCAGTAGTTTTACGTGGTTTATTCGATCGACACCAAGCGAATACCGGAGCAGTACCCTAACAAACGGACCGCGCGTGATCATTCCTTCTTCTTCCTTGTCCTATCCTCACCCCTTACGTACACACACTTTCACTAACAAGCACTACTCTAGCTCCACACTCTCCGGGAGACCGATTGGGAGCTTAGAGATTGCTTGGCTGAGGCGGTGATCCCGCTGGAAGGAGATACCTGGTTGGGAATCCATGCGAGTAGACGTGTGGGTCAGCGTCAGATTTCGCCAACCAGTGAGAGTCATCGACACCTCTCCAGGGAAAACATGCACTACACATGCGAGACTACTGGCCTTAGAAGCGACCTCACCCGAAAATAGTTAGTGCGTTATTTTAGCTGTCGAGACTTAATATCGCTTATCAATCAATCAATCAAAAAACTCGAAAAACTTAACACTCATGGCTATTGGTGATGTTAATTGAGGCGTCCAGGGAGAGATGGACCTAACTCATTAATTTCGAAATATCGATTTATGAACGTATTCTATCACGAACACATTGAATTTGTCAATAAATCGATGTTTTGAATTTTGTGGGTTAGCTCCCTCTTTCACTAGTTGCCTCAATTATGCGTGGACTGAATTTACTGCAGTGCCACTTCTCTTCCTGTCGACATCTCCACACCGTTCTTTTGTCCGAGAGAAAGACAATTTTTTGGCGACCTCTTCGCCACTCATTCCCTTGAACGAAGTGTATAAGAGACAGTTTTAAGTATGCCGACTGAGGAGGCGTTTTCTTTAATATGTGTTAATTTAACTTGCAAAATCCACGAGGAGAAGCGTTCCAAGTGCGTACTTTCTCCGTTCCTTGATCAGCGGCGCTTCCTCGCCCATGAAATATTCAGCCGCGTCGCCGTTCGTCTGGCCGCGCGCCAGTGGGGCGCCCGCGAGCGAGCGCGCAACCCGGGCAGTTCCACCTCGCCCCGCAAGGGTGGGCAACGCCCACTCTTGCTAAGTAAGTCGGCGTGGAAATTAGCAACTTACTCACAGTGCTCCCACTTCAGTAGGGGAGGTCGCAAATGAAATTTAGGAGAGAATGTTGGGAGGAAGCGGATTGAGGGCAAAACATGTTTTGTTCCTATTCGTCACCCTGTTTTATTTATTTTTGTCTAATTATTTTTGTTATTCTTTTTCGTTTTCTTTTCTTCCTTAAAAATAAAGAATTTGTAAATTTCTTTCGTGCTCTCTAAGTCATCTAATTTCCTACTATATTATTAGACACAAAAATCAATTGTGTCATTAAAGTAATTATTTTATACTCCTAGTAATACGGTATTTTAATATCCTAATAAAATATCCCATATATAAGTTTAAAACGTTTAATACAAAAGAATCTATTTTTCCCAACCGGGGAAAAATTATAACTGTGCACTTTTCTTACAAATGTTCCAGTACCTATTGCTGTGTGGCTATGAGAAAGTCCATCCTAAAGTTAAGAAGACCAGTATGTACGGTGAAGAACCCCTTATCTCATGACCGAGAGGTCACCGCAGGTCGCCCAAGGCCCGTAGCGGTCTGTTGAGCCACAGGACAGGACAGTACACCAATGCTTCTAGTTGTTATTCTTCTTCTGGCTTTACAGTTAATGACTGATTTAGGTCTAAAATTCACATTGCTGCAGAACTGACCATAATTTCACATCATGGCGATGATTGATTGATGATTCCTGGTGTGTCAACTGTTAAGGTCATTACTCCCGTACGTTAAGGGAATGTATTTTATAGAGGGAGGGGGTGGTGACCTCCCCCGTTGATGGTAAGATCCGGGGTTTTCCTCAACCAGGTATCTCCCACTAGCGGGGCACCGCCCCAGTCGAGCAAGCTCTAAGCTCCTGACTGGTCTCTCGGCATATGTGGTAGTGTAGTGCATGTTAATGCGTGTGCAAGTAAAAGGTGAAGATAGGACAAGGAAGAGAAAGCAAAGATCGCGCGTGCTCCGTAACCCGTTTGTTAGGATACTGCTCCCGCATTCGCCTAATGTTGATCGGAGAAACCACGGAAAACCACCGATCAGAGCAGCCGGTAGCTAGAATTCTCCTCCAGACAGACACTGACGTCGATCTAAGTGGCGAGTGTCGTAAACGCTACCCACCGTCAGGACTCGTCGTCACCTTCTTGGGCCTTCCCGGTCAGAGTCACAGCAGAATCGATATCCATGCCTTTCCACTCTTGTTCCATTGCTCCATTTGTGGTGTTGATGGGGTCCGGGATAGGGCAGACGGGGCGCGGGGGAGGCCACCTCGCCCACCACGTTAGCCGTCTCGGGCGCTTCCCGCGGGCCCCGCGAGCCGGGGCGTCCGTCCGTCTCTTTAAGCCCCGCTTCGACGGCTTCGCCGCGCCGCGCCGCCCCGCGCTGAAAATCTGCTCCCCTCGCAGCGCAGGGCAGCGCGCACCGCACCCCCACGCATCTCGGGTGGCTGCTGCGGCGACGCGCGCCAACACAAACACACCGCGCCTCCCCCTCGCGACTCCAGGCAGTGGGCGCGCTCGCACATCGCCACGCACCATCCAAACGTGCGGCGGCGATGGTGTAACGGTTAGCGTACTGGACTGTTGTACCCAAGTTGGCGGCTTCAAACCCGATCGAAGCCGTGGATTTTTAAGGGCGAAAAAATCCTTCGTACGCCTTCCTTCGGAGGGGAAGTAAAGCCGGCTGTCCCATGTTATAGTAGATTTACTAGCATGTAAAAGATCCTCAAGCCTAAATGACGCCTCTGAGCTAAATTCAAAATCACCTGTTTCTCGCCCAAGAAATACCTCCTTCTCCTGGTAGTTGGTGAAATTTGCGTGGTCAGACGAAAGAGCGGGCCTGATGGCCCGAGTCTCCCCACGTAAAATAAGGCAAATTCAATTCAATTCAATTCAAAAGACATTGTCATAATGCTGTTTAGTGCAAGGAAAGTGCAATTTGGTCTGGGGTCTACCGTTGACATCCCCCACCCTATTCCATTGCAATTTCTGGCTTATGTGATTCAGGGCATCAACTGACGTCACTGAAGTGCCTCTGACCGGGATATCTTTGAGTTATACTCCCGACGGTGGCAGAATTTCCAGCACTAGCTAGTTAGGTCGTACTCAGTCGCTGTCTGGAGGATAATTCTGGAGGTTTGCTTATCTGATCGTAGATTTTCGTGATTTCTCCTATCAACACCAGGCGAATGCTGGAGCAGTACCCTAACAAACGGGTCACGGACGACGTACAGTTTTCACTTCCTCCCCCTTGTCCTTTCCTCACCCCTTACTTTGATACACTTACAGTTACATACACTATAGTACCACGTATGTCGGGAGACCAGACGAGATCCTAGAGCTTGTTCTGGCTGGGTGCCACGCTGAAGGGAGATGACTGGTTGGGGAAAATCCTGTCAAGCCGACTTAGGTCGGTGACGGATCTCGCATCGGGGTGGAAAGGGAGTACGATATCTGATCTCGGATATAAAGGGTTCTACTATACATTAAGGTTATGGGGTTAAGGTACTAAACCAAAACCATAGCCAATTTAATACAGCAGCATTACGCTGTCTGGTACCCCTCAGGTCTTTACTGTTCCGTAATTTATGGACGACCCTTTACCTACATGCTAACTATAATTTAGTTGGCAAATTACCTTTAGCCACGTTATAAGTACTCTCCCCCACTCTCTGTCGCGGAAGCCAACTAGGGCTGCGGGGCGCATGCAGATTGCACTGCCCCAAAGAAAATAAATGACCATTGCGCCAGAATTACTGGTGTGTGTTTGGGGGGGAGGGGGAATTGAAAGAGCAGTGCGGCGAGAACAAATAGTGCCTTTCCGGGGAGCGCAATCTGTAGGAGCGAAGGCGACACCGTTCCAGTAGGGAAGAAGCACTGAAATAAGCTGCGTAGAAGTTCATTACAAGATACATTTTCGAACGGACCGACGTTAGCTCTAGTGTGGCAAATCCCTAACTTTCGGTACTGCAGAGTGTAAACTAATGAAATTTACCTCTTTGAAGCCAATACAAATACTACTGTGGAGAGCCAATACAAATACTACACGCCAACCGATAATGTGTGAACAAATGCTCGCATGTTGAGTGTCGCTGAGCGTACAGTGGATGTCTCGAGTTGCTCGACCGAGAGCTTGTCCCAGCTGGGGCGCTTCTCCGCTGGTGGGAGGTTCCTGGTGTGGCGTCTTTGCCGGGGCAAATAATTACAGACGTGAACGGCTTGTAAATATTTAGTATTTATTAAAATAAAAATACTCCGACACCAAAATACTATATACAATATTTACAAATAATTTTGACCGTTACAAGAAGGAACCTTCCCTGGTTACCACCACCGCTGGCCCGATAATTAATTACCATATCCGGTGTGATGCACCAGTACCTCACGCGAGCATACATGCGAGTATGCCGCACCGACCGTCACGACGTAGTCACGCCGGCTTCGGTTCCCCGCCTCGGTAGCCTATGCATTACAATGCAACGCCGCGCACAACCTACACGACGCCCTACCGACGCGCCCAAACCTGAAGAATCAGAAGAACAGAAGGAAGCTCTTAAGTCGGAGTCCGCTTATATACCCTCTGGGCAGGCTGACGGAAACGCGTCACCCGCAGTGTCTGCCGACGCGTTTCCGCCGGCTTCGGGGTTTCCAAATATGCACCCACAACACGGCACCCCGTCTCTCTCGCTTCCCCAGCCTTTGTGCAGCCCAGCGTCACTTCCGCCAGCGCTGTCCACATGGCTGATACAGTACGTTTGTACTGGCGACAGATATGACGCCACACTGGTTGAGAAAAAAACCCGCTAGCCAACTGTAGCGGCGTTGGATCTCGCCATACAGCGGCGGAAGACCACCGTCATCTCTCGAGCCAAAACATACACTACACTTACGGGAATAGTGACCTAAGTAGTAGACGTGCCCGGAATCTCTATCAATCAATCAATGGAGTTGCTCTACCTTCGTCACTTCAGGGAGCGTGGTTAAGCAGTTCGGCTTTCGGCACCGTTCAGGGACAGTACGGTTACATTATGACGTTGCTTTGCGACTTTTTCAGTTGTCGTCATTAGGACGATAAGCAGGAAATAACAGACGAGCTTGACGCGGTGATATCATTAAAATCGTCTTCGTGTCAGAAAAAAACCTATAACCAAGAAATTGTATTTCTCGGAAGAAGTGTTTCCATACGTCATCTTTATCTACAACTCATTTGACTCAATTCTTGTTTACGTTATCCTGATGTAATCCTTAAGTCATATCTTATTGTTAAGCAGTCACCGCCCCGGCCGGGTCAAGCTCTAATCTCCGGACTGGTTTGCCGACGTGTGTGGTAGTGTGCTTGTGAGTGTGTGTATGTAAGGGGTAAGGATAGGACAATGAAGAGGAAGGAAAGATCGCGGATGGTCCGTAGCCCGTTTGTTGGGGTACTTCTGTCATTCGCCAGGTGTTCAACGGAGAAACCCCAGAAAATTATCAATCTGAGCAGCAAGCTGCTAGAATTCTCCTCTAGATAACGGCTGTATTCGACCTAGCTCTCTAGCTAGTGTCTAAAAGCCGGTTAGCGTAGTAGTGGAAATCTAGGACTTCGCAATCAGAGGCACAGCTGTGGCATCATTAGATGTCCTGAGCCACCTAAGCCGGTTTGAGCCTTAAGCGCCCTCGACTAACTAGGTGGGCTATTTTATTTCGTTACTCTCCGCAATCAAGCTGTGCCCAATTGCCGCTGAATCCACCTTCTGTGAGGTGGCTCGTGCCCACTGCGCCGGTGGCGCCCTCGGCGACGGTGGCGGTGTGCGTTGTCTGCACCCCCCCCCTACGCCCCGGGCGGCGCCAGCGCCGCGCCGCGCCGCGGTTGGCGCGCGCCCAGCGCTGTTGGCGCGCTCCCCGGCGCGCGACGTGCGAACGCGCCACTTCGCGTCACGGCCGCCTCCACCCTCCCCACACACCATAGCCCCCGAAAGGCCCCACGGCCCCCTCCGATCGCTTCACGGCCCCTTCTCAAAGCTTCACGGCAGCATCCCTACGCTTCACAGCTCCCTCCCCGTGCTCCACGGCCCCCTGCCCATCGCTTCACGGCCCCTTCTCAAAGCTTCACGGCAGCATCCCTACGCTTCACAGCTCCTTGCCCGTGCTCCACGGCCCCCTGCCCATCGCTTCACGACCCTATCCCAACGATCCACGGCCCTCTCCCAGCGTGCCACGGCTCTTGCCCGAAGCTCCACGGCCCCCTCTCCACCCCCACGGCATCTTCCGTTCGCTTCACGGCCTCCTCCCTGCGTGCCATAGCCCTCCGGACCACGCGCGGAGCGAAATGTGCCTTTGGAATACGCCCGGCGGCGAAGAATTTATGATTTGGAGCCAACTGGTGGGTGGAATCCATTGCAGATATATCTTTTTGCCAAATTAAAACGATGTACACCGACCTCGGCGACCGAAGTGGCCAAGAGCGTGTACCAACTCAGCGCTTCGATCCGAGGTGTCGCGGGTTGGAGTCCTGCCTTGGACGATGTTGGTTGCCCCGTGGCTCTCATATCCAGCAAACATGTTTTCAACCAACCCCCAAAAAAACAAAGACAGTGCTTCCAGACCAAAACTCAGGTGCTCAGGGTTAACATGCCATGCCTCATAGCAGTACGCCACAGAAGAGCCGTATGGCGCATTGAGCATTGAGCATCGATCTTGGTTTGGTTCAGGACCTGCTAAAACGTCTGAGGGCCATTTCTAACACTACCTGTCGATTTAATGACACCTGTGGATTCAGACAATCATGCTCTGAGCAATAACATACATACATATCACAAAAAGCTCCCAAACGTCTTCAGATATCACAGACGAAATCTGCAGAGTGAGAAAGTCATATTTTACTTCGATACTTCTCTCAATCTTGGTGTTTTGATGGGTTTTATATGGGTAATAAATACATATTTTTGTCGTTTTAATACAGATTTTTTTAGTTTTAAGCTCAAAAAATGTTTATCGTTTTTTATCACCTAAATGTCCGAGCCTTTATGAGGAGGATCCAGAGCAGTAGATATGTTAGCCGCTCTGTGGCACATCCCCAGGTGATCTCCCGCGGTCGTTGGCATTTTGTTGAGTAACTCGTGAGTCACCCGTCTCACCTTCGTCGCTGGGCAGCAGCTCTTGGCTCATTGGCGCGTCTGTTGCTGCCAATTCGTGCATTCACCGCGCCTTGCGCCATCTTGTTGGACGTCATGTTTGGATCTACGCAAATGCATAAGACAGTCGCAGAAGAGTCTTGGCCGATGTAATGTTGACTTGCGTACACAATTTCTCTTCGTTGTTAAAACGAATTGAAACAGTCTCAAGGAAAAACACTTTTGGGCAATAGTGTTGTAGTAACAGTATGTCAATGTAATTAGTTTGTTGATTTGGAATGGCTGGAGTTTACAGCATATGTTCGCATTATTGTGAGAAATTTAAAATCATTATATCACTTACCAGAAAACAAATCTTATCAATGGTGTTTTTCAAAAATGTATGTACAGTTCGATTACGTTTACTAGTAAAAATATTATAAGAAAGTTCTGGATGTCTCAAAAAATTTATAGTAATCACGTCATGATTATTGCGATGTGATTGGAATCTGCTGTAAAAGTAGTTTGATGAATACAGTTTAATAACACTTCGTTTTGGATTTCATTAGATTTACAAAGCATAAATATTGGAAAACACAGAAACTAATCAAGAGTTTTCACTTAATAAAGAACTACTGTCCAAAGGGAAATTTTAATGAAGTTGAATTTGGTGAGTTAATTTATCTATAAAAAGGACTGACGAGTAAACATATTGGAAAAACCGAATTTAAATAGTGAAATTTATTTTGAAAGAGATCCTTTTGATCAGTGAAGTTAAATTATCTTGTTAGATTGCGAACTTGAGACTTCTCCCCCGTCTCGCGAAACCCCTTAATGTGATATGATGATATCTCAGTCACACCAATGGCAAAGGAAAAAAATGGGCAAAAACAACCACTTTACTCTGCTAAATTTTATGAAAACTAATTTGGCATTTACTAAAATATTTATTATTCAAAAGCTTTTTAAATGACATTGTAAATCGATAATAATTTTAACAAGGGAAAAAAGAATATACAAATTAGTCGCTAGAAATATCAGTGGCAAATGAGTGTGACAAAGTCTTTTAGGAAGAGAAGCTGCAACTGATATTTTAGGTAAGTATTAAATTCAAAGCAAGTCTTAATTTTTATTACGAAACCTTTAATGATATTTTTAATATTAAATTATCGACAGTTAAAATATAGTTTTTCGATATTTAATTCCTTTCTTCTTGACCAAACGGTAAAACAAATCAATGATTATGAACATTTATAAGTGTGACCAGCACAATTTGATATTATAGTGACAATGTTAAAGAAATTATTTCTAAAAATATATTTTTTTCTGGATAGTAACGACCAACTAATTAGTTGGGTTGATGAGATTATTATCAATACTGGCAGAAATTGAATGAATTTGGATGAAATGGATGAAAACAAAGGAATTTCTTAATGATTAGAAATTGTTGAAGTGCCTCCTTGACCCAATTTTTTGTCATTGAGTCATTGTATTCATGTCATATTTGTATGCGATTTTTTTGGTGTAAAAGAAGCACTTTGCACCTTTAAAAAAGTCTAATCGCGAAGTCAGGTTGCGAGAATCTGCTAGGTGTGTGGGGCTTTGGTTTCCAGGCGGCCGTGTCTCGTTAATCCTCTCTAATCTCAGTTAATCCTAACGGGGGCAGCGCCATCTTGCTCCATGGCCAGTGGGCAGGCCGCGAACGAGGCTCGGCTGCGCGGCCCCGGGGCGCTGTGGGTCTGGTCGGCCAGTCGAGGTGGTCACAAATTGGGGTGGGTGGGATCTCTACTCTACCGTTACCTTTTGGGCGCCAATTGGTTGATTGATTTACTAGTGATTCAGGGCGCGTCAACGGCTACAAAATCCTTCGCACGCCTTCCTTCGGAGGGGAAGTAAAGCCGGCTGTCCCATGTTAGTAGATTTACTTGCATGTAAAAGACCCTCAAGCCTAAATGACGCCTCTGAGCTAAATTCAAAATCGCCTGTTTCTCGCCCAAGAAATGCCTCCTTTCTCTGTTAGATGAAAGGAGCGTAGCGAAATTTGCGTGGTCAGACGGAAGAGCGGGCCTGATGGCCCGAGTCTCGCCACGTTAAAATAAGGCAAATTCAATTCAATTCAATTCAAACGGCTAAGGTCGTTAGTCCCATAAGTGTAGTGCATGTTTTTACTCGAGGGTGGCGGTGATCTTGTCCGCTGGATGGCTAGATCCGCCACATACCTAACTTTGGTTAGCGGGGTTTTCCTTAGCAGGTATCTCCCACCAGCGGGGCACCGCCCCAGCCGGGACATGCTCTAAGCTCCCGGCCGGTTTCCCGGCATGCGTGTGGCAGTGTTGTTAGTGAACTGCTCCGGATTCGCCTGGTTTTCTTGGGAGAAACCACAGAAAAGTACCGAACAGAGCAGCCGGCGACTAGGATTCTCCTCCAGACACCGGCTGAATTCGACCTTCTGGTGGCTATTTGCCTAGTGTCGACTATCCTGTCACCGTCGGGACGCGAACCTAGAACCTCGCGGTCAGAGGCACTGCAGTGACGTCAGTTGATGCCCTGAGCCACCCCTCCCGGTCCAACGATTCGGGCCGAGTTTACGTTCTGAGTGGTCTCTCGGCAGAAGTGATAGTGGGTGCGCATGTAATGGGAAAGGGAGGACCAAGATTGTGGCCGAGCCTGTTTGTCAGGATTTACTACAGCAGCATTCGCCCGGTATTGGTGGGAGAAACGCCGTAAAACTGCCGATCAGAGCAGCAGACCGGTCTGTAGAAGTCTCCTACAGACAGTGATTCAATTCAACTTAGCGAGGTAGCTAGTGTCGAATATGCGCCGAATCCGTGGAGACTTCAAGTTGCAGGTCCTTCCAGTGCGGGATGTAGTAGACCACTCGTATGTTACGGAACCATCTCACCCTTAAATTCCTAGCGGTGCAGTATGTTGCGCGCGGGCGTAGCGGTGGGCGGGCCAGTGTGCCGACGCGTGGGCGTGCGGGCGTGTCGCTGTCGCCCTCGATCAGAGGTCTGGAGGGGAAGTGGAGGGGTGGGCTGCGAGGGGAGGACGGGGGGCGGTGATGTCTCAGCGGCCGCCGCCTGCTTCTGTCACCCATCCACGTCCCATGGGGCGAGGGTATCTGCTCCTCTGCGGAGTCAGCGCGCGTCTGCCGAGCAGCGACATCCCACCTCAGCGACGCTGAGCGTTAACCCTGCACTATGAATCACTAAATAAAAATAAAAGCTTTAATGATTGTTTTCCATCTTTCGTTTAATCTGATAACAGTTTTTTTTGTAATAAAAGCGTTCGTGCACAAAAATTAATATTTACCTTCTTTCTGCCGCAATATACGTAAATTATTAGATGAATACAAACTCAATTTTACGGTTGATGGTGAAACAGAAAAATATGCATATCGCAAAACTAAAAGAAAAATAAAATGCAGTAAATGCAACGTGAATTATATAAATTGTGTAGGAACACCACTTGAAACAAACGCCTTAGCAAATACACTCAACCTTTTAACTAATATTTATTTGGTGTTGTACTTCTTTCAAGAACTTCTTTTGGGTAATGTATTAGTCGGTTAGAAGTCTTTTTCTCAGAAACGTCATTAACATAGTGTGGGAATCGCTACGACGTTTCATTAATGAAAGTATAAAAATTGAAAGTAAGATGTAAATTAAATATAATCTTAAGTATATTAAGTCTTGATGTGTTTGTTCTTTAATGTTTTAGTTAGATCTACTTTTATTATTAGATATTTTTAGCCTTTCCTGAGGTATGTGGAGGAATACAGAGAATTTAGAAAGATACATTTGAAACAGCAGGGGGGGATTTATGTGCCCTGGAATGAGGTGTGTGAGACGCGAAACAATGTAATTGCTAAGTGATAATAGATATTTAATTTAGTCCGACTTTAAATTTTGAATTTTATTTTAGAACTGTATAATAATATTAGTAATAATACCAATAATACTGTTTATTTTTCTACATGGGTGTATAGATTTCTGGTGCCCCTGAAATAAATAAACTCCTCCCTGGCCAGAGAGGGCCGGTGGCGTGTGGGGGAGGGGAAATGGAAGAAATTCCTTTCGGAGGGCGTGGGCGGTTGGTGCGTGGGCGGGCGCAGCTGCAGGGGGCCGTGTATCTGTCGCACTCCATCAGCGGCCGATCGCTTCGCTCGGCGTCTACCTGGGCCAGGCGCCACCGCCACCCGCCAGCCACTGGCCTCGGCACGGTGGGCCGGCGGGCAAGTCCCTATCCCCTCAGGTGGAAGGAAAGGAAGCTCATTTTCCCCCTTCTTCTTTTTTTCCCTTCTTCTTTTTTCCCTTCTTCTTTTTTTCCCTTCTTCTTTTTTTCCCTTCTTCTTTTTTTCCCTTTTTCTTTTTCTTTCTTTCTTTCTTCTTCTTCTTTTTTCTTCTTTTCCTTTTTCTTCTTTTCCTTTTTCTTCTTCTTTTTCTTCTTCTTCTTTTTCGTCTTCTTCTTTTTCTTCTTCTTTTTCTTCTTCTTCTTCTTCTTGGGCACGCCTCTTCTTTGTCTACTTCAGCTTTTTATTGTGCTTTTCTTCTTTTACATCTTCTTCTTCTTCACCTTCTACTTCTTATTTTTCTTCTTCTGCCTCCCGAGGTTTCAATTGCCTCCTTTTTCTTCTTGTTCTTTGTCATCTGCGTCTTTATCTTATTCTTATGTCTTCTTCGACTACTTCTACTTATGTTTCTGATTCTCGTTTCTCATTTTACTTTTGCCTCCTTCAATTGCCTCTTCTTTTTCTTTCGCTTCTTCTTGTGCTTATTTTTCCACTCCATAATGTTAATCTCGACTAGTTCTTTCAATATCTCTTATATCAACATACCTTCATTACATTTCCACAAAAATAATAGAAACTTGACAAAACATTTCTACATACACTGTTTTATGGGGTGCCCCATATTCTACGTAGTTTCGTGAAAATTCGATTTTTGTTTCCAAATTATTTGTGGTGTATGATGTCAATTCATCTGTTAACGGGTTTATTTGTCTTCATTACGTTTCCTGTTTTTTTCACTTTTCAGCCCTAAGAACTTATAAAACATTGGAATATTTTTTTTTATTATTTTATTGATCACTAGTGCGGACTTAAAGTTTAAAGTATTGCAGAATGTTTTTTCTATGACATCTGCATTTGTTTTTATTCGTAAGGCTTAAAATACCTTTTTTATTTATACACATATCTATGTATTATTTGTATGCGTGGCTGTATCGAAAGCCTTTTGCGCCCTTGGGACCCACTGCGTGGGCGGACAAAGGGCGAGTGAAGGGAGTGGGATTTATCTTTGGCCCTCGCAGTCGACTGTCTGGCGGAAGGTTAATCTCCTGGCCTCCTGTTGCGGGACGCGGAGGCGCAGTTAATCTCCGAAGTCACAGCTGAAACGACTGCAGGTCGAGTAGTAACCATTGTTTCCCCCAGACGTGCAGAAAACATTAAATCTTCACGCAACTGGGACAGTCAACCCTGCTCTTCCTGGGTGCAAGAGGAACGAGTTGGTTAAGGTAATTCAACCTCTTCCTCAACCTTACTTCGTGGAAATACGTGAACATCAGACAATCACTCTTATGAATCTAATAGCAATAGGTTTATCAAAAATGCATTGTGAGAATTCAAAAACCCTCGAGGAAGTGGCAGGTATATTTTGCCCAAACATGATAGTTACGTGATGGTTCGGAGTACAATATTGCACGCCCAAGGGAAAATATTTTACTCAAACAACAAAAAATAAGTATTGTTATACGTAATATAAATATATTTGCATTCATTATGTACACATACAGGTACCCGGAAGCTCCCGTTTCCAAAGGGTCTAGGTTCTAGGTTGAATTCCATCATGAATCCAGTTTTTCTGAAGAAAAAACAGCCATAAAGTTGAGTTTAAATGTTACTTCCGGGCGTGAAATTCAAACCGGCGCGGCGTCTGCCAAAGGAGCTGGGCATTGCGTCGTTTCTCTGCGTTTTCGGTGTCGAGTGATAATTACATACGATAAATAGTAGATCCATACAGTTCCAATCCTTAAGATCATGACTCATGCTAATAGCGTTTTGCAGCTAAAATGTACGTTCATTAAAATATTGAGTTTATTGATTGTTTCTCGGCGTATAATTTCAATTGACGTTTTCGTCAGTTCAATTTTATGAAGCCGCTAGACGGCAATTGCAATGGCGAATCGTTGCAGTTCGCATCTGGGTGGTCAGTCATGCAATACTACGCGGTATTCATGATTAACTGATAGAAATTGGCGCATGCCCCGTATGACGTTTAACAAAATATTGTACTAATATGGTGTTTGTGAATGTCGCGGGTTGAGGGGGAGAGGGAGGACCCCACCAACCCGTGCAGGAAGAAAAGATAGTATTCCTTTAAAGAAGTTTATTTACTTACCCGGGCTGTGGGCCATACATCCTGGGAGCGGGTGGCGTGGCGACTGCCGGCTTCGGCAGGTTGACTCGTCATAAGAGGGGCGAGGTGCGAAGTCCTCGCCATTTTATAGCCTCGGAACGCTGGCGTCGGCAAATGACAACTGGTCACTTGCCGATGGCAGCGTGTCGCGAGGGCCGGAAAGCCATATCGCGACACCACCCTCTCCCCGGAAAAAAGGGCCGCGCAACCGCGGAATTTGATATATACATAATTTGAATTTGATATATACATAATATACATTACAAAAGCGGGAACCAATAATGCACCAAATCTGTTCTTGTTTGCAAGGAAAGAAAAAAAACAGAGAGGAGAGAAAAATAATATATTGAAAGGCCTTTGATGGAGCCCATTGGTGAGGGCACATAGGCTGCAGCCTGCTAGTGGGAAAGATGATTTTACCAACGTTTCCTCACCGTCATTGGTCTGCCATTGCCAAGTGCAATCCACTAGTCCAAGCACCTGGCCCTCTGCTCTTTGTAGAGAGAGATGATTGGTGGGGCCTTGTTGGCTGCAGCCTGCTAGTGGGAAAGATGGTTCTACCAATATTTCCTCACCGTCATAGGTCTGCGAACGCCAACGCGGTCGGACGGGTCCAAGCTTAGAGCTCCTAATACAGAGAGGATCTATTCGCGCGGGCCATTGACTGCAGCCTGCTAGTGGGAGATACGATTCAATCAACATCTCCTCACCGTCATAGGTCTGCCTTTGTCAACCCCTGTCCGACCGCAGCGAGTGTGCTTGGATGCGGACAAACCTGCACCAAGGGTAGGAGGAGTTAGAGAATGCGGAAATGAGGGAGAGAAATAAAACCGCAAAGGGACTTAAAGAACGGGCGCTCCTCAATTAGGAGAACACCAAACGATACTGGAAGTTAAAAAACAAAAAACAAACAAAAAAAAACAAACAAGCAAACAAGAACAGTGCGTTGAGCATTTCTAAGCCGCTCGTACGCTTCAAGCGCGCCCACGGTGCAATGAAGGAGCCTTGCGCTGGAAGGAAGGAAGTGCTGACGGTGTTGTGTCGCTCCTCGTGCGGCCTCGGCGCGTGGCGCTCGCTGCCTCAGCGGAACCGAGCCACAGTGCTGTCCGGCCCGGCGAGCTGAACCAGAGCAGAGGCAGGCGCGTCGTCGCGTGCTAAGCAAGCAGAACTCTCTCTCTTAGTAGGCCAGTGGTTTTATTCTGCAATAGAAATTTCATTAAGTACCCTACCCAGATAATAATGCTAAAAAAATAGGAAAACGCTATGTTTCATTTATATTATCATCCATTGCTCGGTCGCTCTGAGAATTCTATCGGGGCGCAGACACATATTTGAACCTGCCACCGCCCCACACCATTGAATTGAGAAAAAAAAGCGACGTGCATTTAAAGTGCATATCTACCACCTGCGACGTAAGAGAAACAGCTAGACAAACAGAAAGTTTCCCAAAACGCCGCCTATTTCGGCCGGAAATGGTTTCACGAATTATCTCAAAGCTTTGACAGAGTACAGCATTGTAGGCTTTCACGGCCGGAGTCAATATTCTTCATGTCTTCCGGGCTGATGGGCCGTGGTCCAAATGGCTTTGAGATACCAAACGTTTCGCCCACGACTGCGGTGGGCATCTTCAGTGGCGAGGTCTCGGGCGAAGTGTCCGGGACGGCGGCTGACTGGCGACTGACGCCGCGTTGGTCTCGGCCGCTCCATTTATAGGCCGCGGTTGGGGGTAGTGGAGGGGGCGGTTTCGCGCGCTGGCTTCTGATTGGCTGTCGCTGCGCGAACTGTTTTGCGATTGGGTGTCGACCGAGATGGAAGTGGGGCAGGGGTTATCATTGTTGTACGGTTTTGCCTTGGTGTTTTGGAGTACGGGAAGCCAGGCAGAACTAATTTTGACTCCTTCTTCTTTCCTGTTAAAATTGTTCGGGTGTTTGAAAATTTCTATGGCTTCCCGTTGTAAGCGGGCGTGATAGTGGTTTATAGAAGATAAAATCTCGGTGTTGTGGAACAAGATGTCGTGTTCTTTTCCCGAGAGAGCATGTTCAGCCACAGCGGATCTTTCAGTGTAGCCGAAGCGACAGTTCCGTTTATGCTCCGTAAGGCGTGTGTTGACAGAGCGTTGCGTTGTTCCTATGTAAACGGAACCACAGGAACAGGGAATTCTGTACACACCTGCTGTCATTAATGGATTTCTTCTGTCCTTCGCTGAACGAAACATGTTGTGGAGCTGAGTAGTAGGCGTGAAAATTGTCTTAATTTTGTGCTGCTTCAGGATCTTGCTGATGCGGTCCGTCACGTTTTTGAGATATGGCAGTGTAACAGTGTAGGTTACCTCGTCTTCGGGGCGGCTGCGTGCGCTCTTGTTTGGATGTAGTGCTCTCTTTACTTCTTGGGATGAGTAACCGTTGGCTTAAAGAACATTCTCCAGATGACCGAGTTCCTGGTGCAAGTTGTTGTCTTCGCATATGCGACTGGCGCGGTGGACAAGTGTCTTCATCATTGCCCTCTTTTGGCTTGGGTGGTGGTTTGACATTTTATTCAGATATCGGTCCGTGTGGGTGACCTTCCGGAATACCTTATGGCCTAGGGATCCGTCTTCCTTCTATTGACAAGTACGTCAAGAAAGGGCAGTTGTCCATTTTGCTCTCTTTCAATGGTAAATTGTATGCGGGGGTGAATGCTATTTAGAACTACTAGTTAGCTTCGACGTTGTTTCGCTCTTCACCATGGTTCCTGTCACTGAAACTTTAGCGTTGCTGCAAAAGCGTTTTCCAGCTGACATCACAGGGCTTTTTCACCACGTACTCACTACGACATATTTTGTATGGGAGGGTGAGTTCTATGAACAGGAAGATGGGGTAGCCATGGGAAACCCGCTGAGCCCGATGGTGGCCAACCTGTACATGGAGAACTTCGAGGCTACAGCACTAAACACCGCGCCACGCAAACCCAATTGCTGGCTACGCTACGTAGACGACACCTTCATCATTTGGAGCCACGGGGAAGAAACACTGGAGGAGTTTCGACAACATCTGAATAGCATTCACCCCCGCATACAATTTACCATTGAAAGAGAGCAAAATGGACAACTGCCCTTTCTTGACGTACTTGTCAATTAGAAGGAAGACGGATCCCTAGGCCATAAGGTATTCCGGAAGGTCACCCACACGGACCGATATCTGAATAAAATGTCAAACCACCACCCAAGCCAAAAGAGGGCAATGATGAAGACACTTGTCCACCGCGCCAGTCGCATATGCGAAGACAACAACTTGCACCAGGAACTCGGTCATCTGGAGAATGTTCTTCAAGCCAACGGTTACTCATCCCAAGAAGTAAAGAGAGCACTACATCCAAACAAGAGCGCACGCAGCCGCCCCGAAGACGAGGTAACCTACACTGTTACACTGCCATATCTCAAAAACGTGACGGACCGCATCAGCAAGATCCTGAAGCAGCACAAAATTAAGACAATTTTCACGCCTACTACTCAGCTCCACAACATGTTTCGTTCAGCGAAGGACAGAAGAAATCCATTAATGACAGCAGGTGTGTACAGAATTCCCTGTTCCTGTGGTTCCGTTTACATAGGAACAACGCAACGCTCTGTCAACACACGCCTTACGGAGCATAAACGGAACTGTCGCTTCGGCTACACTGAAAGATCCGCTGTGGCTGAACATGCTCTCTCGGGAAAAGAACACGACATCTTGTTCCACAACACCGAGATTTTATCTTCTATAAACCACTATCACGCCCGCTTACAACGGGAAGCCATAGAAATTTTCAAACACCCGAACAATTTTAACAGGAAAGAAGAAGGAGTCAAAATTAGTTCTGCCTGGCTTCCCGTACTCCAAAACACCAAGGCAAAACCGTACAACAATGATAACCCCTGCCCCACTTCCATCTCGGTCCACACCCAATCGCAAAACAGTTCGCGCAGCGACAGCCAATCAGAAGCCAGCGCGCGAAACCGCCCCCTCCACTACCCCCAACCGCGGCCTATAAATGGAGCGGCCGAGACCAACGCGGCGTCAGTCGCCAGTCAGCCGCCGTCCCGGACACTTCGCCCGAGACCTCGCCACTGAAGATGCCCACCGCAGTCGTGGGCGAAACGTTTGGTATCTCAAAGCCATTTGGACCACGGCCCATCAGCCCGGAAGACATGAAGAACTTTGACAGAGTGACATGCACTCACCTCCCCCTCGGAAGAGGAAAATGAAAACCAGGATTCAAGTTTACATGCGAACACTATGCGGGATCCTCGAGGCCATTTTTCGTGACGTCGTGTTCCACTGAGCATCGTATAGCCTGTTATGCAAAAAACAGCCCCTATTGAAATGCTTTCATAGCGGAAGCAGAAAATAGGTCTTATGAGCCCACGGGTTCATGACTAAGCATTATAATGTCCTATGTTGTTTTAAGGAAGCTTTTTAAATGCCCATTGTTCCCAAAAATATTTGTATTCCAGACTTTTTTTTCGTCATTCAAGGTTTTTCCTCGATGGAATCATTAAGAAATTACATACGCATGTACAGAGTCATGATTCTTCAACAGTTATTGAATGTTAACTTTAGCATGTTTTTGTGGAACATTAAAAAATACAAATGTCCCTCTTTCGGCTCACGGCGAATCTCGACAAACTTCCCTTCCTTTCTCTTCAGAACTCTCTTTTTCAAGATTATCCGTAACTAATTGGGTGTTTGTACATCTGTCAAATTTTCCTCCTAGACATCATTCATACGGTTGTCCACATCTGCCAAGAAGCATCACTTCTTCATGTGTCGTAATGGAATTCTCGTTTTTGGAACATAAATATGTGTCGCAAGTGTTCATTTTTCAAATTTTGCTCTCTCTGAGAAACGTTTGTTAACTCGCCATTTATTATAGTAAAATATTATGAGGAATGTTTAAAAAAATCAATATCTGTCTTTTTACACTTTGCTTACTAGTGATTCCGGGCACGTCAACTGCTAAGGTCATTAGTCCCGTAAGTGTAGTGCAAGCTATTTTGCTCGGGAGGTGGCGGTGATCGTGTCCCGCTGGGTGATGAGTTCCGGCGCTGACCTACCGTGGACTAGCGGGGATTTCTCCAGCCAGGTATCTCCCACCAGCGGGGCTCCGCCCCAGTCGGGACAAGCACTAAGCTCCTGGCTGTCTCCAGCATGTGTATTAACGTAAATGTTATTAAGAGGGAGGATAGGACAAGGAAGAGAAAGCAAAGATTGAGCCCCAGCCGGGACAGGCTCGAAAGTCCCGGCCGGCCTCCTGGCATGTGTAATAGGGTCTATACGTACGTGTGTGTGAAGGGAGAGGATAGAACAAGGAAGAGGAAGGTGAGGTCACGCGCGGTCCGTGGCCCGTTTGTTAGGGTACTGCTCCGACATTCTCCTTGTATTGATCGGAGAAATCATAGAAAACTACCTATCAGCGCAGCCGGCCGCTAGAATTCTCCTCCAGACATCGACAGAACTCGACCTTACTATGCAGCTAGTGCCGCAAATCCTGTCAAAGAGGGGAGATGAACCCTAGGACTTTCCGGTGAGAGGCACTGCGGTGACATCGGATGATGCCTTGAGCCACCTCTCCCCGTTTTACACTTTGAGGGCCAAATGATTTATTATCGGCCGTTTATGTACCTCTTTGCATTGAGGACCCTCCATTTTTGGTGCTCTTCCATATGTTGCTTCGTGCACTTGTTATTGGCGTAATCACCTTCTGCGCCCGGCTTCACGCCGAGCCCTTCAATTCGAGCGAAAAATGAAATCTGTCGTAAGCGGCGAATCCCCCCAAAGGCGAAAAACGCTGTAATGCGTCAGCTCATCGAACTGCGAAGCGCTGATACGGGCGCGCGTCCTCGGTATCGCCAACGTCTGCGCTCCTTTTACACGACTGCTCTCACACCTCTGCTATCGCTCGCTTTAGAAGCCGCGCCCCACCTTCAGGCTTGCTCTCGCCTCGTCGTCACCCCGTCCTCACCGCGCCCTTGCGCTCTGCCAGCCGCCACCGGCACTCCGCCCCGCCCCCGCCTCGCCCCACGCGTCGTCCTCACCCCACCCACTCTCACTTCGTCCTCACGTCGTCGTCACCCGTCCCTGCCCTACCCTCGCCGCACTCTCACGTAGTCCTCACCCGGTTCCCGCCCTCGCACCATTCTCACCTCGTCCTCACCCCGCCTCCTCCGCGCCCGGACCCCCGCCTGGGCCCGGCCCCGTCCCCGTCCTCCGTCCCGTCCCCTCACTTCCCCGCCCACGCCACGCCCTATCGTCGCGCCGCTCTGCCCCGTCCTCGCCCCGTCCTTTCCCCGTCCCCACCCCACTCGCACCTCGTCCTCACTCCATCCTCACCCCGTCCTCACGTCACCCTCACCTCGTCCTCACCCCACCGCATCTCTCCCCGCCTCCGCCCTCACCTCGTCCTCGCTGCGCGGCGTTGACGCTGATAAATGTCCTCCCTGCGGATCCTCACCCTCCGCCCCCGTCGGAGGCGTTTCCTGCTTCCGTCATCGAGACATCGACTGCGCCTCGCGCTCGTGTCGCCTGCCGAGTAGTGCATTACAGCCTTTGACGACGCACGACGTGTCTTTGAACTATTCGGCGAAGGGCAATGTTTGGTCCCAGCCAGAGTCAACGGCGCTGCGACACGACCACCTCCGCAAGCTGTCAAGTTCATCCGGTAGTTTTAGTCTAATTTCGTATTATGATATTGATGGAGGGAGAGGTGATGACCAAATTGGGACAGTGAAGATGTTGGACATAGTCATGCACAAAGGGGACAGATGACCCCCACCTGAACATTTGGGAAGGTTCTTTAGTCGTAAGAAAGAAAATATATTTCTGATTTATGCTCAATCCCTGACCCCCATTTTGTATTTTACAATAATTGTTATACAATTGAAGAAAAGGTTCCGCAAACCATGTGGCAAACCTGTAAATTGTTGACATAAAATCAGTTGTTAATTGTATTATTGAAGTTATAATTCCAATAATTCTTGATAGATCAGTGTTTCGGGGTGCGCCAACTGCTATGGTCATTTGACATTAGACCTGAAAGTGTAGTGCATGTTGTATCGCGGGACGTGGCAGTGATGTTTCCCCGCTGGATGGCGAGGTCCGACGCCCACCTACTCGTCAGGTTTTTTTTTTCTTTTCTTTTTTAACCAAGCGGCGGCAGAGTATCGCCCCAGTCGGGGCAAGCTCTAATCTCCCAAATGGTCACTCGAGATCTGTATAAGTGTAGCGCATGTGGGTGTAAATATATGTAAGTAACAGCTGAAGATAGGACAATGAAGAGGAAGGAATGATCGCGGACGGTCCATGGTGCGTTTGTTAGGGTACTGCCTCGGCATTCGCCTGATATTCAACGGAGAAACAACAGAAAACTACTGATCAGAGCCGCCGGCCGCTAGAATTCTTCCTGCAGTGAACGGCTAAATTCGACGTAGCTAACTAGCTAGTGATGAAAAAGATCTTGCCACCGTCGGGACTCGAGCTCTAGAACCTCCTGGTCAGAGGCAGTGACATCAGTTGACGCCCTGAGCCACCTTAGCCCGTAATTAATTTAATTCTTCTATCAGTATATTTTATTCACATGCATGTGAAGTGTGGTGTATGTGAGCAAAACAGTTGAATGGTAAAAGGGGCCCAGAAATGCAGTTGCCCTCCGTGTTTGCGGCTGCGCCCGCTCGTGGCGTTGGATATTGACGTCGGGGGCGCCGGGGGCGGAGACGTCTGTGGGATTAATAGCAGAGATGTCGGCGACAGCTCTGCCTCGAGAGATCGTATTGACGCCCCGCACTGGCGATGTGGACAGCCTCGGGTTGAGAGTGGTTCGGAGCTTGCAGTGGTGGTGGAAACGGCGCTGCAGACGATGGCTGTGGTTCAGACTGTATTAGGTTACGAGACCTGACTCAACCTAAGTGGGGCCCTGAACATTTTTCCTTTAATAGCTTTTATTTCATGTATTCATTTTTCCTTTAACACATTAAAAAAATTATGTAGTAGAAATACGGTGCACTTTAAAATATATTAATAATTAATTATAATAATAAGAAAGGGGAAATTTTGTTGGAAATATGTGGTCCCTCTGGATCTACTGCCAAAGGCCTCTTTTCTCTGAGTGTTCCTGCGTGAATGTGTATATGGTTGGGTTTTCTGACTCTGGGAGTCATGATAATGGTGGTGGTGGTGGTGGTGTGTGTGTGTGTGTGTGTGTGTGTGTGTATGTGTGTGTATGTGTGTAGGAGATTGTGGTCGTGGGCGTGGTGATAGTAGTAGTGGCGGTGATTATGTGATACAAGTGGTAGTGGGTTTTGATGATCTTTTACAAAATCAGATATCTCCCACCAAAGGGGCACCGCCCCAGTCGGGACGAGCTGTAAGTCTCTACCACTCTCCCAACCAGTCTCCCGGAATGTGGAATTGTAAGTGTGTGTGTGTGTGTGTGAATGTCTAAGGTGTACGGGTAGGACAAGGAAATGGAAAGAAAGATCGCGCGCAGTCCGTGGCCCGTTGGTTAGTGCACTACCCGGGCATTCACCTGGGGTTGGTCGGAGAAACCAGGAAAAACTACCGATCAAAGCAGCCGACCGCTAGAGTTCCTCTCCCGACAGCGGATATGTTTGTGGTGAAGCTGGTGACGGTGACCTCGAGGAGCAGAGGCCGCAGGGTGGGCGTCTGCGGCGGTGGCGCTCCCGACGGTAGCGCAGCCGATTGATTGGTTCGGAGCGGAAGCGGAAGTGGAAGTGGAAGCGGGCGCCGGCGCCCTGCCGGGGCCTCCGTCGCAGCCGCCCCCGATATCAAAAAGCTCTTTGGCGAAGCCGCGGGGCGTCTTGGATCTCCTTCCGCGTTCGCGCGGCGCACTCGCGGCCGCCGAGTGACAGGGGAAGGCGGCGCGATTTCCTTCACGAGGGGAAATATAAACGAACAACAACTAGTGGTGCTAAAACAGCGTGCACTTTCTCGCCCGTGCTTTCACGCAAAATTACGCGAAACGTATTCAAATTTTCGAAATATATTACGTGTCCTATTTTCAAAATATATCTTATTATGGAACAGATTTTATTATGGGAAAACATCTATATCTTCATAATTGTAGTTGTAGGAAAACACCGAAAAAATTTTGAATTTTTGAACAGGTGCACTGACGGACACACAGGCAAACAGATGTTTCCCTCGTGTTTATGCCTTCGATATATGTATTCTGGCGACACAACGTGTTAGAGGATTTTTTTTCTAAATTTAACAACTGTATTTATCCACTTTTTCATTACCAGGGCCCTGTAATAGAATTCTTTTTCTGCAAAAAATTTGTAGTTTTTTTTCGCAAAACATAGCATAACTTTTTCTCCACTGCGTAAGCGGTAACGAGAAATAAAAATTAAGCGTGAAAATCATTTCTGGGATTATTTGCACATAACGCACATAGACTTAAGATGACTGAACTCACGTTTAAGAAATACATAGTCTGTGTGAGTGGGCAATATTTTTAGAGATATGTATTCGACATAAAATAAAAATGTATTTTATGCATCGTGCGTGAAACAATGATTTATTTAATAATTATCGGTCGATAAGATTTAATTTTTTGCTGGAGTTGTCAATTGTAAACAGCTTAATCTCTGCAAATCCTTAACTATTTCCTTTTTGATGAACAGTAATTATTATTCATCAGTAGACATCTATAATTTCAAAATTTTCATTAAAAACTATTATTCTATGTTTGCGCATTATGTTTGAGGTGGTTGAATTTTCTTTGTCTTATTTTTTAATTTTTAATTTATTTAAATTTATCAACGAATGTAAAATTCTTAATTCATTCACCTTCGTCCGGAAGATAGGAAAATAGTTATTTCCGTGCACTTTTATTTCACAAAAGCGAATCTCCTCTGATCTGCATTTAAACCCAACGTTACAGAGTGACAGTGGCCAAATGATATTGTGACAAAATTTAAACTGTCTGTCGAGCTGCATTTGCTTCTACGCAACAATGAAATGCAATAAATGTGTAACAAGTGACGCGTCAGATTTTTTGAAACAGGCTTAATTCCTAAACATTAATGCTGATAATGATGACGATGATGAAGACGAGCTCCGGGTGAGTTAGTTCGATCAGTGCAACAACTTTTCACTCTAACATCTCTGACCGGGTTTGAATCTTAACGGTGGCGGATTTTTCGACTCTGTCTTCTTAGGTAGGTCAACACAGCTAGTACTTGGAGGAAAACTGTCGCCGCCAGCTGCTCTGATCGGTAAGTTTCCGTAGTTTAGCCGATCAATACCAGACTAATACCGGAGCAATACCTTAACAAACAAGCCACGGATCGCGCACTATCCCTTTCTCGTCTTTGTGTCTTCGTCCCCCTGGCGCGCGCGCACACACACACACACACACACACACACACACACACACACACATATATATATATATATATATATATATATATATATATATATATATATACACTTGCGTGCAACACACACATATACACACTTGCGAGCAACTCCGCTGCCGCAGATGACAGAAGACCAGTCGGGAGCCTAGAGCGTATCCTAACTCGGGTAATGCGCGTCTGAGAGATATATTTGGAAAGGGAAACCCTCACTAGCCACAGTGTAGGTCCGCGCCAGATCTCACGTCCCAGTGGATCAGAAACTCGTTAAGTTCACTTATCGTACATTCCTAATTACCTTAGTATTTCACATGCCAATCAACCAATCAACGATGAAGCCTTGATGTAAATAAATGATTCGTTAACAGCGTTAGGGCATTGTCTGATGACAGTCTTAAACCAAAAACAACACATTAACACCAAAAGAAAATTACATGAAATTCATTTTTCACGACATCTACATTGCAGTTCCCTAAAAATTACAGTTAACAATAAAAATGTACCTGGAATCTGCATTTTGTCTGCTTTGAAATTCGTTTGTTTCGCAGATGCGACCAAATGCGTTCGATTTATTAGCTAAACATAAGACTGATATGAAGAAACAGATGGACGCAAGGTCTACTCACGGTTGCCAGATTCGGCGGACGTCCGCTTTTTGGGCTAGAAAACGGCTCTCTTTCTTGTGTGACATAAATTGATTTCGCGGAATACCGCCCAACGGGTGGAAACGCATCAAAACACGTGCGGTTTTGGGCGGGTTGTCATGCATGCATGTGTAATACGCGGGAGAGGTGGGCCGAGAAATGGCGCCCGCTGTCTGTTCCGTGGTCGAAGCCCCGCCCCTCCGCGTGCAGCCGCGCGTGCTGTCGCAGGCAATCGCCGGAGTGCACTCGCACGAAGTGGCGCCTGGCAGGGCTGCGGCGGAGCAGATGGGATGCCTCCAGTTCACCGCATTCACGCCCCCCAGCCCCCCCCCCCCCCCCGGCGGTCGATGATCGAAAACCAGGAACGAGTCACGGGAACTCGCGGGTTCGAATGTTTGATTCATTGATGTTTCAGGGAGTGCCTATTTCTTACAGCATTACATCTGTAAATGTAGTGCACGTTTCAATCGCGGAGGTGTCTATAATCTTCCCTCCCTGAATGACGAGATCCGTCGCCCAACTATCAATCTCTTGTTTGCCATTGTCTCTGTACGGAGAACTTTCTCTCGGCGCCGAATCGGGCTGCCTGCGTGTTGAGGGGACTGGGCTGCGAAAGTTTGCTGTAGGACATGGAATCTGTGATGATTTGCGTTTGCGTGTGTGGCAATTCTCTGTTGGATAATTGCATGTGATATTACAATACGATAGAGATTTTTCATTTAGTATGCATGTTTTATTTATTTTTATTTATCGTACAAAACAGTAAAAACAGTTTTGTAACTATTGTGGTAATAGCTCTTGTAGTAGCAGCAGTATTTTCCTCGTTTGGAATTATTAGAAACATGCAATGAAATTATTTCATAAACATTCATGGGCCATGAAGGTCTGAACTGTACGTTGAAAATATTCTTAACTGTAAATTGCGCGGTATTTCCCCATCCAGGTATCTCCCTCCAGACGGACACTACCCCAGACGGGATACTGTGGTAGTACAGTGAATGTATGTGTGTGTGAGTAAAGGGAGAGAATAGGACAAGGAACGGGAAGATAAGATCCCACGTGGCTCGTGGCCCGTTTGTTTGGATACTGCTCCGGCATTCGCCTGGCAGAGATCCGAAAACTACCTCTTACAGCAGCCGGCCGCTAAACGTCTCCTCCAGACAGCGACTGAAGTCGACCTACCTCTTTAACTAGTGTCGAAAATCGTGCGAACGTCGGGGCTAGAACTAGGGGACTTCGTGGCGCAACGTTGACCTTAGCATTTCACGTGCACTTAATCACTAATCGATCAATCAATCAATCAATCAATCAATCTGTCCCCTCTCCCATCCTTAGAACAGAGCGAAGGGCATCCTCATTAAGTCTTGGTCTGGTAGGAAAGGAATTGGAGATGGCTATAATACAAAAACTATTAAGTCTCTACGAGAAAGAAAAATAATAAACATTATCGAAATCAATATTTGAAACAAGGGTTTTTTAAGAAAAATATTGAAGAATTAGGAGACTTCAGAAAATAAAGATTACTGAAACAAAAGTAGTCTTGGCTGTGAGGAAGGATAAGGAATGATGACGATGAAAACAGATGAAAGAATAACGTAACAGATGGGAGATTTAAAATAAGAGAGAACAGGAAGGAAAAATATAATGTGATCCAGAGCAGGAAACTCAAAATAAAAATTATTATTAATTTGGGAATTTTTATTAAACACACGAATGTAGGTATATTTAAGCGGGCTGTAAGTTGTTTCTTGACTACTTTTAAAAGACATTTTTAAAATGTTTGCTTTTGCTTGGTTTTCTGTTTCTTTCTTATCTTTCTTTTCATTCTTTCATTTCAATTACCATCCTTTAAGTTTTTCTTTTTCATAATTTTTCTTAAGTTCGTCTCGAAGTCGTCTTGTTAAATTTCCTGGGTTTTCGTTTGACAATGTTGCTTCGTAAAGCATGAGATAGAATGAGACTGCACTTTATTTACACATGTTGAATTACATGTACCTTTTTCTTTCTCAAATATTAATAAAGCCGTACTAAGAAATTTGTATCTTCTTCCTTGTCAACTAGATGAAATTCGTCACGCTATCTTCACTTCACTACTAACAGGTTGTGTCGTTCTGAATTTCATCTTCCTTCCTTTCTTTTTTCCTTTCTTTGCAGCAGCTCAGGTAGGATCTCATTTGGCGGGACGGCGCACCCTGCCGCTGTATTTCGCGCGTTGGAGGGGCGAGAGGAGGGAAGCGGGTGCTTGCGGCTGGCGTTTATGCGATCTGGCGGAGCGACCTCCCCCCCCCCCCCCCCCGAAGTGCGGAGGCTGGCAGTGATCCGAGCAGCAGCCAATCACCGCCCCGCCGCCTCGCGCAGAACATCAGCACGACGCAAGGCGGCCCCTAGAAATTCACTCGGGAGATGCAGCCGACTTGCTAGTTGGCGTACGACACGATCTGTGTTTATAATCAGGCCTTGATGTGAATAATTGATTCATGAACTGCGTTAGGGCATGGTCTGGTGGCAATCTGAAAGAAAAAAAACAACACATTAACGCCAAAAGAAAATTACATGAAATTCATTTTTCACGACACCTACATTGCAAGTTCCCTAAAAATAATAGTTAACAATAAAAACGTACCCGGAATCAGCATTTTGTCTGCTTTGCAATTCGTTTGTTTCGCAGATGCGACCAAATGCGTCCGATTTATTGCCTAAACCTCAGACTGTGATGAAGAAGCAAGGTCTACTCAGGGTTGCCAAATTGGGCGGACTTCCGCTTTTTGGGATGAAAAACGGCTCTCTTTCTCGGAACATTAATTGATTTCGCGGAATACCGCCCAATGGTCGGAAATAATAATAATAATAATAATAATAATAATAATAATAATAATAATAATAATAATAATAATGTCTTTATTAATGGCGAGGCTCAGGCCATAGGGCCTGCTCTTCCGCTTAACCACTGAATTTACATACATTTAGAGTAGTAACATTTTAAGAGGGGAGGACAAGCTGTACATTTACGCGTCAAAACATGTGCGGTGTAGGGCGGGTTGTCATGCATGCATATGTAATTTAGGGAATAAGCATACATGTGTAAGCATTTCTGTGGTAATCTTTTTAATTGCAGATATTTAAGAGAAGCAAGGAGAGTGAAAATGGGAAATAATAATACGTATGAATAATCTACACTAAAGCGAATTGCTGAATGGAAGAAAGAAAGAAAGAACGAAAGAAAGAAAAAAGAAAGAAAGAAAGAAAGAAAGAAAAGCTAGTATCAGACATATTCAATTGCCGGAGCGGCAGGTAAGACACAACAAGGTTCGTCCATCGATATCTTTTCTCTGTAAAAGGCAAAGGATTTTCCTCAGACATCAGAAGGGACATCTGATGAAGGTAGAGAGGTTGAGGTGGAAGATTTGTTGACTAAATGGTGAAGTACCGACACATTTTATCAATTATGGCGCCAGCTGTTACGCGGGTAAATTGAAAATTTGGATGACCGGTCGCCTGGTAGTTGTTTTATATAATAATATTATCTACACTTTTCATATGTAATTATAAAATTGTACTCGCTATGTGTAACTAAAACTTAATTAATAGTTCAGTTAATTATTAATTTGTGAAATAAACGGTATCCATAATTCTAAAGTATTTGAGGTCGTCTGAATAGTCCTTCCTGAAAATCTGAATAGTCCTTGTTTCAACACGTTGGATTTAGAACTTTTGAGACCAACCCAATTTCACGAACGAACCGGTAGCTGTGGGACATCGTGTCAGCCGTCTGATCGTCGGGTTGGGCGAGTTCTTCATGCAGAGAGGGTTGATGTGGGTGACAACTGGACATCTCCCAATGCGTGCCCCGTCCCTGATTAGCACGCCCGGAGCCCCATCGGGTGTGTCTTTGACAGGAATCAGGCTCTTTGACACTGATCGATCTCGATGCGTTCTTAGTGTAGCCGTCGAGTTGAAGAGATTCTCTGGCGCTGCTGCGTGGCCGGTTCTCTCGTGAATGGGAATGTTCGTTTCTGTTCGGTGCGTGCTACTTGCGTCAGACTTTTTGATTGTCCTGTAGGTATGCACGAAAAAGTATTAAAACTGTTTCCTAAACTTTTTTTTCCACTTTCTCGCCTTACAAATTTCTTCGTAAGAAGAGAAAGTTATGTAATCGTGCACCGGAAAACGGCGAATTTTCGTCTGAAAAATTGTTATTGCCAGGCTCTGGTAACAAAAAAGTGAAAAATCTTGTTGCTAAAGTTAGAAAAAATTCTCTAACACGTGATGTAGCCGCAATACTTATTTTGTTGGTTCTTGATATCGAAAATTTTATGGTCGGGAAAAAGACTGTATGTCCGTCTGTGGTCAACGCTAGTTTTGTTTTCTAATCGAGAATTGGTAAAGATTAAGGAATATAAATAAAGTACACATGATTAATAATTAACTATAGTTTGTGTAGATCATTAGGGACCGTTTATGACTTATTCATTTTGAGTTCTAATACATTTCTTGTCATTAAATTGCAATACATTTTCAGTATTAGATGATTATTGTAAATAACCTGACTGACTCCGTCTTTAATTTCACATTAGCAGTGATAGGAATTTGCAAAGATAATCATCATTGGCCGCATGGGAAGATTGTTTCTTTTCTTCGACTGAAATACCTTCCTGATTGACACTTGACAAACAACAAAAAGTATTGAAACGGTAGATTTCACTTCTATCAACCATGTATGATTGGTGATTTGTATGAAAACGTCGTTTCCCAAGTGTCAATTACACAATAATTTTAATCGGACCACAAAGACAAATCATTAGTCAAGTCCAAACACCGCTCGTCCGAGAGTGAGCGACCTATATCCAGGTCATGCCCCTCGATATTTCCAGCAGGGCGAAGAGGCAGATCGGAACCAAGTGATGTGTTTCCTTTTCGGGACGGGCTTCTGTTCATTATTCGTAATGACCTGTCGTGATGGAGTGTGCAACGAGGAGGCTGTCAAAGCAGAGTGTGAAGTTGTCTGCGGTCGGACAGAATGAATGAGTAATCAGTCAAGTTGAAATGGGACCCCGGAGATAGCCCTCTGTATTTGGACTCGAATCCCGCGAGTCCGCAGAGGTCGCCCGGTTTAGCAGGCACAAAATTTGATATTCCATCGCCACGGAGGCCGGAGGAAGCTGCTTGTATTTCTGTCGAGATGGTTACGAGGTGATTAAATTAATGAGTGCCTTGAAATAAATTCATTTCATACTACCTATGACGCTTCTTAAATGTGTACGTTAGTGCTCATGGGCCGCGAAATGCCACGTTACGATGTAATAAAACGTAATAAATGCTTATTCCATCATAACAATTTGAGAGATTGATACAAACTTATCTATGACGTATTTTATATCATATTAAAACAACGATAATGACATTGATTAAAACTTGTATTTTTCTGCAAATATGGAAAATTTATATTTGGATTATAATTAATGAAATATTTTTATTATTTTAAATATATATTTGTATTATATATTTCATTCTGTGAATATTCTACGTCATAGAATCAACCATCTTCTTCTCAAGTAGATGAACAAATGTTTTCTATGTCATTTTGGTGAGAAATGCTACGTTTCTGCACATTTTTTCTGTGCCATATTTCTTCTCTCCTAACGTCCAGAAGGTTGTGCTTAAAAAGAATGAAAGCGCTGAACTTATTTTTAAGTATTTTTCAAAAAAAATCTATACATTTTTTCGATACAAAAGATATAAAACGCAAATTTATGAACAGACGGAATTGGAGTTCATATTTCGACATCTCTGTATCAGAAGCGGCTTTCTGAGCGGCCCCTGTTCAGACGCCCGCCCGTGAGAATTGCAGTGCACTTGCTTTTAGTAAATGAGACAGATGACTACCCAAACCTGCTACACCCCTTCGAGTCTTGGAAACGTGCACAAAGCGTTCCGAGACATATCTGCAGCGACGAAATTGTAAAATAAAAAAAAAAAAAATAAAAAAAAAAAAAATTCTATTGCGAACAATGCTTCTGAAGCCAAAACGTAAAGGTTCTTCTGAAGCATAAACGTAAATTTATTCTAATAATATGAGGAACACGCTGATACATTATTTTCGCGTGAAATGACTCTTCCTGCATAGGTGTAATTATTATATTATTATTATTATTACTAGTATTACTGTTAGGCCAGAAGTGTGCGGGCAAAGCCAAGAGTAGTGAACAATATCTGCTTGAGGAGAGGCAAGTACTTATGAAAGGGTTGGGAAAGAGGGGAGCTTCGGTCAAACGCACGCACCCATCAAAGATTGAAGGTGGTTGCGCTGCCTAATGCATGGCCCTTGGCCCTCGACCTCCTCACGCCAACCTACTCGCGCCCTCCGCCATTGATCGCCCTCCGGGACGCGCCCACGCCCCCGGCCTCAGCCCCGTCCTCGTCGCCCCAACTAATCGCCCATCGTCATTGAGCGTCCGTATCTCCCGACTTCGTTGCCTGTGCTCGTCGCCCGTGCTCGTCGCCCGTGCTCGTCGCCCGTCCTCGTCGCCCGTCCTCGTCGCCCGTCCTCGTCGCCCGTCCTCGTCGCCCGTCCCTGCCGCCCGTCCTCGCCGCCCGTCCTCGTCGCCCGTCCTCGTCGCCCGTCCTCGTCGCCCGTCCTCGTCGCCCGTCCTCGTCGCCCGTGCTCGTCGCCCGTGCTCGTCGCCCGTGCTCGTCGCCCGTGCTCGTCGCCCGTCCTCGCCGCCCGTCCTCGTCGCCCGTCCTCGCCGCCCGTCCTCGCCGCCCGTCCTCGCCGCCCGTCCTCGCCGCCCGTCCTCGCCGCCCGTCCTCGCCGCCCGTCCTCGCCGCCCGTCCTCGCCGCCCGTCCTCGCCGCCCGTCCTCGCCACCCGTCCTCGCCGCCCGTCCTCGCCGCCCGTCCTCGCCGCCCGTCCTCGCCGCCCGTCCTCGCCACCCGTCCTCGTCGCCCGTGCTCGTCGCCCGTCCTCGCCGCCCGTCCTCGCCGCCCGTCCTCGCCGCCCGTCCTCGCCGCCCGTCCTCGCCGCCCGTCCTCGCCGCCCGTCCTCGCCGCCCGTCCTCGCCGCCCGTCCTCGCCACTCGTCCTCGCCGCCCGTCCTCGCCGCCCGTCCTCGCCGCCCGTCCTCGCCGCCCGTCCTCGTCGCCCGTCATCACTCCCCGTCTTCGTCACCTGTCCTTGTCGCCGTCCTCGTCTCCCGTTCACATCGCTCGTTGTCGTCTCGTTGTCTCGCGTCATCATGATCTAGCCTCGTCACCCGTCATGTTCGTTCTCGTCGCCCCTCCTCATCTCCAGGTCTCATCGCCCGTTCTAATTAAGAACACAGACAACAGCTCTGAGAACGACATCGATACCTGTCATTAGCTAAGCAAATATTCCATCTTGTGACTCACAAATATCAATACACCCTTTTAAACTTGATTATCGTTGTAAATATAGAACCATCAAGGAATACATTTACCACTAATCACAATGCTCATATAACACAATTAATTTTACCCATTGTATCACTCGATAATTTCACTAAATTATATCACGAAAGGTTTGATTTTCGTACAGTCCAAGATTGTCTCTTCCACGAGTGCTGTTAAGAAAGGAAGGGTTACTCATATTGCCATGAATTATTCAGGAGTTAATTCATTCTTACAGACTTGGCCGTGGATATCTTGGCATCCATTTTCCAATCGTAAGTCGAGTGTCTTTGCGTATTGTTTATCGATGTGTAAGAACCATTCTTTACCTGTGTGATTCGTAAGACTTCACTTTTTTGCGAGCTGTGTATCCAAAATAAGTTTGACATTTAGTCTATTATAATATTAACAGTTAAGAATATTTTCAACGTACAGTTCAGACCTTCATGATCCATGAACTTTTATGAAACAATTGCATTCCGTGTTTCTAATAATAACGGGGAATCCAGCGATTTCATGTCTACTGGTGCACAAACAGTAGTTTCCAAATGAAGAAAATGCTGCTGCTACTACAAAAGCTATTACCACAATAGTTAGCATTCTATTTTTACTGTTTTGTATGTTAAATAAAAATAAATAAAACATGCATACTAAATGAAAAATCTCTATCGTATTGTAATGTCACATGCAATTTCCCAATAGAGAATTACCACACACGCAAACGCAAATCAACACAGATTCCATGTCCTACAGCAAACTTTCGCAGCCCAGTCCCCTCAACAAGCAGGCAGCCCGATTCGGCGCCGAGAGAAAGTTCTCCGTCCAGAGACAATGGCAAACAAGAGACGGTCGCATGTACTGTCGCTGGGTATATTGATTGTCCGGTTCTCGACATGAATATTCTGTGTGAGCCCGCTGTCGATGCACGGCGCTGGTGAAGCAACCGACGAGTGCTTGTCTTTGACTCGAGGGGAAAGTCTCCGGGAAGTTCTCGTTCCTTCAAAGGATACTCGAGGAACGGGTCTAGTGGTAATTTATCCCTCGGGGTTTTGTAAGTGAAAAAGGAAGTAAATTTATTTATTGGCTTTAACCTCAGTTATACCGCGTGATACAATTATGGAAATAATGAAAAATACGTAAAACAAATAATTAAACAGCTATTCAAAACAAAAAAACTTATCTCAAAAATCATTTTTAACACATTTACAATTATAAAAACTAAAATGAAGATGTTATTTTTTCTAAGATTTATTAGTTGTGAACAACGTTAATATTAACAACGTTCACAAGTATTAAATCTTCGTAAAAATCAAAATCTTAAAACTAATTCAACAAACCAGTGTATTACACTTATTTTCATTACGAAATTGACAATTCCTTCAAGAATAACTACAATAGTTGCTTCACAAACATACGATGAACTTTATAGAATACGGTTCAAAACCATCTAATTATTTGTGTTTTCTCGAGGTTTGTATACGGTTGGGCTGCAGATAAGGACTACAAGATATTAATTCAAATAAATAATGAACGAAATAAAACTCTCATTTTAAACAATTTCTTCTCATTTGCTTAGGAGTTTCCAGGGTGTGTGGTCGGCACATTCAAAATCATGAAGAACTTTTCTACCATCACCGTAAGATTCGCGAAGTTATAATATGATAATTTCAAGAGTTTTAATTAAATTTTGTTTTGCTTCATTTGCGTAGACAGTACTCAGAAAATGAAGGTAACTCTACATTGTCATCGAAAATAATTAATTTCTTCAAGGTTTTAAAATTTCCCCTTATTTTGATGTGCCAAACTCCTTTTTTACGTAAATATTTGTTGTATCATTTGCATGAGATGTATGTAGAAGAGTTTCCTAAAACACGTAATCGTATGGTCATTGAAGTTATTTATTTCGTTAAATTTGCATATGTTTATCGTCGCATATATAAACATTTTATGTAACAAAAATTCTCCTAAAGTGTTTAATATTTTCAAATTATCTTTTCTTAAACAAGAGAAAGTCTTGTTTAAACTCTTTTAAGGGGAGTGGGTTCCATGTATTCTGACAATGTTGAATTTGATGGACTGATAGAAAATGGTTAACTAGAAAATAATGATATTTCACACACTTAAAGATGAAACATTTCTTTTTTTAATTTTTTGAGTTGATAAAAATATTTAGTACTTTTTCAATTAGAACTTTTGCCTAATTTTTTCAGCATTTTGAAGAAAATTTATTTTTTATATTTTTTGTTACTGACGAATATTTGTACAAAAATGTCAATTTATTGACAATACTAAAAAGAATGTATCCTTTAAGATTCAATAAATTATGAATAATAGTTTCTGAGAAAAGGCATATTAATTAAAAAATAAGTACATTTACGAGAACGCCAATTTAAAAAAAACGTCTGTACTAGGCGCTGTTCCACAAGAATATTGCTGCTCCATATTCTGGATCATTTTTTTCAACGGTAAAGTCCAGTGATACCAATGTAAGAACAAGTTCTACCAGCGTATGAACATCAGTATATGCGCTCAAAATTACGACAAAATACTTGTATGCCGTGTCAAAAAAGGGGGCTTGCCTCATACGCACTAGAACATTTAAATTAGAATTAAAAGAACTTAAGACGTCCTAGAATAAAAAAATGTTGATATATTTGGAAAGAATAAGGTTTGAACTATTTATTTAGCCAAGAAAATTAAAATCTATAATTTGACCCATTTCATGGCCCTCTCTCTCATTAAATCGTTAATGAAGAATGTCATAAATTTAACCAAGATCTACTTTTAGTATGTATAAGGTCGGACGGTCGTAAATAATATTTTCGGGATCTAACGTTTAATGAGGTAAAGAGAAATATAGAGAAAATATTACATCGCTTCCCGTTACGTAAGTTACGTAAGCCATTGAGTTTTTGCTAACTTTGTGTAGAAATAGGAAACATATTGGCCTGCAGCAGCAAAAATTGCTGCTAATCCAAATCACATTGTGGCTTGCATCCTTCTCTAGAATAACAAATAAAAACGGCTGTATAACACTGAAAAATATTAAATATTTTAATGAAAATAGCCTTCATAAATGTTGCACTTACAGAATATAGTATGAGTACCACAGTTATTTGTATACCAAGAATATCAAAGAAGTGGTTTTACATACGTTCTTGGCTATCCGGGATAAGCCGCGTCTCGGTCAGTTGTGCTGACGTTTCGGCCTTCTTGCTGAGGCCTTCTTCAGAGCTATACTGCTGTATAGCACAACTGACCGACACGCGGATCATCCCGGATAGCCAAGAATGTATTGATTCAGGTCGCGGAAGCCTACGAACCCAAGAAGTTGTTTTCCTTAACGCATCATGTATTGGAAAAATGATTTAATGACAGGCAACCACTACCTTGGTGCCTTACTGTCGCATGGCGTTATCTGCATCGTAGGCTGTGACGCACGAAAATTCAGTTGGTACGTGCAATGTGAAATTAGAAGGAATAAAGCAACAAAATATTTACATTTTCAGTCGAAACTGAAACGGTGTAAATGTTTTTGGATTTTTCTTCGGGTCCTTGGAAACTCACGAAACTATAGACACTTCCCACATGGCCGAAAGCTGGATAGATTTCTTTCAATACCTGCATGCATCGAAAATTAGTAATAAAGAAGTTCTAGACTTTTTATACAAATTCTGCAAGGTATTTAACAAAACCATTTAGACGTCTTACATGTGTCCCGCAGAGGTGGCTCAGGGCATCAACTGATGTCACTGCAGTGCCTCTGACCGGGAGGTCTTGGGGTTCGAGTCCCGACGTTGGCAGGCTTTTCGACACTAGCCACGTAGCTGGGTCGAGTTTTTTCACTGTCTGGAGGAGAATTCTAGCGGCCGGCTGCTCTAATCGGTAAGTTTTCGGATCAACACAAGGCGAATGCCGGAGCAGTACCCTACCAAATGGGCCACGGATCGTACGCGATCTTTCCTTCCCATTCCTTGTCCTAGCTACACACACTTACATTTACATGCACTACACTACCACACATGCCGGGAGACCTTAGAGCTGGTGCCGGCAGGAGCGGTGCTTCGCTGTTGGGAGATACCGGGATGGGAAAAACCCCGCTAGCCGACGATAGGTCGGCGCCGAATCTGGCCATCCAGTGGGGCCAGATCACCGCCCCCTCCAGAGCCAAAGGAATGTACTACACTTACCTTAGCAGTCGACGCGTCCTGAGTCACTAGTAATCAGTCCCACATAGTCAGAGGCTGCATAGTCGTCATCCATTTCTGCAAACGTTTGAAATTAGTAATATAGTTGCATATTTTACCCATTTTTTTCAGTCCAAGCAGAAATCTGAAGCTTTCTTCATCAAACAATCCAATTTCCCTGTGATCCCTTTGGTAATAATTTTGCACACCCTTCCTCCACAAAGTGACTCCCCCTCCTGAGACATTTCCAAGGAGACACTAAACAGACCTGCTTTGACCCCTCAGTCACAGCCCTCGAAACATATTGAAACTAACTTTCAAACTTCCCTTTGGACACTGTCTCCCGACTTTCGGCAGATACAGCAAGGCTCACCTCGCTATATGTAGCGTAAGTCCGGAGACGGATAAGTGGCAAAAGTCGGGAGATACATTTAATGTAGGCTTATCTATTTTATTTTCACTATTGTTTTTATCTCCTTTTTTGTTACTTATGTTAATTTCATATACAAGTATATTCATTAATTATGTTATTTGTATTCTTGTATTGCTCATTAGTTTTAAACTTTGTATTTTTTGTATTTTATTTACATTATTTTTAGATTGACGATGACGGCAAAACCGTCGAAAGCTGGCTCTCAATCCTAAATAGACAAAGATGGCTTCAATTATTTCATCCTGGATCCTTATTACATTATCTGTAGGCAATTTGGAGCATTACATTCGAATATTTCCTTTTGTGTTAAATTCAAGTTGAGGAGAGCACTTGAAGGTTCAAAATAAATTTTGAGGAACCTCTTGAACAAAATTTCGAGGCTTATCAAAATTCTAATTAGTTAAAAATCTTAAGACTTTCCTCTCGTTCGTACTCAAGTAGATAGCTTTCTTCCTGACGTATCTTAAGGGCAACTTATATTAAACACTTCGTTATCAAGTGTTTCGAATTTACTTCGTCTCAACAGGCTTCCTTTATAGGCGGGTTTCACTCCATTTTTTATATTTACTTACTAGCAAAATACCCGGCGTTGTCTGGGCTTTCTTCATATCCAATCCATCTGAATGAGAAAAAAGATCAATTTAATATCGATCACAGTGTTTAAGATTATTATGTGTAATGTAATTGGCTCAAATTTTACTAAAATACTATAATTTTCTTTAATTTTATTTTACAGTACATTGATAGCTAATAGATTAAATATCTATATCTTAGGAACTGACCTCTAGATAATCTGTATTATCCGCACACGTTTTCTTGAGCCCTCGCATCGCTACATGCGAGAGGAGTGGGGAGGTTGGTTATTTTGACAAAAGGAAATTTCCGTGGAATTTGTAGTTTATTTTTTCATGCAAAATAGTTTTTACTACACGGGAGCGAGTATTCCTCGTCACCATATTTCGTCTACAACACTCATTGGTATCATTTATTTTTAATGCAACTAATGGTGGAAACGGAGTGGAGGTAGATATTCCGGGGCTCAAGAAAACGTGCGGATTTAATACCAGTTCTTCTACACCGCTACTACCCTTTGGAGGAATATATTAAGAACCAATCTGCACTTAGCGGCAGGGGAAAATAATGACCGTGGTGGATCTACCATCATGTTTAATTATTTAAATTAAACATTTTGCGCATTTGTGTTATATTAATCTCTACCAAACTTTGCAAGGACTCTGAGACAATCCTGAAGAAGACATGAATATCGTATCTATTCGTATACTACTTTTTGTGTTATCGTTGTCGAATACATGTCGTGGAATTCGCTTTTATTTGTACCGATATCTGGCAACTTCGTGGTTCAGGAACTAGTAGCTGTGTCGATGTTTGGGGAGACCCAGACGACGGATTCGAAGCTCATGTAAGGCAGGTTTTTTAATCTTGTTTCTCATCAAGGTTTCCAGGCGTTGCAATACATTGATCAAATTTTTATTGGCTTCGTTTTGATAATCCTCGCTGAGAACATTCTATCAAAGAATAGAAGACGCAATATATCAAGCTTCTGTGGCACGTTTCCAGCCAAACTACCGAAATATTGTAGCAGAGATGAAAGCTTTCTTTAACTTCAAAGGCTTCGTCGGTATGGGTTTTGTGTTTGATCTGTGCTGAGAATGGTCTGCCATTTTTTACGCTAATTGAAATCTTGGGCAGGTGAACCCATACATCAATCTGAGGAGTAAGTTATTTATAAAAAAAAATTACATTGTAACAAGGCTTGAAGAAGAAAATTAAATCGTTATTATCGAAATTCTCTGTGTGAGTAAAAGTTAATTTTATTGAAGAAAATAAAATAGAAAAGACAGTACTTGTGCATTATAATTTGTTAAATTATTCCCGTGGATCATTATTTTATAATTATTTGCAAATCGAAAATGTGACCACCCTTAGTTGTATTGGACTTGTGTCTTGTTGACACATTATTTCAGTTGTCAGAGTCAATTAATATGAATACCTTGGCATTACAATAACGTCACAGTACGTACACACAGAGTAAATAGTGATTTAATAGAAGTAGTGTTCAAAATTAAAACATCATGGTTAATAATGCATCTCTCGAAACCCAAAAGATGGTTTGGCAACCTCTGAACACTATTTAGAAGGGTGCAGAGGGACATAAATTAAGTACCAATGTTGATTGATTAATAATTGAACAATGTCAAAAAAATTAACAAAACCGAATTTTGAGATTGAATAAATTTTTTTAAAAAAATAGACTTTATATATAGCTATTGGTCTCGCTAGGAACAAGTTACCCCTTTTACTCGAAAACAAGAATCTTTTCACCTACTAGTAATGTTATTGAGTTTCCTGTTTTACAATGATACTTTTTCTCTCAAAATACGACCACTGAGAACGTAAAATCATCAATTGTAACAAACGGTTGATACAAAAGCCTTTAATACGTCGACGTTTTGAAACTATCGCAATCGATGTTGTATTGCTAGTGTAGTTGGCTATAATGCATTAACTGTTGCAAGTTGTTTCACGTTCCTTATCATAGCACATGTAACCTTATCCTTCTTTACTGCCCGCATCGTTGAAATCGCGAGTCGACTTCCGGCCCTGTTCGCGGCTTGTAGCCCGCATTATGCGAGTGCACATCATATCACTTCGCATAATGAACACCGAGCGATAACCAGAGGGAGAAGTTGCTTGTTTAATGAGGTTTCAGAAAAAAAAGCAACATTGCAGAGAAAGAAGTGTTTGAAGTACCGCTTTTTTTAATTTCCAGAAGGTAATTTAATATTTACAAATAAGTATATGAAACATTCTTACAATATATTCGTAACAATCGCATATCAATGCAATTCCAGTGTGCGGAGAACGCAAAAACAAGGGGAAGGGGGCAACAGTCCCTAGAATAAATTGCAATGTAATTGAAAGAACAATGTATATATTTAAAACTATTTTATTTTATTTTTATTTATTTAAATTCGCATCGACTACGATGATCATTCGCGTCCACAACCTGCGATGCCAAGGCCAATTGCCCTTTACGGGAAATATAATGGCTATACACAAATACAAATGAAGAACAACTTATAATATTTTAAGGTTTCCTTTACCACTGTCCATGAAATTGACTTTATTTATCATTGAACACATTGATTGATTTGCAGACTTGGAGAAATTTTCATTGAAATTCTGTGAATTTGACCGTTTCATACTAGTGACCTTGCAGTATCGTAAATCTTTCCTGTAAATAATCTTAGCTGTCCGGGTGACGTCGCGTCGAAGGCTGAGCAGATGGGCTGAAGCCGGGACATAAGTTAATGAATGATGCAAGTTAATTTGGGTTTTGCATAACTGGCAGTACTAAACACTTCTCAATATAGTTTCATTAAAATACGCTATATCTTCCCCAATATTTCAAGACTATTGTCAAAAATATCATCTCGAAGAAAAATTATTATAAAGTGTACATTTAATCTTCATCCATATTATTTGTTTAGTCATACATTTATTCATCAGTGTGAGTTCAACTACTCGTTTTATAAATGTTTTCTGATGTTATTAATAGATGCAATATTGTGAAAAATATGATCTCAATGACAATTATTATTATTATAAAATATTTAATCTTAAACCATGTTTCAATTATTTTGATTTTTAATACCATTGCTTCATTCTGACTTCAACTACTTTTATAAATGTTTGATTAGTTATTAATTAATTTTCATGAACATAATATACTTTTAATTTACTTCTAATAGTTCAAATTTCTTCGTTTTTTCAAATATTGTGATATAAATTGAAAGTTGCAGAATAGGTTCAGGGCAATTTTTATTTGCTAAAATAAAGTTTAAAAAATAAATAAAAGTCAGATTCTTGACTTTAACATCGTTCTTCATTGCAATTATCGAAAGCTACTTATCCGGTAAATAGAATCCGTTGATAAAAACGCCCCCAAACGGCTAGGTTTCGTCGGAAATCCCCTACCCATCACGTGAGCGTTACTTTTTGTCCGTACGGTGGGAGTGTGGCCTCTTGTGCCCGCTCGCCCGCGACCGGGGGAGGGTTTGGCGAACGATTTATGGCGGTTGGTGTTACGGGGACATCGCGTCCACATGTGCCTCGGCGTGGTAGCGGGACGTGCGCAGGCGAGGTAGGCTGAAGCGAGGCGGCGCGGGGAGGGACGTGGAGGGGCGGGGCGGATTGGAGCGAGTTGGGGTGGAGTGGGATGAATTAGGGTGTGTAGGAGAGTGAATCGGGCAGAGCTGAGCGTGACGGGACGGGTAGAGCAGTGAGTGGCGTTGGGAGGGGGTGACGTAGCATAATAAAGAATGGTGGGATATGGCGGGGTGTAGCGAGGCATGGCATGCTGTGGATCGGGGAGGCCGGCAGTGGCGGGGTGTATCAAAGCGTGGCGGGGCGTGGGGTGAATTGCCGTACTGTGCTGTTGGGGGGTGTGGCTCGGCACAATATGGCCGGCAGGGGCGCAGCGTGGCGTGACGGGACAAAGCCTGGCGGGTCATGGCTGTGTGTGTCGATGTGGGGGCAATGTGGCGGGGCGAGGCAGCTAGATGCTTGGAGGCGGGGATGAGGGGGTGGGGTGAGGTGGTGTGTGGGCGGGCAGCGCTGCGTTCCGTGCGGGGAGGGAGGAGTTATGAGGGGGTGGGGTGTGCCGGAGTCAGTGCGTGTATGTGTGTGTGTGTGTGTGTGTGTGAGGGGAGACGAGGGAAGATAGAACGCAGCCGGCGGACGAGGGGGCGTGGGAATCTTGCTACGTGTCGTCGAGAGTGGCTTGTGCATCCGTTCTTTCGAGCTTACGCCCTTCTACGATCGGCGAAACGCTTTTGCTTCCTCGTACTTGTACGTATACGAGAAAGTCATGTATTGCAGTAGCAAAAAACGACGATTTTTGACAGAGAAACTCGATTTGTATTTACCTGATTCCGAAAAAATGGATCTTTCTAATTCCTGTAAGACGTAAATAACATCCTGTAACACGTTGTGTTGTCTGAATCCTCCTTGTGTTAGTCCTTGATACCGAAAAATTGGTTTAAGGCAAAAGTCTTATCTGTCCGTCTGTCTGTGAACAACGATAGCAGCTAAACTGTTAGCAGGATTTTAGCGGGGATTTTTAGCCTATAGTTCTTCCTGATGTTGCAGCCCCTTAAATTTGAAACGGAAATTGTGTGAACGTCGTTTTTATTCCTTGAAGCCTTACGGACGTTTTCAAAATTTTCTCAAAAATGGCTTCAATTTTTTCTGAGATAAACAAAGTAAGTTTATAAACGTGTCACAGGTCTGATTTTTATTAAACTCTAAATTTTCTTTAAAAGTTCAAAATTATTTCGGTTTCTTCCTACAACTACAATACAGAATATAGACTCTTTTTCTTAATGAAATCTGATCTTCGAAATTAGAACTTTAAATGAATTCATGTTCTTTTTCGTGTGTGTGTGTGTGTGTGTTTGATTTTCCTGGTAAGTATGATGGGATTGTTGGCCCGTTTGGATGGAAAGTGTCTAACTTAGATTTTCGCCTAAAATGTTCTACCGCGTTTTCACGTTTGGCTATAAACGATATTCAGTAAGTCTAAACAAGTCAAAGATTCATCAAAATAAGTTTTATTCACACTTTCAATGGCATTTTTCGACACGCATTGGCAGTACGTTGATGGCATTAGATCGTACATAGTGTTTTTTGTCTCTGCCAGGACTATATTTAAACTTGTGACAAGAGTAATCTGTTTAATGACAACTCTGTTTTTATTTTTTAAGCCTGACCTAATTTACTAATATTCATTTCTTCTTTGTTTTTCCAGGTAATCTCGCATGAGGTGTTTCCTGGAACAATATTTCATGTCCCTGCTTGGTAAGATATAACACTATCCACTATAAGTGTTTTGTTGCTTTATTAATTCGATAGTTTTACTACATATTTGAATATAATCTATTCGTAGTATTGCTGCAACATTACTTTCGTGTGTTTGGTACGTAAAAATGTACAGCCCAAGGTTGAATTATCTTTGAGCAGTGTGTGTGTGTATGTGTTTGTGTGTGTGTATGTGACCATCCTTTTCGGGATTTAACTAAATCTCCCAAATTTCTGAATGATTCCCTTCTTGCATTCTCAGGGGAAATGTTATATTATACATCGTCACTTCGTTGTTATAGTATTCTATATATTTATTTTTAATGTTGTCAGACTGTAGAGAAAGTCTAATAGCATGATTTCCTATCCAAGCATCCAAAACATCTTTTTATGAATGGTGTACTTTTGTTATGATTTGTTTTTAATCGGTGTAACTGGATATAGTCTTCTTTAAGAAAATCGTGAAAAGATCTACGGACATCAAATGCCAATATAGATCTAGTGATTTTTATATAAAAATAAAATAACATGATAAAACGAAAAATAATTTACTTTTGCCAATTATTCTTTATCATAACTCTTTATTAAAATTACGAATGTGAAATTTGAAGTACAAACCATCCTTCGGAAAAGGAACAAGTTATTTTAGATGCAAGCGTGAAATACAAATAACAAGTTGCTATAAAAACAAATTCAGTTGCATAATAGATAAGTTGCTTCTGTTCTATTTCGATTGCATTTCAGTTTAATCGAGCTAACAAGGGAAACCAACATTCCTGACTTCGGTTGATCAGGAGGTGTTACAATTAGCAGTTGAGGGTTTCGGCACTTTGGTTTCTCGTAGTCGCTTAATCGTCAAGTCCTAAGTCTTTGTTTGAAGTCCGAAATTGATGACCGGCATCAATTTCTTAGCCTTGGGCTCGGCATACTACTGCCCTTGCCAAGATCCAGACGCCTGCGTGTCCTTCTTCGTTGATGTGGTGCATTTAGGTGCCTATGAACAATAGCTGTTAATTAAGACTTCATACCTTTCGGACTTGCCTTGCGCGTGATCATTCGCGTTAATTAATGGAATTTAAAACTAAAAAGAAGAACATAATTTCGTAAATAAAGTTTTTCCAGATGAATGAAAAACTTTGTTTTAATTTCACAAGACCTTATTTAAGATATGCTTTAATAAAAACATGAATTCTCCCAAGAAGTATCTATATTTTTAATACTCACAAATAATAAGTCACAACAAAGAAGTTGGAGATCTCATAAATAATATAATAGCATATTTCATTACACATATTTCATGATACAATTAATTTATTTCGTCCCTGTTATTGGTTTATTTCCGACGAAAAACGAACTATCTATGTATGTAGTTACTAAATTTTCTACGATTTTCTTTAGTTCTTCTGAAATATTTAGTTACGAATGCTGTCAGAATCGTCTTAATTACAAATATGAGAAACAATAAAAAGTATCTCACCTTACAAAATAGCGCTAATTATATATCAATACTTCAAATTGAATCGGAGATTTTTGCTGTGTTCAAATTAGGTGGCGCAGTGGGTATAATATAGAACATGACGAGAAGGTCGATGCATTGCCAAAAGAAAACAAAATAACATTTTGGAATTGAGAGTTTGTTGCGCCAGTTACTAAACGTTCGCATTGATTCCCTTAACAAAACTCATCGTTTTGTGAGATCTTATGGACATTGTCCATTGTATCTTGTCCATTGGACAAGATAATAGCAGTGTGTCATTGGTACCAAAGAAACCAAATTCAAGTATCGTTCGAACCAAAGAAACAAAAAATGAACAACTCGTTGGGTCGAGACTGCTTATAAAATAAATTTACAGACGAACGAAATGTCAAATGTTAAGAGTTCAAACAGGTCCCTCGCTTGCTCGGTCGAAAGAATCCTTCGTCACGCAGGCGAAACCAATTATAAATATATGAAGCAATTAATTTAAGCCGGAGATTGTGGACATTCACAAGTCCAACGTGTCATTACACCTTCACAAAACATGCATTGTTTTTCGCTCGGCTCGTGCTCTTGGCATCCGGAGAAAGATTTCACAGAGTAAACACATTCCCAAAGCCAATGGACTGTCCTTCCAGAAAAATCCTCGACCACTTATCGCGCCCCGGAAGCGACAGGTAGTGGCCAGTGCTTGTGCCGCACGAACCGCGACAGATAAATAATATAAATAAAATAATAAAACTAAATAAATAATTAAGAGTCTTCAAGGAAAATTTAGAGTACTTTATGAGAAAATGTCGTTTTAACATTCCTAAAAATGTTCTAAAATGAATTTCATTTTATAATATACTCGTATTTATAAGTTATAATGCACGGTTGCTGGTTGATCCCTTTGTGTAATATTGTTGGAGAATGTAAAATAGCCTGCTGGGTCAAAAACTCAACCTCTACAATACTAACGTAGTTTCCTGACGATTCATCCAGTCATGCTGAACGTACATGCCACCGAAAGTATAAGTAGGGCAGGCGTGTGATGTCATATCTCATTCTCTGCAAGAAAATTGTCCTTCAAAATTAAGTACTGAAGAGGTCCACTATGACTGGATGAAATCTCAGTAAAAAGCATTAGAATTGAAGAGGCTGAAATCTTGCTCCACCAGGCTATTCAACATCCTTCAACAATATATTTGAAAGGCGAAAATTAACGAGAATGACGCTTAAAAAGTAATCATTGTGTAATATAAAACAATGTTAAAGATTTAAAGAGAATATAATTTTTTTGTTTTGTGATTTAGTTCAGTGTATTTTAAACGTACAACAAAATTAAACCTATTTTTGAGGAAATCTTAATTTGTTATTTTGGGAATATGATAACGATTTGACTCGAAATTGTTCCATAAACTCCACGCACTTTTAAGAATACATGAAATAATTTGAATATGTCTTTCAACGATAATCCGAAAACAATACTACTTCTTAGCAATTTCAGGATCCAAAAATGTAGAAAAGGAGTAACTTATGGTGCTACAACATCACATACTTTCTTGAATTTTTGGTAATTGTCCTGTTATAGAACAATATCACATCTTCTATGCTAATAACACTTCAGATATTACTTGAAAAAATTTCAGCCTTATGAAGCTCCAGAGATTCAAAAACAAATAAATATTTTAAATATTTTGGAAAATTCAAAAGTTGAAATTCAAAAATACATTATGGTGCAATAAATTCACTGTTTGTTTTTTTGATTGATTGATTAGTGATCTCGGGCGCATCAATTGCTAATGTCATTAGTCCCGTAAGTATAGTGTTTGTTTTTCATGGTGGGAGGTGGCAGTGAGCTGGAAGGCGAGATCCGTTACCGTCGGACGTCGACATGCGGTGATTTTCCCCAACCAGGTATCTCCCTTCAACGCGGCACTGCCCCAGAAGGGCTAGTTCTAAGCTCCAGACAGGTCTTTCGACTTATTTAGTAGTGTAATCCACGTGCGCGTAAGTGTTTCTAAGTAAAGGGTGAAGATAGGACGTGGAAGGGGAAGGAAAGATCGCGCACCGTCCGTGGCCCGTTTGTAAGGGTCTTGCTCCGGCATACGCCTGGTGCTAAACGGATAAACCACGCAAAACTACCGATCACATCAGCCGGCTGGCAGAATCCTCCTCCAGGCAGCGGTTGGGTTCCTCGTGGCGGAAAGGCTAGTTTCCAAAATCCTGCCACCGTCAGGATTCGATCCCTGGTACCTTCCGGTCAGAGACACTGCAGTGATGTCACTTGATGCTCTGAGCCACCTTTCCCAGTTCAGTGCAAGATATGTTCTCTTACAAACTTTTTCTTGTTCTTGTTCTTCTTCGTCATTATTATTATTTTTTTTTTTGCTCGCGAATCGGTCAACTAGGATCACTCGTTCATACATCCTGCATTTACCGTGGCTCAGTATCATATATCGCGGTAGCAGGTGCATGTAACTTCAATTGGGGGGGGGGGGGGGAAAGTATTTTTTACTGAATCCGATTTTTATCCCCCAGGGTTGTTAGCCCTGGGGGTATGAAAGATGAAATAATGAAGATAATGAGGAGTGAAAGGACGACACAGACACACACAAATACACCCAGGCCCGAGGCGGGACTCGAACCCGCGATCTTCTGGTCGGAGACCACTCCGGCACCACTCCGGCACTACTGCCTTAGCGATCTCGGCCATCTGATCGGCTTCGTCATTATTATTATTATTATTATTATTATTATTATTATTATTATTATTACTACTATTATTGTTATTATTGTTATTATTATTATTATTATTATTATTATTATTATTATTATTATTATTATTATTATTATGTGGAGCATGGGTCTGTTTGTGAAGTGCCAATATAGCTGTCTGTGTACCGATGTACCTCTCTATTGAATCAATAAATAGGTTTAATTTTAAATACTTCATTCCTGTAATTATGGGAGATGGCCCTGCTTAAATAAAATCCCAACCGCAGTTGGCCTGGCCGGCGCCAAGGGTGGACGCGTGGGTGCTGTGTTGTTCGGTGTTGGCGGGCGCCTTCTGCCGTTCGCTTGTTTGGCGCCGGGGCCCCAGGGCGGGGGAGGGGCAGGGGGAGGGGGGCGGTGCCTTTGTGGCCGTCAAACGAGGCGAGGCGCGCCGCAGTGCTGCTCCCTGGTGCCAGGGGACGGATGGCCAGGTCACATTTTTCACACGGCTGCCATGCAAAACGAGGTGGGCTTCCCGGCAGCCAATCAGCACGCCTGGTCGGTCGCGGGGACTGCTCTTGGCGCGATGATCGAATGATCCTTACCGACAAGTTGGAAACATTTTCAATATTTACATAACGCCTGCACGTCTACGCTTACTTACATGTACAATATTTAGCAGCGTTAAAAGAGCTTGCTTTTGAAAGCAACTATTTTAAGAACTACATACCTATATTATTAATATATAATATATTTCACCCTCATAATTATATATATATATATATATATATATATATATATATATATATATATTACTTACAGTAATAATAGGAATTTCTTTCAATAGTACGAGTATATATAAAATTGTGTCATGGAATTTGAGAGACCTGGTCCGGGATTTACGCGGCATGTCACCATATCACGATATCCCCATAAAATAATATCTCACTCTACTTTTAGTAGTATCGCAAATGACTTTCAGAGGTCCGAAGGCACTTTTGAATCACTCTGTGTTACCTGTGTAGTGATCACTAATGTTGCTTGTACGCGCGTTTTTGTATATATTTATATTTTTTTTACAAACAGCTGAAGCAAATACTTCAATGGAACACATGTGTATTGCGATTATTAACAATCGTTGATTGAAACCTTGTATGTGCGAAGGTATTTTGGTTGAGTTAGCGAGGGAAAGACATCCTCAATTTCATACAGTCAATTTAATTTCCTTGGCCAGGTGATGTGTGTTAATCGCAAAGGGCCTTCGCCCTTTGCGATTAACACACATCATATTTGAGTTCAGGAAACGCAAAATTTCCAATTCATTTTACCCCAAAATGAAAATATGGCAAACCTTGACTCACTTCTTCCAAGTAACTCTCTTAATAGTTACTTGCGAGATGTGAGTCGGTACGTTAATAGTTATTAGAGTATTTCTAGTTAAACATGCGTATTGCACATTATGTTCCATTTACCCATTTCTTTTATGTTTCATGTACGACATTATCCCACATAGCAGGAAGTAAGAGCTTTTTTTTAATTGAATTGAATTTGCCTTATTTTACGTGGCGAGACTCGGGCCATCAGGCCGCTCTTCCGTCTTACCACGCAAATTTCGCTACGCTCCTTTCACCAACTAGCGGAGAAAGGAGGTATTTCTTGGGCGAGAAACAGGCGGTTTGAATTTAGCTCAGAGGCGTCATTTAGGCTTGAGGATCTTTTACATGCAAGTAAATCTACTGACATGGGACAGCCGGCTTTACTTCCCCTCCGAAGGAAGGCGTACGAAGGATTTTTTAAGAGCTTGTCCTGGCCAGATGGCGTCGAATATCACTTTCCAGCGGGGGAAGATGACCATCACTCCCCACGACAAAACGCTCTGCATATACGGTTTTAATGACCTTAGCAGTTGACGCTCCCGGAATCATTGATTAATAAATCAATTTACCAATCAATCAATCATTTACAATCACATGTTTGTAAATGAAATGCTCGCTTGAAACACCACCACTGATATCTGTACACGGTGATACATTACTCAAAATTGTATTCAGGCCTCTAAAATTTAGATATGACACGCTATGAAAAGTCTTATAAGATCTCTTCTTTGGACATTGTAAGCGTATTCCCGACAGCTAGAACATCCATCTCCCATGGTGACAAACCGCTCAGATTCACTCGCTCAGAACCCACCAGTTCTTCCCTGTGCCAAGGCGTTGGTGCTGTGAAAAAGCGTATGTGTCGCACTTGTCGTAACTGTCGTAACAACTATGCTACATACTACTGCTAAACCAACTGCGCTGCACTCACTGTTTCATTAATTCGCCGGCAGTGGCGTGTACTTGGCGCCTAAAGTATCACACGTACTTTGTGTGTCTTTTATCCTATGCCAACAGAACTTCAACATGTTAATGTGGACAGCGCATTGTATCGTAAGGCAAAAGCCTCTGACACATCGGTCTGCCATTACAAACGTTTTGAAAATTTGAAACGATAGCGAATCGAAATTTCTTTTCAGAGAAATGGCATCGTTATGGGGAACACAAGCTACAGCTCTCTACTCCAATGGCAATTTTCAATCACGATGTTTACTTCATCTAGTCATGTGATATATTATTTTGGCATTCATTCTTGCCAAATTATTTTGGCAGCGTGCCATGTAAGAAGCATGCAGAAATGATTAGCAATTTCTACTTCGTGAATGTTGGCAAACGATGCTCTGGCTGTGGTACGTCGTTTTATTCCCTCATTCCGGCGACCAGTGCCGGCGCTAGGCAAGGGCAGACCGGGCCGAGCGCCCGGGGGCCGCGCACGTCAACGGGGCTCGATGAAATGGCTGGTGGGAAAAATAAATTCAAACTCGAGAAAACCGTTAAGTCGCGGTACAGGACTCTATTTCATTTTTTTAAATTAATTTTTACCATCAAAAGTTAATTATAGGGATATTATTATTTTTAGGGTAGGACTCTATGAAATGAAAAAACAATGTCAGACAATCCTGAAAATTTTACGAACTAATGTTGTCATTGAAAGCTTTTTAAGGCTTCAAATATTTTTTCTATGTAACATCAAAGTTATTTTAACACACACGCACACACACACACACACACACACACCGTGACATTCCCGTAAGTGTAGTGTATTTTTATATCGCGAGATGTGGCGGTGTTCTTCCCCCGCTACGGGGCAATATCCAGCGCCGACCTACACGTCACATGTCTAGTATTGTAGTGCATGTAAGTGAGTGTGTGTAAGAGGTGACGATAGAAGAAGGAGGAAGAGGAAGGAAAGATCACGCGCAGTCCGTGGTCCGTATATTCCAGTACTGCTAGGGCATTCGCGGGGTGTAGATCGTAGACACCACGAGAAACTACCTATCAGAGCAATCGGTTGCTAGAATCCTTGTCCAATCAGCGGCTGAATTCGACCTAGGGTCGAAAGTCGTGCCAACGTCGGTATTGGAACCCTAGAAACCTCCCGGACAGAGGCACTGCAGTGGCATCCAGTTCACATGGTATGTAGCAGCAACGCAATATCTTTTCTCCATTGTGCTCCATCCCCGCCCGTATTTTTTTCTTCTTCTTACGAAGTAGGTACGGACTTGGGGGTCTGAGTCCATTTCTCTGTGTATACGGATGTCGTTGCGAATGTGATGGAAAAATACGCGCGCCGACGCTCGCGCTCGCCGCCGAAGGAGGGAAAACCTGGCGATTGGCCGCCATGTCACGTGTCCACCACTTATAATGTGCGCGGCCAATCGCTATTCATTCACACGAGATTGCGCGCCGCGCCGCACCGCGCTTCGCCTCGGACGAGTGTCGCATCTTCAACTGCCGGACTCACGACCCGGACTCACGCGGAGGGGGTGTGGGCGCTGCCGCCTCCCTCTGTGGTAGATCTCGCGAGAGTGTGGGAAACTACGTTTTTGTGTACTCGTAAACGTACTTACGCGTACTCGTAACGAAGTTTTTTACTCATATACGTAACGCACTTTACTCGTACTCGTGACGTACTTTACTCGTACTCTTAACGTACTCGTGCTCGTAACGTACTCGTACTCTTTACATTCTTGTGCTCGTAACGTACTATTTTACTCGTACTCTTAACGTACATTACTCGTACGTTAACCTTATTTACTCGTGCTCGTAACGTACTTTACTCATACTCGTAACTCATTTTACTCGAATTCATAACGTATTTTTACTCGAAAACGCGCGTTACATCCTTTTACTTGTACTCGTACCTTTACTCGTAACATTACTCGTACTAGGGCGCGAATAGGATATTCTCTCCACGAAAGGCGATGGTGGAGTTTAGACCTGACATGGTAGATAGCTAGATCAAATTAAACCACCGTCTGGAAGAGAATTATTCTAGCTCACTAAACCCAGTCCATTCGGAGGGACGTTCAAACCTTCATAGAATGGGGAGGGGCAAATTGCCAAATGAAATGAAGACTATCGTAGATTCCGCAGCACTGTTTGAATCCTAAGAACGCCTTCAGAGAAAAGATAACTTTTTCAATGATTTGAACATTTCAAAGTGCAAAAAGTTGTAAAAGAAAACGAGGCCCTAGAAAGGAAGAAAGTTTTGCAACTAATGTAGGCGAATTAATATGTTATCAGTACTGAACAGTAAACTGTCCAGCTTTCCATTCCCCCTCGTCAATTCGCACACTGAGTACAAATACCCTCCTCCTCCACGAGTTTCCAAGAAAAGACATCCCGCGTCGCAAACGCCGGCATGAAAAGAAAGAAAGAAAAAAAAGAGCAACGCTCCCCGCATTAGCCCGCCATCTCACGCGTCGGGCGCCTCCTAATCGCCAGCGGCGCGCGGCGCCATCCGTTCGCACGAGATGGCGCGGCGGTCACGTTGCGGATGGCCGTCGCATCCCCGAGCGCTCACGGCGCGTCACGTCACTTCACTTCACGACCCACGCGCCGCCGCCGCCGCGTCCCCGAGCACTCCGCTCGCAGCGCCGCGCGGCGGCGGAATCGCAAGCAGGAGGCGCATTTCACCGGCTGATGTGGCTCAGTGGCAGCATCCGCTGCCGCAGTGGCGACGTTCACACCCTAGAACACACGAGTGTTGATCCCTCGAGTACATGAGTGTTGATCCCTAGAGTACATGAGTGTTGAACCCTAGAGCACATGAGTGTTGGACCCTAGAGCACATGAGTGTTGAACCCTAGAGCACATGAGTGTTGAACCCTAGAGCACATGAGTGTTGAACCCTAGAGCACATGAGTGTTGAACCCTAGACCACACGAGTGCTGAACCCTAGACCACATGAGTGTTGAACCCTAGAGTACATGAGTGTTGAACCCTAAAACACATGAGTGTTTTAGGGTTCCAATGGTCACCGTGGCGGATTTTCTACACAACCTATGTACTTAGATCGAATTCAGCCGCTGTGTGGAGGCCAATTCTAGTGGCCCGGCTGGCTGTTCTGATCGTTAGTTTTCAAAGTTTTTTTTTCGATCAACATCAGGCGAATGCCGGACGCGCCATATACTGCGCGCGACCTTTCCTTCTAATTCGTGTCCTAACTTCCTAACTTCCCCCTTACTCACAAACACACACACACACACACACACACACCCAGAGGCATGCACTGCACTACCACACGTGCCAGTCGACCAGGCGGGCGCTTAGAGCTTGTTCCGGATGGGGCGCTGCCCCGCAGCCTCCTGGTTGGGGAAAACTCTGCAACCCGACGTCTAAGTCGGCGCCGGATGTCGCGTTGTAGTGGGGGAAGTTCATCGCCGACTCCCTATAAAACTTGCACTACCTACGGAACTAATGACCTTAACAATTGACGCGCCCGGAATCATTAATAAATTACTAGATCAACAGGTATAAGGATACGTTTCTGGTCCCACAGCGCGACAGTGAAATTTGCTGCAGAACAAAAATGTGCGTTTGTTATGTAGTTCAGTGCCCTGATGACAACAGTGAAAACCATTGTTTCCTATCACGAAAGCGGACGCGTGCGGAAACACTAAATATTCACTCGACTGATAGCACTTCATTGACTTACGTACGGGGAGGAATGAGTATTAGACGACAGTGCTGCCAACATATTTGCATTTGGAGTTTCTGCATTCGTACGACTGCACTGCACGACATCTGCATTGCTCCGACATACCATCGGCTAGCGGGATTATAGGGCAAGGAGGGGGAAGGAAAAATCGCGCGCGATCCCTGTCCCATTTTTTACGTTAGTGTTCCGGTGTTCGCGAGGTGTTGATTGGAGAAATCACGGAAAACTACCGACCAGAGCAGACAGATGTTAGAATTCTCCCCCAGACAGCGACTGACTTCTGAAAAGCTAGTGTCGAAAATCTTGCCACTGTTGGGACTCGAACTTAGGACCTCCTGGTCAGAGGCATTGCAGTGACATCAGTTGATGCCCCTCTCCCGATTAAAGGACTGCACAAATTGAGCCTTTCACATTAGACACATTTGGCGTTACAATACTGGTTTATTGGTGAGATATCGTTGGCAGTCGAAAGACTTAAGACGTATGCATCTGAAGAAAATGTTTTGCCTCAATCAATGCAACAGCATCGTTCAGCGATGAATGTTCCCTAATTTTTCGCCAACGTCCTTCAAACGATACGACCCGACATTCCGAACTAATTGGGGGTGTGGCCTGTTCGGATATGTTCAGATTATCCGAAAAATGTACCGTGCATATATAAATGCATCTATAGGATTACCAGACAATGCAATGTAGCGTGCGATGTGAGGAAAACGGCAACGTAGCGGATCATCATCGAATCATTAAGGGGATTCAGTGCCATACGGCAAAGAATAATACCAATTTTGGAAGTTCCCCTAAGTGAAAATTTCTGCTAGGTAAACATGTCATGTACATCGTCATTACAATTGAAGTTAGTGCAATAAACGTTTCATTTCGACTTGTCTTTGAATAATTAATTGTTCAGTTCTACAGTAATTATAATAGCATTACTTTATATATACAATATATATTTTATTTATTAGGTGTATTTTTTCCTCTATCCCGAATATTGTTCTGATTATCCGAAATTTCGAATTAGTGGGGTTCGGATTAGCGAGGTTCTACTGTACATCGTACACTACTCCCCTCCTCCTTCATTTCTGCTTTGTTCCGCTCCCCGCCCCATCCTCACTCGTCGCTCCGCTCCGCGCCCTGTCGCGCCGTCAGGAATAGCCTGGCAGGGCGCCCGGCAGCGAGGCGAAGTGCGTCGGCGGGCAGAGGTGGCGCTGCGACGGCGGAAGGACGAACTACAGGTCGCTCTGCACTTTCAGGTCATACGAAGTTTAAAGGGCATTAGAACATGTGCGAATTTTCATCGGGCACGCTCAGAATCTGATATTTACTGGTGGTTGTAACCAATTTGTTTTTGTTTTTCAAATTGTATTATAATTTTTGGATAGATATGCGTTTTAAGGGATCAAACTGGCAAAGGTGTCTCAGGGCATCGACTGATGTCACTTAAGTGCCTCTGACCGGACGGTCCTAGGGTTCGAATCCAGCGGGTGGCGGGATTTTCGACACGAGAGAGCTAGGTTGAATTTAGCTGCTGTCTGGAGGAGAATTCTAGGGCCCGGTTGCTCTGATCGGTAGTTTTATGTGGTTTCTTCGATCAACAGCAGGCGAATGCTGGAGTAGTACCTTAACAAACGGGCCACGGAGCGCGTGCGATCTTTCCTTCCTCTTCCTTGTCCTATCCTCCTCCCTTAATTAAACACTAACTTGCACTACACTACCACACATGCCGGGAAACCAGGCGGAAACTTGTCCCGGCTGTGGCGGTCCCTCGTGGTGGGAGATACCTAGTTGGGAAAATCCCGCAAGCCGACGCATAGGTCAGTGCCGCCATCCACTGGGGCAAGATCACCGCCACATCAAGCGATTGAAACATGTACTACACTTACGAAACTAGTGTTCAGGAATCACTAATTGATCAATCAATTAAGGGTTAAAAATATATACTAAATAAAATTTTCAAATGAATAAACAGTTCAGCGACAATGTTGGAAGTACATAAAATATAATCAAGTTTGTCCAGAAAACATCGTACAGATAAAATATAATTAATTGAAAAACAAAAACAAAATTATAAATATAAATTATTGAGCTTGAATATATTGATAATTTATACCAGTACATTTTGGGGAAACCACGCTCGTATTTGAAACATGAACATCAAACTACGTCAAAAGATCATTTGTCAGTACTCATGCGCTCTTTGCGCCCCTAAAATAGCCACAAAATAGCCCAGGGACTTTTGAAATTTAAATACCGAGGAGAATTCTCAAGACCAGTTTGACTGACAGAACATCCATCTATAAAGTATTTCAAAGAACGTACACTAAGTGCAAATTGCCACACGCCGTCAAAAGCAGAAACATTAGTCCTCGACTACGTGTTTAGGGGGGTGAAAATACCTCCTTATTGGTAGCCTACTGAAAAAGAATTGAAGGTAGGTTACCTTTAAAATAATGTGCCAAATGTTTCCTGGGGAATACTTAATAAATGTGTAAGTTGAATACGCCCACCAGAGATCCAGAACCACTCGAGCAATTATCATATCTAAACTAGAGCTCCAGTTTCTACTTTTAAGCAACACGTTTAGAAGTAATAGATTACGTATCTATTTTTTTTAATTGCCGTGTATTTTAGGCATTGAGATCATAATAAAAAAATTAAAGAAAAGAAACTTCAAAGGCAGATTGCAGTGTGTAGAAAATCTAAAGAACCGTGAAAACTATCTTTTTAATATTACTAACAAATATGGACTTTTTCGGTTCCTTTACTGTTTGTGTATAGAAATGAAAACGAAAGCCTTCTTGTTTCGACTGCTTGCCTTCCTTCTCTGCTTCAAATCCCACACAATCCACGTGGAATTTATGAAAGAGAAAAGGGGCTTGTGGCAGGATTTGGAGGCTTCTGGAAAGAAACTTTCCAGCTTCTTATGGGATTTTCCGTTAAGGAAAAGCATCCCTTATTCCAAAACTTAAAAACTATACGAGTATAGCACATTTTAAACACTTTTATGTTGAAAATTTAATTGTAGTTTTTTTGAACTTTTATACAATAAAACATTAATTTTGAAATATAAAACTATAACATAGTATCCATTTGTTAGGTATTTCGGGATTATATTACGCGTAGTAAATTTGGTGCTTTCGAAATACGCAATCTTGGAGAATTCTAGTTGTACACTCAAATTCTGCGTCGTTGTTTTTAATTGGTTATCTTTAGTTTCCTGTGTCGCATTTTTAAATAGTATAATCCGTAGAGGAAGTTGATGCATTTGACAATTCGCAACTGTCAGTCACCATTCAAATTTAACTAGTCACGCATCATTACAGGAATAAAACAAATATTAAATCATGATAGGTTTGCGGAAGAATTGTCCACGCTAAATGCCCTTTGTTTATGAAACCTTTCAGCCCTTCACTCATTGTGATACATAATTAACTAAAAAGAGTTGACCATAATATATTTTATGGGAAATTTAACGTTGGAAGGTTTCAAAGATATTATTACCTTTAACCGTTTATACGTATAAAATTGATAAAGCAATTTTAATTTGTTTTTGAAAGTCGTAATATGAACGTTTTCCACTTTTGATTTAAACATCTAGTGTGGTATCAATAGGAAATATATTTCAAATTGTAGAATATATAATATTAAATTGTTTATTTACAGTAATATGAAGAAAGAGTCGATAGCGGTGGTTTATAACCGAACAAGTCCGTTATTTGTGATATCGGCCATGTGACATACAATTATATTCGAAGGTATTTCTTATGACAAAAATTACATAAATAGTAAAAATATAGGAGTTGAACATATATAATTAGAACTACCTTTTCTCTGATTAGAAGTACCACCAACTTACCATCATATTAGCTGCAAGTGATTTGTTTTAATTGTTTCTAACGAGCGGCGAACTACAAATCCTTTACAGAAGCTGGCCATTATATGAAGTTTTCCGTTTCTCGCGTTGGTTAAGTCGTTATAACAGGACAATAGTACGAAAATACGATGTTAGAATGTATTTTACATGCATTTGCATAGGTGGTTTCCCTTAATTACGCCAATCTGCGAACTGTTGTCGAGCGCAGCGCGCAACCGCTTACAAGGTAGGCCCAACCGGGGGCGATCTCAACTCGGCGCGAGTTTCATCTGGAGCGTTGTACCCGCCCTCGGCTGAGGCGCGGCCGGTTGACGATAAGCGCCTCAACTTCGCCGCTTGCAACTGTTTCTGCGGCGTCGTGGCGTCCGGGGATTAGACGCCGACGTCTCCCCCTGGCGGCACTTTCGCTTACTACCGTCTCCCGCCAACTTCCAAGGGGCCGCAATCGTTTGACGTCCTCCGAGTTGTTTCTCTTGGGACGAGCCTTGTTTCGGCCGGTCATATCTGTTACAGGAGTGTGACGGAGGGTATGTTCGATGTTTCTTTATCCTTTGTGTCTAGGAACGAGGGTCATGTTTTTCACTGTGGGTTTATTGAGGTAGGGGAGAGGCGGTGAATCGCTAGTGGGAGGTACCTGGTTGGGAAAAATCGCCCTAGGCCGACGGTAGGTCGGCGCCGGATCTCGCCATCCAGTGGAGCAAAGATTACCGCCACCTCACGAGCCAAAACACACACTATGTTTACGTGAGTAATTACCATAGCAGTTGACGCGCCCGGAATCATTAGTAATCAATCAATCAATCAATCAATCAATCAAGAGGAAGTAATGATCGCGCGCGGTTCGTTAGGGCGTTGCTCCGGCACTCGCCTAATGTTGATCGGAGAACTACCGCCAGAATTCTCCTCCAGACAGCGCCTGAATTTGACCTAGCTGTCTAGCCAGTGTCGCATATCCTGCCACCGTCGGGACTCGAACCCTGCGACCTCCCGATCAGAGACACTGCAGTGACATCAATTGAGTCACCTCCGCCCGTTGGTTCTCTTTTTGTCGTGTCCTTTACGGAGCGATCATGGTGCAATAACAGACTTCCTTCTTTCGGGAGGGGCTCAAAGAGACGTCGTTCCAGGAGACCGGAGGCCGCCGGAATGCGTCTGCGCGGCAGCCAAGAGGCGCCCGGCGCAAAACTTCGGGGGGGGGGGGGGGGGAGCGGAATGCGGCGACGACAGACAGAAGCGCTCGGCGGTTCAGCGACGGAAGCGACTCGGGGGGGGGGGGAAATGCGGGGCGTTTGGGGTTTGGCTTCGCGCGTGGAAGTCGGGCGCGGTGTTGGGCAGGGGGCACAAGATGATTGGATATATTTAGTCGGACTGAAAACCTGAATACTACACTATTTTCTAAACATTACACGAAAAAAACAAAAAAACAGTTGCAGTATACCAGATCCATGATACTGTAACAAGGGAAGTTGTTACAGTATCATGGATCAGGTATACTGCAACTGTTCTTTTTTTTCGTGTATTGTTGCATTATTTTCTTCTTTTTATTTTTCTGCCGTTCGTTTTTTTTCTTTCTTTTTTTTTGCCTTTCTTCGTTCCTGCCTTTCTACGTACCTTCCGTTCATTTTTTACTTGCGAATAGGCCGACTTGGACCACGCGTACATGCCCCCTGCATTTACCGGGGCTCAGAAACATTATCGCGGTGGCAGGTGCATGTAATTTTATCAGAGGATCGGCATTTAGGTGGGTCCGATTTTTATTGTTAACCCTGGGGGCAAGGAAGATGAAATGATGATGATGGTGTTGATAGTGAGAGATGAGAGAACGACGACGACACGCACATGTAAACACAAATACAGCCATGCCTTAGGCGGGACTCGAACACGCGGTTTTCTGGTCCGAGACCGCTACGCACTACTTCCTTTGCGGTCTCGGCCATCTTATCGGCCTTGCACCGTATTTATTCTTAATTTCTTATTTCTGTCGTTATTTCTTGCCTTTCTTTGATCTTTCCTTCTATCTATTTCCATTCATCCCTCTTCCCTTTTCTTACTAAACTTTATTTTTCCTTCCTCTTATTTTTTCTTTCTACTGTGTTTCAACGATCTGTTCAATGTTCAGTTCAGAACTTTGTTCATGTTTATTTATTATTTTTTGACAAGAAAATCTGAAATATGAAGTTACAAGACGATAAAACCTTTGGTAATAATAATAATAATAATAATAATAATAATAATAATAATAATAATAATAATAGTAATAACAGCAACAATCAACTTCAACGATCATTGTGCCCTGTGTCATTCATTTAATAAGTGCAATGAATACAAATCAAAATGAAATGTGCGCGGACGTGACGACAACAGAAGCCAAGTTTGGCAATTTGAAACAAGTACAAGATAGTCACTCTTGTACGACTTCCTTAATACAATATATTTCAGTACAAATAGATGGGAATTACTTCTATATGTAATATTTGGATCATTCAATATGTGAGACGGTAGCATTGTGATTCGTGTCGCCCAAGTATTATGTTTCTTTACGACCAGGAGTTGTTGAATGTACAGGTCCAGCAAAGTTCAATTTCCCAATCAATAAACAGCAAACGGAAGCCGAGGATTTCATGCATGAGTGATGAAAAACGTACTTTTATGCATTACGCGTGTGTCGTGAAGTGCACTTGTCCAATAAACCCCACCACGTGAACGGTGCACATCCGCTTGTATCGGAGGCAGGCTGCAGGAATAGCTCCTAATTAAATTTCTTCCGTCGAAACAAGGTTTCCTCGTCCGCCGCCGCCTCGAGCGGCTGTCACAGAGCGCGCTCGCGTGTTCTTTTGTCGGTGTCCGCCGCGTCTTCCGACGACCGACGCGACGCGACGCGACGCGAAGGCAGAAAAAAAAAGGAGACGGCGGCGTCGCGGCGCGAGTGGGCCGTTACATTAGAGAGAATTTGTCGCGCGCGCGGCGGCGGCAACCGGCGCACCTTGGATGGGAGGGGGGAGGGGGAGGGGGGAGAGGCAGACGGAGGAGAAGAAGACGTCGCACCAGGCAAACTCTCGCCGGCGCTTGGGCCGCCATTGCCGCTACCCCCGGGGCCACAGCAGCATCACGGCGCGGCGCGACGCCTTGCCTCAATCCCCGCCACGCCACGTCCCGCCCCGCCCCACCCACTCTATCCCACACCACCCCTCCTCGCCATCCTGCCATGTCCCTCCCCGCCTCGCCCCGCCCCGCCCCGCCGTCCCGTCCCGTCCCATCCCTCCCCGCCCCGCCATCCTGCCACGTGAACCCACGGGGCCACGTCGGCCCCGTTCGCCCTGGTCCGTCACTCCACCGCCCAATACCTTTCCCCCACCAGCCGCCCTGCTCTGCAATCTGACCCGCTAAGGTGGCTCAAAGCATCAGTTGACGTCACCGACCGGGTTGCAGAGGCTGCAAAGGCTCTGCTCGGGAGATTCCAGCGTTCCACTCCTGACGGTGGCAGGACTTTTTGCAATAAATGGACAGATGGGTGGAGTTCTGTCGCGCTGTCTGGAGGAGACCGGATGCTGTGATGTAGTTTTCCATGGTTACTCCAGTCAGTGCCACGCGAATGCCGGAGTGGTACCGTAACAAACGGGCCACGGACTGAGCTTGATTTTTCCTTCCTTTTCCTTGTAGTATCTTCACTCATTACTTACTTACACATACACACACACACACATTTACATGCACTACACTACCACAGAAGTTGGTAAACCATTCAGGAGCGTAGAGCTTGTTTCTGCTGGGGTGGTGCCCCGCTGGTGAGAGGTAGTTGGTTGAAGAAAAAAACCGCTAGCTGACGGTAGGTCGGCGTCTGGTCACACTTACGCATGACCCTAGCGTCCGGAATCCTCAATCAATCGATATATATATATATATATATATATATATATATATATATAGAGAGAGAGAGAGAGAGAGAGAGAGAGAGAGAGATATGTGTGTATTTATATGAATATATGTATATATATATATATATATATATATATATATATATATATATATATATATATAAAACAAGAAAAACATAGTGGCTACGGAGGCGGAGACTGGTGGTGGAGGCGGGGGCGGGAATGGGGGGGCGGCAGCGGTGGAGATGGTGTAGACCATGGCGGCGGTAACGGCGGAGGGGCGGTGTCGTCCGGATTGTCGCGCGGGCCGCCGCGGGCTGACAGCTGTCGCGTTTGGCGCCCAAGTCGTCTCCGCGTAGAAAGACCCGCCGGCTGCGCCTTCCTCTCGCGAGATGCGTTCTCAAAAGTGTGCCGCTTCTTGGGTTGTAGAGGCTGCGCTGGGCGGGAGTTGACGTAGAATAGAGGACATAAGTGGTTATGGCACGTGCACCGAAATGCCGCTGAAGGAAAAATCGAAACAGACTTCCAGAGAACGGACGTATCCGGATTGCATGCCGAGATGAACATTTTCTAACATAAGTATCTTTTCCCTTTCCAAAAACACACAGCCTTGATGCATCATGCATGGTAATGAGCTTTCGCGATGTGATCGCACGATTCAATCACGTTTGATTTTCCTTGTGGTCGAGTAAAGCGAGCTTTATCCGAAATGTCCTTTCTAGAACGTTTCCAAATATTTAGGTGTTGAAAATCACCGAAAATGTTAGAAAAGTCAGTCGCATAAACCTCAGTATCCAGGATATTCTTGTCGCTTAGAGAGTTCTGAAGAAGCCCAAAACTTCACCATCGACTAGTGCAAGAACGTGTTCCTCTTGAATACATACTTATCTGAAGCTTTCTTCTTTCCCATCTCGTAACACTGGTCGGAAACTGCCAATCGAGCTCTGCCTTCTGGGGCGACAATTATGAATGTTGAATGCAAACACCAGATATCTTTTTATCGCGGTAACACCCACTTTCTCACGCCCACTAAACCCTCACTGGCAGTGCTCAATTTGAAAACCCTTGTTTAATTTCTGGAAGATATATTACGTGCATTCTTTTGCGATATATTGTAGGTGGGAGAAGGGGAATGTTGAGACTTCTGGTGGTATAATGACCCTACCCTTAAATCATACTTGCAGCAGGAGCGAGAAAAAGAGACATTGTGATCCCTTTTTATGATTATCTTCGAAGAAATCTCTCTTGATATTAAACTACAGAAAACAAATGAGAAAAATGTGCTCATAAAACTGCAATATGCAACGATTCGATTTTTGCACCTACGGATATACTTTCATCGCGGTAACATCCGCTTTCTCACCCCCACTAAACCATCGTATCGAGTGCTCAATTAGCTGACGTGGAACTAAATTGGTCTATGAAACATTTGGGCTAACATCCTGGTTATGGTGTTTTAATCAGAACAGGTGATGTATCTATACATTCTAAGGTGATATATGTGTCATTTGTAGTTGTAGGTGCCGTATAAAAAGTAGGAATTTAGTAATTAAAGATGGTCTTAATGTTCGTCAATTCTTAAGTGGTCTGAAGTCGCACTGAGATTAGACTACTTTAGTTCCACGCTAGCCAATTCGGACTCGCTGCCCTCGTCGTCCTCAGCCCCCAGCCGCGTCCGAGGCGTCGCCGCCGGCCGCTCACTTGACGCTCCGGCGGCGGCGGTGGCCACGACCGTAAATCCGCGCCTGCCACCGGACGGGGTGGGGGTGGGGGGTGATAAGCGAGGTTTACGACTAATGCTAATGAGCGGCCGTCTCCCTTCCGCCGATAGCTCGGAGGGGCGCCGGGGTTAACAGCTGCCGCGCGACGCGCGTCGGTCGGCGCCGTCGCGTCCCCCAAGCACGGCCTGGGGCTGGGAGGCAGGCCAAACGCCCCACCGGGAGAAGTGCAGCAATAGACGTCGCTGCAGTACCTCTGACCGAGAGCTCCTACGATACACTCCCGACGCAGGCAGCATTTTCAACACCAGCTTGTCAGCTCGGTCGAATTCAATCGCTGTATGGAGGAGAATTCTAGCGGCCGGATGCTCTAATTGGTCGTTGGTCTTACGAGTAGTTTTTCTGATCAACACCAGGTGAATGCCGGAGCAATTCCCTAATAAACGGAGCACGGATCGCGCGCGATTATTCCTTCCCTTGCCTTATCCTATCCTCACCTACATGCTCTACACTGACAGTACATGCCGGAAGGACCGGTCGGGAGCTTAGAGCTTGATCTTGAGGCGGGGCCCAGTTTTTGGGAGATACCTGGTTGCAGGAAACCCGTAGCCGACGGTAGGTCGGCGCCGGATCTCACCGTACAGGAGAGGAACATCACCGCCATCGCCCGCCACCAAACATGCACTACACTTTCGGTACTAATGATCTTTGCAGTTGACACGCCCGGAATCACAAATCAACCAATGAAACAACAACCAAGGCCGTTCAGTTAGAAGGATTCTACAGACATACATACTTATTTCTTGCAAATGTTCTCAATTTTCGAAATGACAAACTTGTATGGAGTACAACAATCTAACCAACGACTGTAAAATAAATATGAATCCTTTCCACGTGCCAACAAATTTTTATTTGGCTTAAATCTGTGTCCATCACAACACTCGCTTGACTGCACAGACTATGGCAGGTTGTATCTGATGGGTTAGATTGATGAATTGATTAATGATTCCAAGCCCGTCAATTGTTTAGGCCGTAAGTGGAGTGCATGTTTTAAATGTTGGTGAGGGGAAATTGTTTCTGTGTAAGCGGTATCTCGTGGATGCCCACTCACTGCTGCAAAAATTCCACTGAAGTGTTCTCATTACTAGTAATTTATATCTAGAAATTAATGTTAAATATAATAAAAAAGTTTCCTATGATAAACTCTGAATATTAGTTTACTAATGTTTAATGAAGTACGTTTATTTAATTCAGAAAGTTGTGGGAAAGAGAGTTCGAAATGGAACGTTTATCTCGCGGAGTGTTAGTGTTACACATTACAAAAAGGATTTTTTTAAAAATTTTATTGGGGATTTTAAAGGAGGTTTACAACTTTTACTTATAATTGGATTTTCACAAAAATATTTTACAAACGGGGCGAAAAATACCCAAAACCGCAAGTGCATCAAAATAAAATAAACCAGGTTTCCAATAAAACCAGAAAGCGATTGCCACGCCTGTCTCGTGGGCGGGCACTGAACTATTAACAGTCTGGCTACGAGGACCCTCCGGGGTTGTTCTGGAAGATAATAAAAGGTGGCGGCGAGCAGTGTGAAAGAGGCCTTTATGGAGGGGGGGGAGGGACAATGGAGGGCTTCAGCTGAATATTTCTGGAGAGCGTTAGGGGCGGCGTTTATGAGTGTGACGATAAGGTGACTTCGTAATTTCTTCCTGCTGTCTGATTGCCGCTTTATGCTTGCCCCCCGCATTACGAGCTCTTTCCCGCCCGTCCATATGTTCCCTCTTCTTATTGTGGGATTTCCCCACTTCACGGGCTGCCTCTCACACTCCCTTATTCTCTACACGTGAGTCTCCATACCTGTCACCGCCAGTCTTTGTCCCTACCTTTCTGTGTCCTTACCGATTTCATTCCTTGGTTACTTTGTGTTTCCGGGAGTGTCAGATGTATTGTCACTATTCTCTAGGAGAGGAGCCACTAGGAGAGGTGGCTCAGGGCATCAAATGATGTCACTGCAGTGCCTCTGCCCGGAGGTCCTGGGGTTCCACTCCCCACGGCATAGGATGTTCGCCAGTAGCTAGATAGCTAGGTCGAATTCAGCCATTGTCTGAAGATGAATCCTAGAGGCTGACATGCTGTGATCGGTAGTTTTCCGTGGTTTCTCCCCGATAAACATCAGGTGAATGCCGGAGCATTCCCTAACTAATTAACCTAACACACGGGCCACGGACCGCGCGCGATCTTTCCTTCCTCTTCCTTGTTCTGTCCTCACACCTTACTTGCTCTTTACACAACCACACATGCCGCGAGACCGGTCGCGTTAGAGCGTGTCCCGGAGGGGCTTTTCCCCGCTTGTGGGAGATACCTGGTTGGGGAAAACCCCGCTAGTCGACGGTAGGTCGGCGCCGGATCTTGCCACTCAGCGGGGGAAGATCACCGCCACCTCCCGAGGAGAAAATGCACTAAATTTACGGGACTAATTACCTTAGCAGTTGACGCGCCAGGAATTGCTTATCAATGAATCAAAACAGCCCTCTTCATTGTTCATCGCACTCCCTCATTGTCCACACGTGATCCTTTGTGCCTGTGTCTCCACCAGACTGCGTGCCCGCCGCGCCAGTCTGATTCTGGGCCTGCCTGCGTACTTACCTGTGTGATTGATTGATAATGGACGTGATTCCGGGCGCGTCAGCTTCTATGGTCATTAGACCCGTAAGTGTTGTGATAAAAAACATCACTAACGGTCGAGTTGTTCTTCCTGCACTGGATAATGAGACAGGCGCCAAGGCCTACTCTTGTGATGTTATTCCCATCTAGGTATCTCTCACCAGCGGGGCATATCGCCAGTCGGGACAAGCGACTGATCTTCCAACACGTGAGATAGTGTAGTCAGTGTAAATGTGTGCGAATGCGGAGACGATGAGGGGGAAAAGGACAGATCAGGCGCAGTCCGTTGCTGGTTTGTCAGTTTACTGCTCTGGCATTCACCCGATATTGTTTGGAGAAACCATTGGAAACTTTGGATCAGAGAATCCAGCCGATATAATTCTCCTCCAGTCAGTGGTTGAATTCGACCTATCTAACTAGCTTGTGTAAATGAACCGACCGCCATATTCACACGGTCTGTGTCGCCACCCGCCTGTCAATACTCACACTACGGACCAAAGATGTTTCAGGAGCTACATTTTCGTGTCTTCAAGAATAATGTCCCCCTAACTATAAATAAACCAGTTATATGGGCCTCGATTTTTGGTAACATATTTTCTACATTTTTGGTTATGCAACTCTTCTGTATCGAAAACTATATCGTCCCTGAAAGTTGGATGATCAGGAAGTTTTCAGAATTAAACTAACCGTGATTTGCCTGTTTTAAATTACTCGAAATTTTGTTGTTGCGTTTGTGTTTTTTCTTTGGGTAAAATGCCAACTAACGATTATGTAACAAATGACAAGCATTCGGAAAATTGAAAATTGTAACGTCACGAAATGCTGACATGCTGTGAGTGAACATCAAATATTCTTTTGAAGTTCACGTGCTTGCACGATTCGCTACAAGAACTCGCAGATACAACCCGACTGTCTCTAACGGCCGTCTCTCACCGAACCGCTTGAGCACCTGTTGAAAGTTTTCCAAATTTCATCTTCTTTTGATCTTTTGAGCGCTCGTCCTTTTGGTTCCAACGCCCCCGATGTCTGGTTGTCCCGACACCTTGTCCCTCTCCCTTCCCCCACCCCCGAAGTCCCCGCAACCCGACCTTCTGACATTTCGCCGCCCCGACTCCTGGTTCTCCGCTACAGTGACGCGCTTCTTGTTGGCGTGAAACCTCTTGCTCGAGATAAGTGTTTGGCACTCAGAAAAACGACCGGCGAAAATATCTCTGCTTTGAATGAACTCACAAACAGCGCACCTAAGTGTGTGTGTAAAATACCATTTGTATTTTTAGTTTTTAAGTGATGCGACAGTCAAAGCGGGGAAAGAAATACTCTCACACGTGGAGAAATACAAACAATCTGCTTCTGATATTTCCCCTCCATTCCTGTGCCTTCTGATCTGTGGTCACGGGTGAAGCGGTCAGGGTTCTAGCTTTTCGCCTGGGTTACCGGAATTCAAGTACAGACCAATGTGTAGAATTTCTCGTAGACATTGTGAATTCGTTATGAGGTTTTCAAGAGGGTTTACATGGTTCCTCTGCTTCTCATTCCAGTGTTGATTCATCATCATTCACTCTTTTGTCAGCCCCACCTGCTCATTAACACATTAGTCATTCTCAGAATAGGCCGTAGGACACGTGTGAAATCCTTTACAGAAAATGTCTGTTCTCTTGCGCTCGCACCTTCGTCTGGCCGCCTCCTTGCCCCGTCCATCTCTTCTTCCTTTCACTTCCCTGCGCCGTCATCTTCCTTCTCCCTGTCTTCCTATCCCTTCTCTATATACTTTTACTTCCACTAGTCTCCCCACTCCCTCTGTCCCCCCCTAATTTAGTCTCTCCGCCCCGTCGTTGCCTCCCACTGCCGTCACCCCCCCTTCATCCTCCCATCGACACAGTTTTCCCACCCTACCAGCTCGCACAACCGACTTCTTTGCCCTTCGCCCCATTGTTTCTCTCCCATTCCTCCATCTCGCTTCCACGACTCGGGCCGCCGCCTGCTGCTCGTCGATTGTCACCCTGCGGCTGGCGTCCTCCCGGAGAGCCTTGCGGAGCGCCCGTTAAGATTCTCATCATCGTTCCCATCATCATCATCATCATCATCATCAGGATTTAACATCATTCAGGCTATTGACAGCCCCATGTACTTATTAACTCATCATTGGTTATTCTCAGAATACGCCGCACGACTTGTGTGAAATCATTTACAAAATCTGTTTTCTTACGCTCCCACCTCCGTCCTGTCTTCTCAAATTGGAATTTCCCCACCTCTTCCATCCTCAATCCCCTTCATCTCCTCATGCCGTCATCTTTCCTGCTCCCATTCTTCTTATTCACTCTCTCTCTCTCCCTTTCCCGTGTTCCCATCTATTCAGTCCCCCTTCCCCCACCCCTTGCTGCCCCTCCCCTTTCCCCCATTCCCCCACCACCATGTAGTTTCCCCACCCCCTACCATCTCACCCCGCCGTCCCATTGTGCCTCCTTCATTCCTCGCACTCGCCGCCGGCTGTTCGTCGGTTGGCACCGGGCCGCCGGCGAGGACCTTGCGGAACGCCCGCTGCGATTCCCTCGCGCCGCGGAATGGAAGGCCCGCCCCCGGCATTGACCCCGCGCCCCCTGGATTGTGCGCGGCTGGGAGCCGTAGGCGCTGAGCGAGTTAGAATGGCGCGGACTTGGAGCCGTTCCCGCCGTTTCGTTAAACGCCTTCGTTCCTCGCGGTTTTGCGGAGCGCGCGCTGGGCCGACAAGTCCAGTGGTTCTTGGACTCACGGCATCTGGGAACATCGATTCGTAAAACCTATATTATTGGAGATCCGAAAGGACGTCTTTCCTCAATAATTCCATAAATATTTATAGAGAATGGTGAGGATAAGGTCAGTTTTTTTTTCAGTGTCAACGTTTCGGTCATTTTTTTTTATTCCTTCTCTTTATATTTCTTCTATATTCTTCCTATTTCTTCTTATTAATTTTTCAGGGCTGTAAATATACAATATATAAACAAGATAACAGTTAACAGGAAAGTTTCTCCGTACCGGGCCGAAGCAGGGGCCCTTATTAAAAATTACATTTATTTTAATGTGTCCTTCCTCATCCTTGCCTCCCTCCTGTCCGCTTACATACACACACTTACATGTACAACACTACGACACATGTCGTAAGCTTAGGGCCCGGATAGAATGGTGCCCCGGTAGGGGAGATACCTGGATACAAGGTGCGGTCGGTGGCCTGTTTGTTAGGGTACTGCTCCGGTATTCACCAGGTGTCGATTTGAGGAACCACGGAAAAACTCGATCAGAGCAGCCGCCCTCTTGAATTCGCCTCACCGACAGAAAGCGACAGAATGCAGATAGCGACAGAACTCAGACAGCGATTGAGCTCGACCTAGCTCTGTAGCTAGTGTCGAAAACCCTGCCCCCGCCGTCGGGACTAGGAGCTCCCGGTCAGAGGCACTGCAATGACACCAGTTGATGCCCTGAGCGACTGCTCCCGGTCACCGAGTCGCCTGCACCTGTGCACGTGCGGAGGGAAAGTTTGGCCTTCGCCGTCGCGTCGTTTGGACTTCTTAGGACGGGCCGGGTGTCGAGGGCGCGCCGCGCACATCCGCCCCCGCCCCCGCCGCCGCCCCTGCCCCCGCCGCCGCCCCCGCCGCCCCCGCTGACGCCCCCGCCGCCGCCCCCGTCCCCGCCGCCGCCCCCGCCCCCGCCGCCGCCCCCGCCGCCGCCACCGCCCTCGCCGCCCTCGCCGCCGCCGCCGCCCCCGCCCCCGCCCGAGCCCCCGCCGTCGCCCTGCGCCCGAGCAATAACCTCGGCGCCGCGCCGCCCGCGCCCACGTGTCGACGCCTGCTATTTCGGATGCGGCGTCGTGGCGGCTGTGGACAGGGATGGGGAAGGGGAGGTGGAGGTGGTTGTAATGTGACGGGGGAGGACGGAACCGAAGACGCAATCGGTGTACTTGGCAGGGGGAGAGCTGAGGGTGGAAGGGGCAGCGGTGACAGAAACGGTGGCAGTGGTGCCAACTGTTCCGGTGGCGGTGATGGTGACGGGGGGGGGAGCTGAAGGCGCAAACGGTGTAGTTGGTGAGGTGGGGGTGGGTGGCAGTGGTGCCAACTGCTGCGGTGGCGGTGACTGGGACGAGGAGAGCCGAAGGCGCCAGCGGTGTGGTTGGAGGGCGAGAAGGGCGAGAGTGGCGGTGACAGTAGCGGTGGCAGAGGTGCCAACGGCGGAGACTTCTGTCCAGGTGTCGGGGCGGCGCTGACCTACAGCCAAGGCGGGGAGCAGTTTCTCGGCGCGTCTGAAACGCAGCGCGGCCATGGAGCCGCGTTTTCTAATTGCTGAAATTCGAATTAATGAAAATATTTTCCTTTCTTTGTCGCTTCAGCTAGCTCAGGGTTTTTGCCTGTTCCATCCTTCGCGTTCATTGTAATGTCGGACTTTTCTGAACGAGTCGGCGATTACTGACTCTCGGTATGTTTACTATTTACGTTATTACTCCCTTGCGTATATTGCAGGTTTCGTCCCGAAAGTTGGCGGTGTTCCTACCCCGCTAAAACGTGAGATCAGTTGCCGAACTTACACGTCTGCATCTTCTGGTATCTCGCACCAGTAGCGCAGCGCTCCTGCCGGAACAAGCTCTAAACTTCAACTACTCTTCCGAGAAGTGTTATAGTGTAATGCATGTGTGTATGTATGGGAAGTGGAGGGGACAAGGACGTGGATGAAAAAATAGCCATCTGTCCGTGGTTCGTTTGTTAGGGTACTGCTCCAGCATTCGTCTCGTATTGATAAGAGGAATTATGAAAAACTACCGATAATAGCAGCCTGCCGCTAGAATTCTTTTGCGGACAGAGTTTGAATGCGACCCAGTTGCCGAGCTAGTGACCGCTCTGTCGGGCTCTAAGACATCCGGGCGCACGTTATAGCAGAAAAATGTTGCCAGTGAACAGTCGCAGTTTGTTTGATTGCTTGAAAATTGCAGATCTTGAAATACACTTCTTCCTTTCACGGACGAGAGATTTAATCTATTATTACCATATATATAATCTCACAAAAAATAACCATAAATGAATCTCATTCTGCGTCAAAATGTATGTGATGTCTGTATAAACGTAACAGACTTGAAAAGAATAAAATTCTGTAAATAATAATCAGGAATTTTGGTTGTCTGATTACAAAAAAAACTTTAAGAGATTCGGCGAGTAAAAATACTACGAATTGATATCGAATATAATTAGAAAGCCGCACAATACTTAAAATTTAGATATCATAAAATACCTGTAGATCGCGTAGGATTTTAAATGACTCTTGCTTCGTATATATACTCAAATTTGGGAGAGTCATTTTCGGAAGTCCGAAACCTTGGAGTGGTTCTCCCTATTAGAGGAGATGTGCATATGGTGGGAATTATGTATAATTTAATATAAGTATGCCCGGTTTGGTCAGTGGAATTGGTGACTCTATTGGATAACGGTACGAAATGTTCATGCAGGAGATTATCGTGACATTAGTATACACTTGAGTGCCCTAACCATGTCGAAACTTACCTGAGTAATGACTAAATAATGTCGTATACTCGAAGGCTACTTTGACTTCCCTTTTTAGGATCAGTATTTCATTCTATGTAAACGAATCAAAATTTTATACGAGTTAAAATTAGTTCTTGAGAAAATTGCAATTGCCGTTTAATGTCATTAACGAGTAATTTGCGAGCAATTATTCAGAATACCTGTGTCGCATTATATCATATTATTCATTCATATTTACTCTGCAATGTAACGCTAATATTACATAGTACATAGTAACGGAAAAATAGTAAGTCAAGAAATCGTTTACTTGATGGTATTTGAAGCGACTGTATTAATAGAAAATATAGTACACGTGAGTGTACAAAACACAATTGTACTCATTTCCACAGAAAGTAAAGTTTTTTTAGTCATCCACTCTGCTACACTCTTGGTGATAAACCATTCTCCAATAATAATTAATTGCGATAATAAACCACTCTCCAATAAAAATTAATTTTCGACATTGACTAATACTTTTGAGTGGGCATCAACACATTCATTTTGTAACGTTTGTGAGAAAATATACGAAATCTTTTTAAAATATGTTTACCCTGGAATATATTTGCGAAGTTTAATATGCTGTTGTATATTCTACTAATTGAAGGCGGTAAGAAGATTCAATTAAAAACCTTTTATTGAAAAAATGTTTCAATAATTTATGTTTTATTTAGCGTAGGTTGTTAACTGGATGTTAACTGTTCTACTCCTCTAATATGAAAGTCAGATATTTCTTTTTCAATGCAATTTCTCTCTCAATTTTAGATCCTTAAATGATGTCATGCAGCTTTATAAAAAGGAGCAGTTATCGAATAACTGAGATACTAATGGAGGGAAAGTTTAGGGAACCCCCCACTGTTTTTGTTTACTTTTTACATAATTGTGTGTTTCAATCTGCGCAGGAGAGATGGACGCTAAAGGACACTAAAAAATATGGACACTAAAAAATATGTAGTCATTTTCTGCCATCGAAGTGGTTTGTAACCCCCCTCGAGTCTTTATTGGGTTGTTAGTTTGTGACGTTTAAAAACAAATGTTTCAAACTTTCTATGTGAGATACGTGAACTAAAAAACATGAAAAAATGTGGAAAGTAAAACAAATATCACATATTCATGTTTGGTCTTCAATATCGTAAGTCTGCTTTGGTTAGAGGTATAAACATTTGTCATTACATGATTTGACCGAATACAGCGCAAGTTCTACAATAGCTTTTAAAAATAGACGGTTATGGAATTGAGATGTGTGCTGCCTCAGGGACGAGGCGAGCGTGACGTGTGTGCAGTCGGTGCCAGCTCATCGGTGGGCGGGGCTCAGCGTGGGCGGAGGGACGCGGGTCGACGCTTGGCAACGGCGGACTGACCCTGGGTCACAGGAACTGGTTCGCGCCCCGCCCCGCCCCGCCCCGCGCCGCCCCCTGCTCCACGCCACGCCGTCTGCCCCCGGCGCCTCCGCGCGCGCGCAGCGATCGCTGCCGGCGATCAGGACCTTGGGGGGCACCGGCAATAAATTGACTGACCAACACTCTGCATTATATGCATCCCAGCATGTGGTACAAGAAAAAAAGAGAAAAAACGAAGATGAAAATAAAAGAGTTCCTCTGCCAAATTTGTTCTAATTTGCAATGTTTTTAGAAATATTGTCATCGTACGCACACACATTATGTTTTACATCTTTTTATGTACAATTGTATGTATATAATATGTAACATTACATAAAAGATTCGTAAAAATATTAGATAAAATATATATAAATATGTCGTGGGCTTACAAGGAAAGGGGATTAAATTTAAAGTCATGACAGACCTGCATTTGAGAACTGCATTTTTGCAGACAGCATTTTGTGTAAGGGTATACTTGATGCCTTTCCATTTATTATTTGCTTTTTGTTTTCCTTTATTATTTATTTTCATTGAATTAATAAATCAAACAGTGCTTAAATATTATTTACTTAGCATTGAAGCCTTCAGAAATAATTTTGTGTACAAAATCCAATCTACAAACATACAGTTTTCATCTGCAGGTGTCTAGCTCAATGATTTTGGACTTAATAACCATTACACCCCGTAAGCCCACAATATAACTGTACATAAGATATAAAACAGGTTGCGATTGCTCAACAGCAACACTGTTGTCTCTGGAACATCATTGACTGGGATGTTTTGTTCACTCTACTTACGGGATTAACGGTCGGGCCTAATTAATTGACGCGTCCGAAATTAATATTCACTTAGTCATCATATAAAATAATGTAATGGTAAAAATACAGAATGCATGAACGCAAAATAATAAATAGGGGAGATTTGAACCCAATTCCTTCATACTTACAGGGAAGCAAACGCAAACCGCTCATTCTCTATGCCATTGAATGAGTACCGAACATCAAGAAAATCATCCCCGTTGTAATAATCACTGGGTCCTGAATATTTGAAGCTCGAATAGACATCCTCAGGATGCAAGAAACGGAATTAATATTTTTAATTGTGCAGGGAGTGGTGTAATTAATGCTCTAAGGAGGCTAAATATGTGTACTTTAATTTACCTTTCAATATTCTACTAATTTATTGAAGGTGAGAGTAATTACATTTTATTTACGAGTGAAAAAGGGTTAGACTTTGAGGCCACCATAAAACCTAAATGAATTATTTTTACATTTTTGAGTCATATACATTTTTGCATCTATTGCCTCTACATAAAATTGAATCTTCAATTTTTTAAGTTCATGTCCAGCAATAATTTAAATTTTTTTACTTTAAAAATGTGGTCAATTTCTCATGCTTCATAATGTACATAACTTCCATACGAGATGTTTCATTGTAAAAAGTCTACATTTGTTTGCTCAAAACATTTATTAGATCTAAGAAATTTGCAATTTCGTTTACGTGGCAATAATGTACCTCTTTGTCCATTCCATTTGTAAATTAAAACTTCGTTTTGCAAAATTTAAGTTTCCTAAATAATTCATAAAACAAAGAGTTTGTTTGTTTATTTTTACAAATGGCGCGAGTACAGTCGTAGTGAAGCGCCACTTCAGTTGTTTTTTTTAAAAATTTACCACTCCGAATGGGAAATCATATATTTTTCCATTTATTTCTGATGATGGGTAATCTTTTACCAACTTTCTAGATGTTAGATAGAGTTCGTGAAAGATAACCCATCTTCACAAGGAAATAGAAAAATATTATTATGTTCCCTTTGGCGCGGTAAATTAAAAATGTCTTAGACCAGCCTGAATAGGCGAGGTCGATAAGGCTGAAGGGCCGTAGCTACCTCGATTCGAAGGGGCGTGGGTTCAAATTTCACCTCAAGGACGTTTGTGTGTGTTGGTGTTGTCTTTACGTGTTCTTCCTACAGTTCCCCCTACAGTTAAAGCAATCACAGTGGTCCTAAAAAATTCTGAAATGGTGCCTAGTTCACCAGGGCTGTTCAGGCGCCAAATGTTTCTTATAAGATGATAACAGTACCTGCAAACAATACTCCTTTCCATTTTTCGACCCTACGTTCGCCGACGGGGCCCACTGTAGTGTCCGCACCACCACCGCCGCCGCCGCCGCCTCCCACGCCGATCGCGCCTCGTCTGTCGCGTTCCATCGCTGCGGCGCCGCCGGGTCACGCGAGCACCGTCTATACCCCGCTCCCGGAGCGAAGCACAGCGCGCGCGGCCGCTGCGCGATATGGCTCTCACGAGCTCTGTACGGCCTCGTACTATCCTTCACAGCGCAACTTATCATTGTTAGGACGGTTCTTTTCGGGTACTTATATTCTAAAATCTCGTTATGTAGACGCCTAAGATAAGATCGTTAGGAGCAAATAGGATATGTAATTTCTTAAATCGGCATTGCAATATAAATGCATTTCCTGAAATAGAAATATCAACTTCGGTTAATGTACTACATTTGATTCGAAAGCTCCTTCTTTTGAGTATGCGTATCGCCAAGTAGCCATGGACATACGTATAAAATAGTTATTATAAAGCCTGTAAACAAAACACTTACGGCAATATGTATCAACGTAACAGTCCCCTTGCGTATTGTGAATAATTTCAATGAGAGAAATTTAAAAAATAGGAAATGGGAGATTCTCTATAAGAGCATGGCCCATATATTGTAAGTTTCCACGAATTCGTACGAAACACTAATGCATTAAACGCCCTTTAAGACGTCTGTTGCGCGTCAAAGTCTCACTTTCTATAATTGTTTCGAAAATAATTTCTAATTCACTTCATTTTATTACAAAGTGTTTCAATAAAAGAATGAGTATGAAATACTATAAGAAACAGAAAGTAATGCGGATGATACAAAAGCTACGACATTTTTAGTAATTTAATTTTAACAAAATTTTCTTCCTATTTCAGTGTTAACATAAATTACGTCTCCGTGATAAATACTGGATTAAAACAATTGATACAATCTCTGCTGATAATTCAATATACCACAGACATTTTCAAAGTAACTATATACTCATTATTTCAGACTAGTATTCGTGATGAAGGCCCCAAATCTGAGTCGAAATGTTGAATTGTGAAAATATTCGTAGTAGAAGTATGTTGTGAATATTTTCTTCTTTATTCACAATTACGTCTGTGACTGTTCACGAAATGAGCGTCATACAAACTAGTTGGCCGCTTAAGGAGGTCCTTGAGAGAGAACGTCGTCCTTGAGAGCAACATTCGTTAGCGTGTCTGGACCGGAAGAGCGCACGTCCACTTCCGGTCAGCGCTGCGTCAGCGTCGCGCGCACTTGGGACTTCTGCGTGACCGCGGGGCGTAAGTGCTGCTTGGGCCGCATCGGGCGCTAGTGGATTTTGAAGCTCTCCCGGCTCAGGAAACAAAACAAGGTAGACAAAAAAAGAGTGGCGCGTTGATTGTAGAGTAGCTAATGGCGTGGAAACTGCAAAAAGACCATGTATTAAAAGATAAATGATATTAGCAATGGAAATAAAATAATCTTATTTTTTACTGATATGTTATTTCTTTGTTATTGTCTTTGATATTGTCTTTGATACTGCCTTTGATATGGAGGTCGATGTACACTGCATAACTTACCTGGATCGAGAGGATGGTGGTTTCAAGGTAATTATTAAAACAGTTGAATGATGCTACATGCTCGCTTATCGAGGGAATTATGGGAGGGAAATGTGAAAAGAGAAACAGATTCAAGTTAACGTCTAGTTAATTAGTAAATACGTAAATCTGAAGTAGGTAAAATTAGATAAAAAATAAAATATTTTATGTACCTCGGGCGTTAAAGAGCCCGAATGATCAGGGGTGACAGAACTCCAATCAAACTACTTGAATGTTAGGACCCTTATAATGCCCTTGGCGCGTTAATAACTATAATGGTTTGATAAATACAACGATGCTTTTGCAAATAATTTCATGCTTCAACGTTCATATTGCAACAGGAAAATTACAAACCGTTGATCTCTCTGCATCTTATGAACTTCATTACCGTAAATCAGACTAGAGAGGTTTTCGTCGGACCGATATAATAAAAAAATCATAAAAATGCAATGTCTTAATGGCTTCAACTCAATTACTTGACCTCTTCCGTGAAATGACTAAATGAAATAAGAAAACAATAAAAAACGAAACAGACTTAAATATCAAATAATTGAATTTGTTAACAATAAAAAGCCTATTCAATAGTGTGAAAAACCGTACTGTCTGTCAATTTCATTTTTAATTTACTCGTTGCAAACAGTAGATTTGTTAGTTATCACTTCAATTTTGCGACACTGCTTAACGTAATATTATAGATTGAATATTTTAATGTCCATACATGGAATGTTGAAAACAAAGTATCAATATCTCAATCGGAATTTATATCTTCTGTCTAAAACCGACGACGAATGTCAACGTTAAATCGGAGCAAACAAAAATGTTCGAAGTCACATTTTTTCGGGTTTTTAGTTAATGCCAGAGTACTGTTCGTAAGACATAAATACAACTTTTCATTGTTGATATTGCGTTGTCCGTGACATCTATGAAGTATATATAGTGTTTTTCAGTTGTTAATGATAAGAAAAAAATCCATACTCAGGACAGGACTTAGGACCTCTTTGTTTGCTCTTCAAAATTTGAAGCTCGTGGACATCGAATATCTTTGTTTTCTGTGGTTCTGTTAATTTTAGGAAAATATCCACGTCCAGGACTCAGAACATCTTTGTTTGCTCTTCAAATGTTTGAATTCTCCGTTTCTGTTAATGTGAGGGAGAATAAATTCCATGTCCAAGTCTTACAACCTCTTTGTTTACTCTTCAAAATTTGAAGCTCGTGAACATCGAATGTCTTTGTTTTCTGTGGTTCTGTTAATTTTAGGAAAAAAATCCATGTCCAGAACCTAGAACCTCTTTGTTTGCTTTTCAAAATTTTATTTTCTTCGAATCTGTTAATGTGAGTAAAAATAAATTCCATGTCCAGGACTTAGAACCTCTTTGATTGCCCTTCAAAATTTGAAGCTGGTAGGCATAGAATGTTTTTGTTTTCTCCCGTTCTGTTAATGTTAGGAAAAAATCCATGCCCAAGACCCAGAACCGCTTTGTTTGCTCTTCAAAATTTTGTTTTCTCTGTTTCTGTTAATGCGAGGAAAAATAAATTCCACGTCCAGGACTTAGAACCTCTTTCAGACAGAATTGCTCTTCAAAATTCGAAGCTCGTGTACGTGGAACGCTTTTGTTTTCTCCGTTTCTCGTGTGCGATTGCACTTCCTCCGAGGAGAGCGGCTGAGACGGTGGTCGGGATGAGAGTGGGAGAGCCGGAGTAGGAGGCGAAGGCGTCGCCGGCCTAATTAAACGTAATGAACTCGTTCGCCCCGTCGCCGCCGCGCCAGCCAAGCGCTGCGGTCGTCTGCGCCAGCCCTGCGGGTTGCCCCTGTCAGGCTCTGCGGCGTCGGCCCCTGTGCGCAAGACACCCCGGGCGAGCACTTGCTCTGATTGGAACGCGCTTTCGTCCAGATCGCCCACTTGCTGCGACACACCTCAAGCGTATTTGCAGTTCGGATTTACGAGCGCAACTGGGAGTTGCGCGTTTACTCAATGGCGTAAGCAAATCACTAGCCGGGTCTTCCATTCCAGACGTAAATGTAAAATAAATCTTACTTTTTGTTAATTGTTCACTGTTCAGGCACTTGGAAAATGATGGCAGCTAACATTTTGGGTGAAATTAGAACGATTGCTTTGTACAATGATAGTAGCTCTCTCTCACCTCATCTAGAAGAAGAAGAAAATGTACCTTAATCACAATAATTGGCCAAAATATGCGAAATGGTTCTGGTAACTAAATTATACTTGTTACTGTTGTGTTTTCTTATTTTATTTTAACGTTCTTTCACCTTTCTTTTTTCTCATTTTTTATGTTAAGTTACTTGTTGGTTTTTGCAACACATTCGTTGTCCTTATCTTTTCACCACTTTTCAATGCGATTATTTTGCTTGCTTTTACATTTTTATCCTTATCTTATTAACTTTTTAAAATCTTTTTTCATTAATTTTCCCCTTTTTAGTTTTTAGGGGAAGGTGTGAAATGCATGGAGAACGAGATCTCTAATCAAATACTCACGACTGGGTAGTATCTCACGGCTCTTTTTTTTGGCGCTCTTTGTCGTGATCACGACTAACATGCGATGTGAGATTTGGAAGCACACTACAATTTATTTCTTCTTCTGTACCACTATTTCTTTCTGTTCTCAGGATGTCTCGGAATAAATGGTACAAACTCCTAGGGAAAATAGGGGGTCGAAAATCATCACTTCTGCCCATGAACTTGTCATGGTTAATTTCATAAAATAATACAAAAAACCTCGCCATTTACAAAACTTTCTCTTGTTACGAAGTAAGTAAAAGAATGTAATATGTGACATTTCCCCCTGATTTTTAGACAATTGCTTTTCCACAAATGTTTGGCAGGAAAGTTTCTGTAGTGCTTTCAGGAGTCAAGGGGTTTCCATGTACCGGCCGAGTATCTGTGCGTACGGTTTTGCCTGACAATCAGGAGCCGATGTCACATGTATAAATGTATTTTAGTTCGTTATGCGCAATTTACCACACTATGTTCTTGGACAAAATGTGATATTTTTCTATTCATGAACATGCTATGGAAGTTTGAAACATTTATTCTGTGAATTCTATTTTACTTTCTCGCCTTTCGAATACTGTGTAAAAAGAGAAAGTTGTGTAATCGTGTTCCGGAAAACGGCCAATTGTTTAGGTTTCCTTTCCTTTCACAATTTAGTTTTACCCATTTCTCTTCTTGAAATGTGAAGTTTGTGGAGTTTCATATAACGAAGATGAAAATACACAAGGTACTAAACGTTTTTATCAACGTTATGAAGTGAACCGCACTCCAATACGAGTATATTTACACATTCATTTTACAAACAAAAGTTATTGTAACTAGTTAACTAATACTGATGTTTCCAATTGGTTTATTTTGTATCTTGTAACATTTACGTAGCCGCCAACACGAGACATTAATTTAAATAATAATTATCGTTAAGTCGTAAAATCTACTTAGAATGAATGTATATTAATTTTCGTAATCCACATTGCTTGTCGTTTCATTTGTCTTGTCGTATTTAACCTCACTGTTCTCTACTTTTCTTTCTACCTCTAGTCTTTCGCAAGTTCCGTTGCCTCTCTTTTGCATCTCTTCTTCCTATCATATTTAAAGTGGTTCACGCGGAAATGTATGCATATTTATTTCAATGATATTTTGTAAATATATCGCCTCTGAAATATCATCGCGCGATTCCATTACAACCCAATATCGCTTATCTCCCCTCCGCCCTTTTTCTCGTCACAAACCTTTTCTCGCTTCCCTTCTTTCTCGCGCCATTTATCAACTCGTGGGATGGAAATGCTGCCTCGAGCCATTATAGACCCCCTTTGTGTTTTAACGGTATCAGAAAATGCGATTTAAAACCAATAAAGTCGTGGCTATAACACCTCGTAACCGTAGATGGCTTGTGGAAGCCAATAAATATCAAAATAAATATAAGTAATAAAAAGACCAAGGAAACAGATAAGGGAAATTGCACTGCAGAGAAACGTCGTTCCTCAGCTCTCTCTTTGCTTTCTTCTCTGTGCTTTTGTTTTTATATTTGTGTGTGAACACTGTAGGCTACTCTTGTTTGCAATCATTACACACTCGAAATCGTAAATAACGGTGGGCGGGATATCGAATCCTCAATATTATTGTTAAGCCCAGGGTACATTTGGATTCGAGAGAAAGGAAACAAATACACTTTTCAGTGTGTGCCTTTCAGTTGGTACACAGAAACTCCTATTTATCGTGATTTGGTGCTTAACTGTGACTCTGAGGTGACTGTGACTATGTAAGTATGGTGTAATTCTTTTAGGCAGAATTACGAAGAAGGTAGTTCGGCAATTTGAAAAAAATGTGAAATAAAAAGGTAGAAAAAACGACTATTAAAATCATGGAATTTTTTACGATAATTACTTGCACATTAACAGGCAGCCTGATCTCAAAATGTGGAAACCTCATTTTAGAGTTTGAAATGTGTAATTATTTGGGTCTCATTGTAATTGCGGGTAAGAAGTTTGAAATATCGATATAGTAGTGTGGAAACTTAATACGTGATATAAGTACCCCTCTTCCCAATTAAATTGCAAAGCCAATAGTATTTATCTTCTTCACATTGCAGCAAACATAATATATAAAAAGGAAAACGTAGTATGTTTTTGGTAAAAAAATATTATGTGATGGAGTATTCTAATTACTACGACATATATCTCGTGGTAATAATGATTACATTTTTTAGTACATTGCCATTAGTAATTCCCACACAATTCCAAATGTAATTGAAATTCAAAGCACACGTGGTAACTGATATTTTATTGTTAATAATGTTAAATATGTAAATATTTATATCTAATATAATAATATAATTATGCAAATGTGGTTCTCTATATATTTATAGACAGTCAAATTATTTGTTTAAATATTTCGTTTATTATTACTACGTTTCGGAAACCTGTCTTGTTCTCATGGCGTAAGCAATTAAAAATCTACAGTAATAGTTCATACAATATTTTCGTACTACGACTGCTTGCAATCGTCATACCAAGCAGTCACACCTCAGCCAAGCTACAACGCGAATTGAACCATCAACGACCCCAAAATGGTGTAAAACTCCCGTGCACAAATAAGGCGTTTCCACTATTATCCTAATGTACGTGTTTCACCCATTTACACCAGCCAACAAGCGCGTATCGATTTCTCGTGAGTAAACATTAGAACGTAACCGTATTAGCGTAACAGATTTGTGTGTCCATTGTCACCGCGGGCGCTTCAGCATGAGAAGACCAAAGCCCCCTCCCCTCACGGGGCAAAGAGCGAGGCGCAGGGTGGGGGTGGGGGAGGCCATGGAACGTCAGCCACGCGCCTCGACAAAAGAGCAGCGCTACGCCTCGTCAGAAACTGGACACGCTTAACACAGTGGGCCCAATCTGGTGAAATATGTGCGACAAATTCTCGAATTTCCAAGCCAGTGCATGCTTGGCTAATGCCTCATTGTCTGGGTCTGGCCTACTAAAAGTAAGAAAAACGGTTGTTTAAGGACCCTCATCCACGAAGAGCCCCGCACCCACCCAAAGAAACATTACACGTTCGAAAGCCTGACAGATGCCGAGATAGTTAAGGCAGTAGCGCCACGGAATCGGTCTCGGACCAGAAGATTGCGGTTCCGAGACCCGCCTCTGGCATGGGTGTATTTGTGTTTAGTCTGTATGTGTATGCCATCCTCTCACCCCTAATAATCATCTTTTCATCTTCCATACATCCAGGGCTTTCAACCCGGGGGCGTAAAAATGGACTTAGCAGGAATACTGATCCCCCTAATAATGTTTTACTTGCATACCCCCAGAAAAAGTAAGACGTGAGTCTTAATAGGTATAACTGCACATTCGTGTGGTCTATTGAAAGGCCAATTCGCGTCAAACGAAAAAAAAAACAGGCGAAAAAATTTATAAAACTGTGACTGTAAAATAATGGCTAATCAAATAGTCTAACGTTCTAAAAAGTTTGTTTTTCAGAATTATAATTAGTGTGTGCTTTATCGTTTGTATGCCATATAACAAGTGGTGTTTAGTAAGCCTGTAGGATTTTTTTGGAGGAGGTCCTTAAAACGATTTTATGGTTAAGGGGCCCGCAGTACATAAATCTGCTCCTGTTCGTTTTATAACATACGATGTGAGTGAAGCAAACTGTATCATTTAGTCGTTTATCCCTATCAACGTTTACAACACCATTTTTTTCAAATTACTTTTATTATCTGATGCGAAACCATTCGAAATTGTTATCAGTTACTTTAGAACACAAGTTTTATATTTTATGGCCTCATATTATTTATCACATACGCTAGATTGCTTCAAACATCAAAAAGAAGTGTTAATAATAAAATTGTTTTGACTCAAATTCTATAATGATGCCCTATTCTATAATAATTCTATAATAATGATGATAATTCTATAAAATCCACATAATTGCTGTGCCAAAACATTTTCGGATCGTAATTTTTATTTCATTTTCACTACTCGATAACATATTGAACCCGGCACATAATGCAACTGATCACTTCTATGTAATGAATTTATCTCTTTCTGTTTCTATCTTAATACATGTTTTCATTTAGGATTTTTTTTCTTTTACTATGAGCGTCCTTTTACCCAGTGAGTCTATTTTCTCTCCTCCTCATCTCATTGTTTTCTTTTTCCTTTGCACTGTCACTCTAAGGCGGCGGACAGAATTGAGACATCAGCGTCAGAATAACAGAACAGGGCCAAGGGATTAGGCCCATTCAGAAGGGAAAGGGTTCTTGTTGGATTCAGCCTGGTACTAGAGGGGTTCAGAGTACAATAGGTGTTCAAAGCGCAAGACTATTGTTGGTATTATTATGGTAATCGGCATTTCTCACGCCTTATTGAGAAGTTTAAGTTCCTCAAATTTGACAATTTTAAGCTTGATTTGAGATACTTGTACTGTCAGATATATACTAATCGTAAGAGGTTAAATTGATTTATCTTCTGGCTGCCATATCTCGGTTACAACTCAGATACCTCTGCAGCATCGTTTATCGTAATGTCTCTGTGAAGTACTTATATTTAAAAATAAATATGGTCAGAGTTACGAAGAAGCAGAGCGGGTAATGTGTGTAATATTAATTTAATTTCAAATATAATTCTATGCCTCTAGGATGGCTCATAGGCAGCGTACTAGCTTTAAAATCGTCCCAGTTTCTGTAGCTGTGCGACGACGAAAAGCTCAGGTAGTAGAAGCAGTGGAGTGATACGTCATGATTGCCACATAACGCTCTTATCCCCATTCATGAGAATTAAACTAGGACTACAGATTTCTATGATTGACGATTTGTCCTACTGATGTATGCTATCATTTATATTTTTAAAACATTTCCCATTGTTATTGGAATGCTTTATTGATATTATTATTATTATTTTTATTATTATTATTATTATTATTATTATTATTATTATTATTATTAATCACATACTCATATATGTAAAATTTTATTGCAAATAAAACATTAATAGTAAAAAATATGTTAATACTTTGGCGTATTGGAACAGTAATTAGTTGTTGGATTCTCAAAAAACTAAAATAGACCTTATTTTGCAGTCCCAATTTCAGCATTTACTTACATTAGAAATTAAATCTGTGGACGAAGTAGATGAATCGCACGAGAATTCAGCATCACAATAAGCGAACCTAGTGACGTGACATGGAAAATCGACGACTAATTCATATTTCAATACATTTACAATAACTTTCGAAATACTCTGCGAAACGTACGTAAACATAATCGTAAATAAATTTAAAATATTTCAAACTTATTCAGTTCATACTTGATTTCACTATGGTTATGACAGGTCGGACCAGTAGTGTCGCTAGCTTCAAGTGTCTCCCGTTAAATCGCCGAGTGACACTCGTGTATTGCCTCTACAGTACTTGCTTATATATATATATATATATATATATATATATATATATATATATATATATATATATATATATAGTACGGAGTTGCTCTACAGCTGTCGCCGTTTTTCCGCTCTCAGTCTCCATGCCTCTCTATTGGACCATAGATCATCTGGCATTTCTCTTGCCGTCATAGCCTCTTGCACTCCCTGCTGCCATGCAAGTCTGGGTCTTCCTCTCTTCTGTCTTTCTGTTGGCACCCATTTCAGGACTCGTTTTGGCCATCTTTCGTCTGTCATTCGCATAACATGACCGTACCAGACGATTTGTTTTTTCTCTATTTCGTCAAGGATAGATTTCTTGACATCCATTTTTTTTTCTTATACTTGCTTCTACCCTGTTCAATACGCCACGGCTGTAGAGTGCATTGTGGTGCTTGGGCTGAGGCCCGGGAGCAGGCGGCAGTGGGATCCGCCGACAGCACCGCCCCCGCGACGGCCACGGCGGGGAGGGGGGAGGGGGGAAGGGGATTCAGGAGGCCGAGGCGCAACAAGTGGCCTGTCACCTGGAGGGTTCTCCGCGGCCACGCCCCCCTCCCCCTCCCCCCTCCCGCAGCCGCGGTCCCTCGCTTCTCTTCCCCCCTGTTTCTTCTTTGGAGCTCCGGGCTTACGAGAGTAATTCTAGCGGCCGGCTGCTCCGGTCGCCGGGCGAAAGCCGGAGCTGTTCCCTTACAAATGGGACACGGACCGCGCGCGATCGTTCCTTCCCCTTCTTTCTCCTATCCTCATCCCTTACTTACACACACGCTCCCACACACGCCAGGAGACCAGTCGCGAGATTAGAGCTTGCCCCGGCTAGGCCGATACCTAGTTGTGGCAAAACCCGCAAGCCACATATAATTTCCACATTAATAATCACATTTTATTTAAAACATCTAAATTTTCTGAATGATAGTTTTAGATTTGCGAGCCATCGAAGAACAGTTTGCGGTTTCCTAGATCGTCACAAAAGAATGCATTTCTTGCATACTTGCTTCTAACTTCTTTGAATAATCATCAGCAACTGATGTAACTGTTTCATCGCCGACAAAACCAGTCATAGAAGAGGCTGACACAGAACATCATTATTTATTTACTGTGATTTTTTTAATGTTTATTTTGAAAAATTAAAATCATACTATTCAATAACAAAACACTTTGTATGTCGCACGTTCTGTTCGGGCTTGGTTCTTTAATTACTCGGCTTTGTTGTTGCTACGTGTCGAAGTTGACTTTCTGGTCAAACTGGATGGAATCTGTACCAAAAATAAAACATATTTCTGTACAGGTTCCATCCAGTATAGCCCGACAGATCTTTTCGTTCAAATTACATCCAATATGGCCCGACACGTTGCTGTATCGATGAAAAATGATTTAATAAAATGACCGTGTAAATGTAGTACGTTCCATGGACGAGTGGAGGTTCCTTGAGATCGCAAGAGCGCTTGTGTCGGTCATGGCTAACGCCGAGCCGCTACCGTCGCTTGCCATCGATCATCCGTCAGGGCCCCCTGTCGTGTTCTGTGGCGGGTGATCGGAGCCGGACTCCACGCAGATATGGCAGCGAGCCATTCTAATGGTAATGCCCGTTGGAACGCCAAGCGATGCATCAGGTGGCTGAAGCGGCACCCGACGACGAACGAAAAGTATCTACCCAGCTCTGAGGGGTCTGCATTTGTATACTGATTTATGCTTGTTGGAGAAATTACCAGTTGCCTCCTTTACCAAAACCTCTACTGAACAAAGCACCCAAAGTGATCTATCAAAGAGAAGCATGCACACAGCTGAAGAGCAACAAAATACTCTCGTATAAAACTGCAATAAAATTAAATATTTTAACAATGTTTGTTAAATTTTTAAATTTATTATGTATTATATTATAGAATAATTGTATAATATATTATAAATTAATAGTATGAATATAATTTCTCCAAGAATACTCCAGTAACGTAGTAAAATAAGTAGTTTACAACAGTTAAAAAATATATTTAGCTGTGAATGGCGTGGTCATAAGCGATCAAAATTTCTTTCACTAGTTTACATTATAATAATATTTATATATTTGATTTCATTTTACATAACAGTTCTCTATATATCTCAAGAATATAAAAAACAGTTGTTGACCCATATTTCAACACGTGAATAGAAAATATTTAATGGCGAGTCTCCTCTTCCTTGGAGTATTTTTATTGCATTACGTCATCGAATTTAGTTGGTTCGTGGAGTATAACAATAGGTTGAATAACACGATCAAATGTTCTGGTATTTTTCAGTCAAAATCGAAAATGTTTTATGTTTTTATAATTTTCCCAAATTTCTGAGAACCTAACGAAAACAAAACACCTCTCACATCACGGAAAGGGGCATAATTTTCATTTAATTCTTGCGTGCCTTGGAAATTAGTAATCTAGAGGTATGGTGCGTATTTAAGAAATTATAGCTACTATTTTCGACTTTGTAGAACATATTTTAGTCGTCTAAAATTGAATAATTGGAACCGGTGTAGTATATTTATGTCTATCAATATAAAACTGGCTGCAGCCATTTAATAATTAGCATAGAAATATTCTTTAATGTGGTACAGAATGCTATCGTTGTTTAGTTTGCAAAAAGAAAGGAGTAATGATGATTTACATAATTGTAACGGATAACACATTCTTAAATATCGTACATAGTCGATAAATTTACGAGCCGGTGTGAAAAAGTAAATATTAATTATCTTGCCGGTTACCGTAATTATTTCCATAATTTCGCTTGTTCAGAAGCTAAATGTTTTACTCAATTTTCTCTCTCTGCAGAACAGTGTACCTAAACTGTACCACGTCATGTTCGTTAAATTCCAATTTAAGAGTTTACGCGCTTTAATGGGAAAGCAAACTTATGAATAATGGAATACAAACTTTGCGTTGCTAGTGACTGCAGCGAAATAGCATTAATGCAAGACGATAAGATGTAAAATTTGGCTGTAAAGTTCTTGTGAAGGCTAATAACATGGAGGTTGATATCGTTCAATTTCTGTAAAAGGCTTCTGTATTATACTTCTTTCTCTATTCCAGCAACCCTCGTGTGTTTTCGTCTGACCTCCCCATACATGTATAAAAATGTGAAGGTAAGTCATTTCTTATGGTAACACATCAGCGTCGTTTCCTCTAGTAGACGAACAAATATTTCTTATGCCATTTTGCTGAGAAACTCTTCGGTCATGCACAATAGTTTCTTTACGAATTCACTTCTTATTTAACGTTCAGAAAGTTGTGCTTAAGGTGAGTTGAAGAGCTCATAATATTCTAACAAAAATATTGTCGAAGAAAAAATGTACTTATTTTTTTTACTTTAGCTTGTTATTGCCTTCCATATGTGGCTCGATATACGAGTACACTGCATAAAGTACCTGATTTAGAGGATCCTGGTTTCGACAGAAATATCAAAACAGTTGAATGATTGTATATGTTCTCTTATGAAGGTAATTATGGGAGAAAAATATGAAAAAACAAACCGAGTCAAAAGTTAACATCTATTCAATTAGTAAATGTGAATTATTAAAATTAGGTAAATAATAAAATATTGTACGGGAGTTAACTGGTCAAACACCCTTCTGGTTTTGGCCGCTGCTCGATCATTAGAGCCCGTAAAACGTCCTTGGTTCATAAATAATTATTTTTATACAAACGCCGAAAAACGAATACTTATGAATTGATAGAATTGGGTGTGCTTTCCATTTTCTATCGCACCCCACATTAGATCGTTAGATATGAACCCGTCATTCGGCCGTGAATATTGCAGTGCACTCGCTGTTCACAACTGATTCCATTCCGAGTCTGTTTCAGCTCTTCAAGCTTTGGAAAAGCATATAAAATAACGGCGATATGCAGGCTGCGACGAAATCGAAAAATTACAAAACACACTCTCTAACAGGAATCTCTACAAAACGGTAAAGGAATTATTTATTGTTCAAATTATCAGGAACACGTTGGCGTGCATTTTTATTGCATTTTACTGCACGAAATAACTCAACTGAATGCTTATTATGGGGCCCTTTCCTACGAAACGCATTTTAGACGTCTCGTGGGATGAAATTGGTTTTGGTAGATGGGTAATGGTTGAGTGATTGAGTTTTTTATTCTTTCCGGGCACATCAACTGCTGTGGAATGTAGAGAGCATGTTGTAAACCCATAGGTGACCATGTTCCACTCAAACTGAAACGTGAGATTGTTGATGATGATGATGATGATGATGATGATGCAATTGTGGAATGAAAACGGGGGAAACAGAAGCAATTCGAAAAAACCTGCCGCGTACCCGATTTTCTCCGCTCAAATTCTCCGTGAGTAAAACCGCATTCGAACCCTGGTGCACAGAAGTGGGCAGTGTGTGGGGTGTGTGGGAATTGTTGTAGAAAGACTTTGTTCGAAAACGATGACCTGTTTTCGAAAAGTTCAGTCGAAATGTTTTAAATTTCAATTCATTTGAAAAGATGAACATAATTCTAGAGCATGTGGATTCCAACTGCTTAAAAAACCGTCACGCACACACACACACACTATTACGATCTGAATCTTGGCGACCAAAAGTGTAGCATGTCTCCGAAAAAAATGGCGGATTCAAAAAGTATTTCAAAGGGGCACATTTCAATTCAGACTCTTGGAAGTATTTTTGAAAATATTTTAAAATAGCATTAAATAAAAAATGTCTGAGCACATCGAAACGGGAATACGACTTGAAATATTATGAGATCTAAATTTCGCCCAAGAAATGGCAAAATATCGTAACTAATAAGAAGTAACTTTTTCATGAGAGCTATAAAACTGGATAATATATCAGAGATTCAAGTTGCACTTAGGATAATTTATATACTTGGATAACTTATTTTATGTCGTTAGTTTCGTACTTTAACATTACAAGGAATATAATTTCGTATTTTTATTGTTATCAAAAAATGGCATACAATATTTCGCCTGATTTGACAAATGATTGGTATACAATATTTTATTTTCTAGTAAATTAAGCAGAAAAATATTATTTTTCGAATATGACTTTTTTTTAAATGTGTACTGTTCTTGGAGAATGAATCTATTTTTGTCAAAATCTGAATTTCATAAATAATGTGGGTTAACGACATTTTGTAGTTTCATGAGCGATATGGTAAATATTTAAAATAAATTTACTAAAAAGTACAAAAAATGTAGGCTTGGTCCCCATTTCGCCCAGCCCACGCCAGTAAACGACGTAGAATTACGCAGTGGCATAGCAGGTGCGAAAGGCTCCCCCTGCGGCACGCCCGCTCTTTTTCCCCCTGCGTGCGGAGCGCGGCGCAGTCTGGCGGCGAGGGCGGGAACGCGGGCGGGGGGGGGGAGCTGTAAGGGAATCGCGTTGGCTGGGGGGGCGGACGGCCCTGATCAGCATAACAGGGGGAGGCGTTGCCTCGCGGGGCGGGGAGGGGAGGGGAGGGGTGCGGCGATGCGCTGCTGTTCGCTGCGGCTCCCAGGGGGCTTTGCTGCGTAGGAGGCGCCGCGCCAGGAGAGGGAGACGGAAACGGGAATTTGGAACGGGTTGCGAGACAAAAGGCGCGGAAGGGAATGGGACAGGGAAAGCGGTACTACTCGAAATGAACTGGGCCGGGAAAGGAAAGGATAAAGTAGGAAGGAAAGGGAAAGGGAGGCAGAGAAGGAAGGCCCCGAAACCTGATTGACTTATTTATTATTTCCGTTCGCATCAACCAGAAGGTCATTAGTCCCGTATATGTAGTGCATGCTATATCCCTGGAGGTGGCGGTGTTACTTTCATGTTAGAATGATTGATCCTCATTCCCATCTGCCTAACCGCTTTCTGGGGTATTAAAGTCCTGATATCTCCCTCCAGCGAGGCACCGCCCCAGCCGGGACAAACTCTCAGCTTTCGACTGACCTTCCGGCTTGTGTGGTAGTGCAGTGCATGTATATGTGAGTTTGTGTGTTTAAAGAAGACAAAACTAACCTTCGAGCGATCGCGGGGGCGATGTAAATGCCGCCTTTGAAAATAAAACGGCGCTGCGACTTCATGTTCGAACTCAACATGGTGGGAAGTCAGGCATTCTCTAGTTAACTATTCAGCCACAAAATAGCGATAACGTTTTCTCCAAGACTCACTCACATTTGCGCTAAATTCGCGCAAAATCAATATTTGCTCCACACAGCATAAACACCGCCACACGATCGCGCCTGTTCCTTTTTATGAAGTGTGATGAACATTTAAGTATATTTTCATGTATGTTTGTAACAAAAAAGTTTAATGATCCTCTTATGCCAATTATAATGTAAAATTAAACGAATTGGCTATTCATTACATGTAATTTGTTAGTGATTTCAGACGATTTTAGTAATTTAAATTCCTATTACTTACTTTTGAAGATATATTTGAATATATTTAGCTACACACGTATTCTTTCTCCCACTATTTACCATTTTCATTTTACTTAATAGATGTTTACCTTCCTACTTCATTAGATTTTAATTTAGATTTTTATTATGTCATTATTTTATTGTACGTATTTGTCGTCAGTGTTTTGAGAAGCCGAAGCAGACGACTGACTATCCAGATTATTTCCTCAGAAATTTATTTTCTGAAGAATTATTAAGACTATTTCAACAAGTTTTTAATCTTTTACAATGCACTCTTAATGTTATTTAATAAATTCTCCATGACTGACGATCAAGAGAATCTGTAATATTGAGAAAGGGCTAGGACTTTCGTCGGCGGCAAAAGTACCGCCACGCGAACGCGCATGTGACACTAAATCGCGCGAGCTCCCGAAGGTTACGGAAGGAATTAAAACTTGAATGTAAACACTGTAGTCAAAATTAGAAAAAAATGTAGAAAATTAGAAAAAACTATGTAATGAAAGAACTGCGTTATAAGAAATAGAAAGGAAGGAGAGAGAGACAGAGAGAGAGTGAGAGAGAGTGAGAGAGAGTGAGAGAGAGTGAGAGAGAGTGAGAGAGAGTGAGAGAGAGAGTGAGAGAGAGTGAGAGAGAGAGTGAGGGAGAGTGAGAGAGAGTGAGAGAGAGTGAGAGAGAGTGAGAGAGAGAGAGAGGGAGTGAGTGAGAGAGAGAGAGATGACAGACTGACATACAGGGAAAGCGAGAAAGGAAAATATGGAAATACTGAAATAAGATGCAAGTATTTACTCTTCGTATTTCCACTTTTCCTGTTTAATGTTCTGATCTAGTGAATAGAAAATTATCCTAAATGATCTTTAAATATTTTATGCGCTGAAGAAAAGATCGGTCAGCACTGAGTGGAAAACATTTTCATAATAATAAACCGGTGGTAACACAACAGTACATACATTCTAACGTTATTTCTAATTTTTCAATTTTTTCTAATTTCAGTGGTTTCAATGAAAATATGACGATTACCATTTTTTAGTGTTCTTTGCTCTATCCGTGGAAAACATTTGGAGCCTTTTTAGTGAAAATCTTGTTTACTAATTACAATGACTTCAAACAAGAATTATGTGAAAACTACTCGATTTTCAAATAATTGTAAACGAAACCTTTTTTAAAGCCCTAATTGTTAAGAAAAGTTTATTAAAACGTTTGTAAAATAAATAATTCGAATTGCAGTCATTTCATATCAAAAAGGGAAAAAAAGTAAAGAGAGAAAGAAAGAAAGAGATGGCGGTGTTTCAAGAAGAGAAATGCACGATACAATGTTTAAGGAAAGGGAGAATAACGTAACGATGCATCTAAATCAAGAAGAATTGAGGAAAAGAAAGAAAGGTTATCGGGCAAAACGTAATAAAATATATAGAATAAATAAAATAAATAAATAATAAAATAAATAGAATAAAAGAAGAGTGATAAAGAAAATACCAACGCAAGAAAATGAATAGAGAAATATTTACTGCCTGGTAGAAAATTAGAATTACAATTACATACGTTAATGGTTCAAAGGAAGAATTGTTTTAAAAAACCTTTGCGTCCGCTTCAGTACTTATTCTATCGATTCTGCACGTTCTGCAAGTACAAAGAGGAATTTTATCCATAAAACTACTACTCTGTGTGTACTGGCAAAACTGTTCTGACCTTTTTGTTTCCGATTGCCATTCCTTGTTGTGAATTTCTGGTTCAAAATTCCAACTTCGATGAACAGAAGTACTATGCGTAGCTCTTATGTGTAAAGTTACATGAAATAATGACACCTTTCTCTAACAAGCGAAATGCCTAAATGCCTGTCGCAACATGTTTTAAAGGCTTTTCGAAGCTAAAGGAAACTTTTATTTTTACTTAAAATGTAAATTGCAATTTTCCTTTTATTTATATTTTTCACCCTTATATTTCGCGCTCGCTGAAAATTTAGCTTTCAAAGAGAATGTTTCAAACTCTCAGAATTATTATTCGCCAAAAGCTGTTCGTTGCGACTCGAAAATGTGCGTTTCCTGTCCGTTCAACACGTTTTTAGAATTCAAAGCAATTTGAAATTTCTACAAAGCGTTTCGCATTCTATTTCGAGTCTGTTTTTCTTAAGAATGAAAATCGGTCAGTTAATTACTTTTACATTTCGTTGTGGTTCTTAGAACCTACGCAGCCCAATTATTGAAATTTTTGTTTGCAACCGATAATTTATTTTCCTTTTACATTTTTATTTTTTGTCTGGTCAACCACAACGATTTTACAGAATAATGCATGTAGGATCTCATAATTTACTGGCGGTAAGGCATAGGCAGGTAGGTTTGTTTAATGCGAACCTGCCTCCATTGGATAACAGTGAGTTTTAATAATGATAGATGATGTTGATTTCGTATACTACTATATCAACTGTATCTACTTATTTTTTGTTGGTTTGTTTCGAATTAAAAATATAATTTTTTTAACTTAAATTTTATTCTAAAATTGATTTTGATTTCAGTAAATAGGTCGAATATAAGTGGAAAGTTCTAATAAATTTTAGTTTAGATTGTAAGAAGCCGCATATAACTTTTAATAACTGTGTAACGGACGTAGAATGAAACAATGTATTCGTTGCTATACTACTATTTATCCAAATATTTGTTAATCTAAATAATAATTTCTCGTGAACAGTTAAATAATGAATACACAAAATCTTTAAGATGAAATGTAAATTTCTCGGTTATACCCAAAAGACATGCAGTCTTTCGCCTTCCATCTGAATTGAATTAGAAAACTAAGAAACCGTACGTATTGAATATATAATCCTTTGAATGCATGTCACGAAAAAGAGCAAGACATTAATTTAGAAAGAAGGCTGAGCCAACAGTAAATTGTATAATGGCATTCAACTTAATATTGAAAGCAATAATTACGTTTTCTTTTGAAGTGCCTTTCTAAATGATTTACTCGTACAATGCGCTACCTTGGTAGAATTTCAACGCAAAGGAAAGAAGTGAAATTTGCGTGAATTGTGAAGCAGGCACATAAATCTGGTTATAAAGTGCATTCTCCTCTTATCATGCATTTTTCCCTGAGTGGACTTTTTAAGCAAGAGGGACTTTCCGGAGCCATAAATTACTTGTATCCTGGAAATCTAATTTCCTTGCACTGAGCGGAGTTGGTCGAACAAGAGCAGGGATAATGCATTTAGGAGAGTCTCCGCTCCTCCTACGAGAACTGCACAGGATAATTATTTCGAGAGCGATTCAAGCCCGAAACAATGTGCTACGATATCCTTGTACAAAATGAGAACATACAACGGCGAGATTTGTTCCGGAAACCTAATATCGCGCTCGCCGCTAAACTATTTTCATCAGGAAAACGAGGAAACATGAAAAAATTGTGGAAAACTGGCGCGTGAAATTAATGAACGGCAGACAATCAAAAGTTAACCCGATTAAGGGTGCTTTAATTTTGTCAAACGCAGTGATTACATTCACTGCAGCCGGTTATGTTGCTTGTGCTTTTCAATGGCAACGGTACATTGGTATGTTTTCTTGTTTCGATTCATTTGCACCCCACTGTGTTTAGGTTTCAATTGTTGTGTGTGTGTGTGTGTGTGTGAGAGAGAGAGAGAGAGAGAGAGAGAGAGAGAGAGGGGGAGAGAGGGAAGGAGGGAGGGAGAGAGAGATAGAGTAAAAGTAGCTGTGTAAAAAGCAAGAGGTCATCAGAATGCCAGAGCAAAGGTCTCCGCGTGGATCGTCTTGCAAATTTCTCCATGTGAAATTGTTTCTTCACATGTGGAAATTTTATAGCTCATTTATAATTCTCACCTACAGTTTTTAAATGAATAAAAAATAATGATATTTACAGTAATGTTTTACTTTGATAAAGGCAGGACGTTGCTTGTAAACTTTGTTCTTTAAGATATTTAAACATTACCTCGGAGAGGTTTTAGGCTGTTCGTATTTTTGTGATTACGGCTGGTCAAAAGATACCATTAGCACATGCTCAGAACATGAAAATGTGATTTTAAATTTTATTTTATTCCAGGTCAATTCTTTTAAGAATTTTTTCAGGTTTTAGGCTGTATTTTTTATCGCGCTGATCAGAAGTTACCATATGCGCCATAAAATATCAAAATCTAAGTCTGGAATATTGTATTTGCAGAATCGTATAAGGAAGAGTAGCAAACTTCCCAGTAAAATTTTGAAGAAATGCAGACTTCACTCTTTGTTGCTTGTGACCCGCGTCTTCTAGTAGATTAAGAACTCGTAAAGACCATCTTTTATGAGTGCATACTATAATACATTTTGATTGAAGAGGTACAAGAAACAAAATTTGAATATATTTCCCTAGTAGAATTTTTTTTATAAAATTCGTGTGGGATAATTTTTCAGAATATCCGATATCCTACAAGTACCTCTTAAATCTATTTGCCAACGCTGTAAACTAGATTCTTTCCAAATCCGGCGCTAATGAAGGAGTTCATTAATGAAAACAAAACCTTAGAAGATGTGACCGAACGTATGGGAATTCCTCTTAGAGATGATTGAAACAAAAATCTAAGAAGTTTAAAAATAAAAAAAACAATGTTATAATTTTTTGAAAATGCGCTTAAAACCATTCTCGTTTGTCGGTCATTTTTCGGTTATAACACTCGTGAATCAGATTTTGCATTTAACTACGTTTTGGTGACTTTTTAACAACAATTTTAATGTTGCACAAGAGAATATTTTTGCTAAACCTCCTTTTTAAATCTTGAAAAGCGTAAAATTTCTTTTGAGTTGGTGACTCCCTGCCCGTCCGATTGCCTCTTCTTCTCCACCTGTCCGTAGGAGGTTAAAAATGTAAATACACGCGCGCCAACATAAGAACAAACACGAAAAAAAAAAAGAAAGGCGAGAAGGTGGGGAGGGGAGTGCGGGTGGAGCGCGGAAGTCGCTGCACGTAGCGGGCGTTAGACGCAGGGCACCGCCTCCTGCAGCTGGGAGCGCCGACGAAGCCGAGTTAGGGGCGAAGGGGAGTGGGGGAAGGACCGGAGGCAGCAGGGGGAGGCGGGGGTGGTGGGGAAGAGGTTGTGGAGATGGAGGTGGTGAGGTGAGAATTGGTGGAGGTAGGGTGATCGCGGAGGATTGAAAGTGACGGTGGGGAGGCAGAGGTAGATAGGAAGCGGAGGCGGGAAATGCCGGTGAAGGGAAAAATAGGAGGTGGGAAAAGTAGGAGGCAGCGATTGTTAGAGATTGTTAGGATTGTCGGGGGCGTGGATTGTTAGAGACGAGGGTGGTCAGAGACGGGGAAAGTTGGAGACGGACTGGTGACAGAGGCGGTGTGATAACGGAAGCAGTAACAAGGAGGGAGGACGCATTATAAAGTAAATGGTAGAGATGTAAACGAGAAAGAGGCGGATGAAGCAAGAACGAGGTGAGTCTGAGGTGGAGGGATGACGTAGGCGGAGAGAACGCCAAGGGAGCGTAGTGGGGGGGGAGGAGGTGAGGATGAGAAGAGGCAGGTTCGATTGATAGATTAATGTTCCTGGGCGCGCCAGCTGCAAGGGTATTAGTCCCGGCAGTAAAGTGACTGTTTTTTTTATCGCGGGAGGTGTCGATGATCTTAAGCAGTTCGATGGCGAGATCCAGCACCGACCTACACGTCCGCTAGCGGAGAGATGTGGGAGGGAAGCGAAGCTCGAAACAAGAAGAGGGTGATGGATGGGTTGGGCTGCGGAGTAGGATGTGGGCCGAAGCACATGATGGTGACTGCGAACGTGCATGATGCGGCTGCAAAGGTGGAATGGTGTGACCGAGAAGAGTGGAGGATGCGGCGTGCTGAAGGAACCAGGTTCCGTTTGCACGCGTACCGAGGAGCCGACTGGGGCTTGGGGCGTGGGGAGAGGGGTGGCAGGGGACGGCAGAAGTGAGGTGGAAGAGCGAAGGTAGAGGCGGGGGCGGCGGAAGCGGATTCGGAACCGGCCTCCGCGCGTGCAGGGGCGAGAGCAGAGGCGGCGGAGGCGGAGCCCTCGTGGGCGTGGGCGGGGCCTGGGGCGGGGGCGGGGGCGACGGCTGCTCCATTGCGATGCGGGCTGCGCGGAGCTAACTGGATTCCGCAGGCGGCGCCAGAATACACTTCTAATTGCGCCTCCCGCCCCGCCCCCCTCCGCCCCCTCCGCCCCGCCTCGCCCCCCTCCCGCCTGCGATACGCCCGCCACTCCATGTGCATCCGTGTTTGCTATTGACACCTACCTCAGGGCAAAGAATCAATACGTCCATGGTCAAAAACAGAATTCACATACGCAAATGCAATTGTGCGTTTTTATTTATTTTATTATTTACATATTTTATTATATTATTTATTTACCCTTCATTATTAACAACGCAGATGCGCAACTGCTTAAGGAGGTGACGTTAGAAATTCTCTTATTTGCTTTTTTCAGGAACTATCCACTTTCAGAGAACTCTGTACAATTATTGTAATGGTATAGGAGTCCTTACTATGACTTCAGAAGATGTGGAGATGTCCTGGTAAAGGCCGTGGTTATGCTGGAAATGTTCCCCAATTCTTACTGTTAATGAAGCCTGTGAATACTCGTACCCATTTCGAAAGGTGGCTAAGTGGTCTCAGGTCCTCCCTCGATTATTCTTTGCCTATGCAATCTCCTTTTGAACTTCTTACTTACGTATTTTTTATTATTTATTTATTTATTTATTTATTTATTTATTTATTTATTTATTTATTATTTATTTATTTATTTATTTATTTATTTATTTATTTATTTATTTATTTATTTATTTATTTATTTATTTATTTATTTATTTATTTATTTATTTATTTATTTATTTATTTATTTATTTATTTATTTATTGGCGTTATAGATTCTTTAGCTGAAGAGGTCATTATGGCTCATGAGTGATAATTTAATTCGCAGATGATAGTACTAATGATAATGGAGGGAATGATAATGAAGAAATGTCAAATGAGAGGCAGGGACAGCGGGATGATTTCCTAGAATTTGGCTGTGAGCTCACTTTGCAACAGACGCCGGTAGCATCCCAGGGTCCGCTTTACCGAAGCCGTTTACCTACATCCACAAAAGGGCATAGTTCGACTGCAACCCGTTTCGTTTTCATCCTTAGTGCAAGGATTAATTTCTGCGTTTACTCTGGTGTGCTTTGTATTACGAAATTGATAGATTATAAGTGATCCACTTCTGTCTATTTTCAAGAAATATTTGCATGTCCTTTAAGAGTGCTGCCAGCATTGAAAACCGCACTTAAAAGTTTGTGGAAACCAATCTTAACACCTTCTATCAGTAGCATCATCTTCCCCCGCTGAATTAACGTACACAAGTTCGAAGATTCCACCGTGTCCACCTGTGTTCGAGGTTTATCCGGGACTGGTGCTAGAACATATTTTTGAGCCATTTATGAATGGAAACTTTAATAAAAAAGACTCCTTCCGAAACAACGGATTAACGAAACGGAATAGAGTGTGCTTTCTCAGGTAACGGAAAGTGAAAGGGAATTAGCTGGGATGCGAGGGCGAGGAAAACAGCCCCCCGGGATGCAGTCGGGCGATTTCCCCACTTTGTCCACCCCAAATTCCACAAGGATTGACCGGGGATCGAACCACGGCCTAAATAGTGGAGACGCACATGGTGCCATTACGCCATGAGCCCTTCTAAAGCTTTAATTTGACCTTGAGTTCGGTCGTCGTCTCGATCATGCATGTAAATGAAAAACGATTTAAGGGCTTACAAGAGCCCAGAAATCGTAGATATGTTGTAACATCTCAATACAAATGTAAAGTCCTCGTATAAGTATGTACGTAGTACGTTAATGAAACAATAACTCCATTGGCTCCCTTTAATTTCATATTTAATTTTGGAATTCGCCTGTTTCAATTCCTCAATACATATTCTTTCATCTATCACTCCCGATAATCGACAGCTGACAGTGCGTTCGTAGATTCATGTTTTATGTCATTGTTTTATCAAGTGAGTGCCGTCTTCCTCATCCTCTATCCAGTTTGATAGAAAAATTCTAAAAGTAAAGGATAGAAAAACGTTGCGGTAATCCTGGACCATCTACACAATCTTTTTCACCATTTCATAACAATTTTTAAATCATTCCTTTTATCACTCACATCCCGTTTTATTTCACTTTTGTGTAGATTGTGTGAGTGTGGGTGTTTTTGCAGATTAGAACATCAAAGAAGACCTTTGCCTTGTTCCTAACGTTCGACTTCACATCACAGAATATCCCTTAGTCTCTTCTTCCTTCTCTCCTCTCCTCTCCCTTTCCTCTCCTCTCGCTTTCTCTCTCTCTTTCTCTCCTTCTCTCTCTCTCTCTGTTTGTTCTGAGACAACTCTCTCCTTTTCCGTATCCCTCAGTCTAGATACTTCCAATATTACAATTTACTATTCCTAAATTCACTTTCTGTAAACTCATGTGTATATTTCTCCTATCTCTCTGTGCCTATGTTTAAAACACGTTCTAGCACCCCCATTATCCATCCATGAGACTTGGGACGCCAGCTTCTTCCGTTGCTCAGTCGCTTCCTTCTTTGCTCTCCCTCTTCTCTTGTAATTTCTTATTCCTGACTCCTGTCACTTGAAGTGCTTGTTTGTGTGGTATCAATTTTTTTTTAGAATTTTCTCTCCTCTAACTCTGCATGCCTATTCTGATAATTTTTTCTCTTCGTGCCCTTTTCATAGCTTGTGAACTTGTCAGTTACAATCTTTTCCTCGTATCTCTTCCAGTTTCCATTCGGTATTGTTTCTAATTCTTTTCATCCCTTGTTTTATTCTTTTCTTGCACTCCCTTTTATTCTCACTTTTTACTTATCTATTATCCTTATTATTTTATTCTTTTGTCACTCATTCTGTAATTGCTTTCATCCGGGTATCCCTCCTCTTATTTCCCTTACAGTCTGCAATTCTTCTAATTTTTTATCGGCCTCTCAGTCTCTCCATTTATCGCACCACCTCACCCTTCGCCCTTGGTGCTGTTCTCAGCACTAACCCTATCTCAGATTCGCGCCCTCCGCGCCCGTGGGCCCTTCCCCTCGGCCCGTCCCTTCGCCCTCGGAGCCTTGGTATTCAGCGGCCGCCCTTCTTTCGCGCCCTTCCCCCGCGCCCGTGCAGCGAAGGGCCAAATCGAATTCTGCGGAAAACACTCCCTGCATCTCTAATCCGACTAACGCCGCCTATTAACCAACGCGCATCCAATATGGACGGTTGCAACTTCTCGCCCCCGCTCCCATCGCCCTGGGCGCCTCCCCCGCTCCCACTGCCACCTCACAGCCCCCCGCCCCATCACCAACGCCGTCACCACCCTCCTTGCCCACACTGCACATCTGCCCCCTCACCCGACACCACCCTCCCCGCCGCCATCCCCACAGCCTCCCCCGCCACCATCCCCGATACGATGCCACCCCCACAGCCCGCCGCCCCATCTCCGACACCGCCAGCACCCCAACAGCCACCCCCGCCCCCGCCGCCGCCGCTTCTGCCCCGACGAAGCCCACCCCATGCCCTTTCCGTCCCTGGCGTCACCCCGCCGCTCCCGTCCCACGGCCCACTCCCTCCACTTCCCTGCCTCGCCATCTCTTCGCCCCGCTGCGCTGACTCTACCTTGCCGTCTACTCCGCTACCTCACCACCCAGCTCCGCCACCGCACCCTCACAACCGGGCCGCCCTCCCGCCTTCTCCCCTTCCATCACCGCCATCACCGTCAACTGCGCCGCCCCCTCACCACCCGCGCGCCTCCATCGCAGCTGCTCTGCCGCACCGCCTCCGTCCACTTCCTCCATCCTTTCCACTAATGCCATCGCTCTCTGTGATCCGATACCTCCGCCTCTTCCTACCTTCTCCATGTGTCTCTAATCTCCCTCCTCCACATCCTTACACTTCACATTTTTCCAATCATTCCTTATCCTTTTCTCTCGTACAACGTACTCCCCTCCTTCCTCTCGATCTCTCTCCTCCGCCTTCCTCCCCTCTCCCTATATTTCTCCCTTCTTACGTCTCTCGCCCTTCCTGTCGTTTTTCTCCTTTTCCCATCTGCCTATCCTTACATTCCATTCCATTCCCCCTTATTTTTCTCTGTTTCTCTCCCTCTATATTTTCCTCATCATTTCCAATTCTCTCCCACCTTCCCTGTTGTCTTCACTCTTTCCAACTCCTCCGCCTCGTTCCCTTCATTCCTCACCCTTCGTCCTTCAATTTCCCATCTTCTTTCTCCCCTTTTTTCATTCTCCCCTCCCCCTCCCCCCTTTTTTGCATTGTGAAGAAACTGCCTTACCGACCTTTTGGAATCTGCCCCCCTCCTTTGGAATGTTTACACGTGTACTTCCACGCCGACTCAAAAATTGCGTGGGGCGCGGCTTTTTATTTTTTCCCTCTGTTTTTGTTTCGCTTTATGCGAACGCTGGTGATTCTCCAGCTGAATCCAAAGCCTCCTTGTAACGAACTGAGCCGCTCTGGAGCGCAGGAAATGGAGCAGATGGAGAACTTTTGTCTCGGAATCTGTTGCATTGTGTCTTCTTCCAGAGGAGACACAAGTTTAGTTCCCAAAGTTCCATTGCGGAACAAAGGTGTCCTAAGAGAGTTGGTTGGCGGAAACTTTTGCTTCGAGATAGCAGCTGATTCATTGGGCAGAAAGCGGTTACTTAAGTTGAAGTACTTTCCTTTGTGAAGGGGTGTCTGCTGCATTTCCTGTGTATTAGACGTAGAGTTGTGAATTCAGTACTCAGGTTTTCTAGTGCATGCAAGGTGTGTTGATAATGCTAGTCTGCAAAAGTGATTTTCATGAGTTGGAGAACAAATTATTCCGAAGAGTCCCACAAAGTGTCAGATAATTAACATAATATACAGACAATATTCTCCAATCAAGAAAATAAAAATTGATTCTCCGAATCAAAGAAGAATCTTACTCCAATAATTACAAAGTCACTTTTCAAAAAAATCCCAAAATAAACACACACGGCCACGTATCTGAATTCTCACAACAGTAACAGAAAATGTTCGGCGGCCGACAAATTCTACACGTTTGGGGTGTCGTCCATCATGCTTTCTTTCATTATACAACTTCCTAACAATATATTTTATACTAGAATTCTTCCAAAATATTGTAGGAAGATCTGAATAAAACACAGCCAATCAATTCGTCTTCGAGAGAGCAATTAAAGAAGCAATTGATCACCTCCGTAGGCACACTAAAACTTTCCTAAAACGCATTGTCTGAGTTCGAAAAACAATTCTTTTATAATTCAGTCAGAATGTTCTCAAACAGTCCAGGAAACAATGCTCAATTTTTCCCCAGTAGACCGAGGCCCATCGAATGACACAGGCCCTTTTCCCCAAACGATACACTGGAAGACATGTAACAGTGAGAAAAACACACGCAGGTTTCCTATAGTACTACCTTAGCGTGGTGTCTTCGGTGGATATTTTCATGTTAAAGTTTTATTAAGGCTTTGAAAGTTCGTAATATAAATAAACTTCAAACAGATTACAGTTGCCCGGATCGTTCATTTCCGAGCGTTGGAAAGATACATTAAGAATACCGATTTAAATACTCGTTGAAATTTTTTTCATTACAAATTTAGGTTTAATTATTGTCAATCTGATGGCTCAAATCAAAACAATTCATATAAATGCCGGAAAGATGGTATGGTAATTCGTGGTATTTCACCAATGTACTCCCAAAGGCATTGAAACCACCAACAACAGACGTTTCCCATAATCCTTGCAGAATATCATGGAAGACACTGGCAAGGAATTGTGCTAATTGATTTGTTTTGTCGAACAAATCGAATAAGCTGCTGATCTTCTCTGTAGGTGGTGTATGTCACCGAAAACTGAACGTCCACTATTTCTCCCTTTACACAAACAGCCCTTATCCAAATTGAGCGTTCCATCTGCGAATACAGTTGTATGAACGAGGGTCCATCCCGTATTTCGTTTGAAAATGGCGCTGGACTATGGTATGGAGTGATGTTTATAATATTCAAGAGTACAAATCACTTTATCCTTATCGCAAACGCTGCTGAATCTGCCATTTGACGTGAACTGAGGTACCTACAATTGTTGAATAACGAAACTTCCAGAGTTTGTCTGTCAAACGCAGTAACTTGTATAATAATCGTATTTATTTCAACTATCTCTAAAAAAAATATCACGAAACCCCGACAATCATTTTGAATAACCCTGTACAAGGATGTAGGTAGTTCTCGTCCTTGGGCAACGCCCTATCGCTCGTAAGACGGGCCGAGAGCACCCGAACCCGTCCGGCCGTTTCGCCTCCCGCGCCGCCTCGCGCCGGTGGCATCGTGGCGTCCGGACGCGTGCGGGGAGCGTCGAGGGAATCGAAGCAGCGGCCTCCCGAATACCAACGAGCCCTTCGCGCCGCCCCGGGCGAGGGCCGCCGCTGGTTTAAAGGGCCAATAAAACGCAGGGCTGGCCGCGCCCTGAGGGCCCACGCCGCCGCCTGCCAGAAACCCCGAAGCGAGCGCGGAAGGCGGGACGCGACGGTGCGAAGGGCAGGGTTTATGGCGCTTCTGCTTTTGGGGGCGATTCGCGGCGACGTGCTGGGATATAGGTGGGATTCTTCTCTTTTCTACTGATTAGGAACGAAATTAGGATGTTGATGAAGTGCTGGGACATAGATGAGATTCCTTTTATTTCCTTTGATGAGTGACGATATTAGGGTGTGGGTGAAGTGCTGGGATGAAAGACCGATAAATCTAAGCCAATATCAATAAATAAATTTAATTGATAAACAAATTGGTGTGATAGCAGTCTAATATTCCAGTGCGATTGTGCAAAGGACAGGTTCATGGGAGTCGGAGGGAGTGGCTTTTTCTGTTTTTTGGGAAGATTAGCCGTGGCTTGGATTTTTATGAGTGGGATACTTCTTCTTTTAGATGATTACTGTAGATGGTAGGGGAGGTAGTAGAATTACGTGTGTCTGAAATACGAGTGGGTGAT